>JAGDQO010002135.1:0-491435 GCA_018342035.1 Solanum appendiculatum
ATCGCAATTTTTGCGATTTTCGAATTTTGATATGGTTGCTCTAAAATTCGGGTTAGACCCATTTCCCACTCAATTTGACCCCACGAATAAGAATATGAAGTCGAATTTCCGAAATCATGCACGGATTTGAGATATATGGAAATTACAATTATAGGTGTTTCCGAAGCACATTTTTGGGCATTTTTGGGGTCGTTTCAATATCTCCCCCTTGGGAACATTCGTCCCCGAATGTTAAAGAAATGTACATGAGAGACACAAACATGGCAAATTTCAGCCCACATAAGGATGCAACAATGCACTTACACCTTATTCTATACCTTCGATCACGCATATAGTGATTTATTAACACATGCTGATCTCAACTACCACTGAATGTATGCAATGACATGGGGGCTGAACTTAAGACCTGAGATTTTATAAAGGGCTTAGATCAATACCTTAGACTCGAGTGGAGTGGAAAAAAGATAAGGATATCGCCTTTGCATGTCCGCTTCGGCCTCCCAAGTAGCACTTTCAACTTGTTGATTTCTCCAAAGGACTTAATGGAAGCCACATCTTTGTTTCTCAACCTCTTCACTTGTCTATCTAAAATCTGGACCGGAACCTCTTCATAGGTCAAATTATCTTCAACAACACCCACAACATCAAGATACACAATGGCATTCGGATCACCCACACACTTCCTCAACATAGACACATGAAATACCGGATGAACCAAATCCATCCCGCTAGGCAATTCCAACTCATAAGCTACCTTGCCAATTCTCCTCATCACCTTATAAGGACCCACGTATCTTGGGCTCAACTTGCCCTTCTTACCCAAACGAACCACACCCTTCATGGGTGTCACCTTCAAATAAACCCAATCACCAACTCGGAATTCAAGAGCCCTTCTCCTCGCATCGGCATAGGACTTTTGGCGACTTTTGGCCATCTTCAACCTTTCTCTAATCATCCTAACCTTCTCAAGAGCCTCCACAACTAGGTCTGGTCCTAACAAGGCCACCTCACCAACTCAAACCACCCAACCGGTGATCTACAACGCCTCCCATAGAGAGCCTCAAAAGGAAGCCATACCGATGCTTAGAAGCATAGCTATTGTTATAGGCCAAACTTCAATCAATGGAAGATGATCATCCCAACTACCCTTAAGCTCCAATACAACAAGCCCTTAAAGCATATCTCAAGTTTTGGATAGTTCCTTTCGCTTGTCCATCCGTTTGCGGGTGAAAGGCCGTAGAAAGCTTGACTCTCGTACCTAGACCCCTTTTGAAAGACTTCCAAAAGTGTGAAGTAAATTGAGTACCACGGTCCGATATGATGGATAGAGGAATCCCATGCAACCTTACCAAGTCATGAATATATAACCTTGCATAATCTTCCGCCCCATATGTTGTCTTTACCGGTAGAGAATGAGCCGATTTTGTCATCCTATCAACCACCACCCAAATAGAATCAAAACCTTTTCTTGGGTTAGACCACCCGGCCTTTGATGTTCGGCCTTGACTTGTTGACAACTATGACAACCGGAGACAAATTTGGCAATGTCCTTCTTCATGCCTCCCCACCAATACACATCCCTCAAATCTCTATACATTTTGGTGGAACCGGGGTGGATGGAGTAGGAAGAATTATGAGCCTCCTCAAGAAATTTCTCCCTCAAACCATCAACACAAGGCACACACAACCTACCTTGGTACCTAAGGGCACCATCTCCCCCTTGGGAGAAAACTTCCACCTTGCTCTCTTTCACCAAGGCCTTCAATTAAAACAAGGAAGAATCAAGATCTTGTTTTGCTATCACCTCATCAACCAAGGAAGACCTAGCACCATCAACAACGACCACACCACCATTACCAACCTCTTCCAACCTAACCCCCAACCTAGCCAACCGATGACCTCCCTAGCCATTTCCCTATCACCAATATCAAATGCAGCTAGGCTACCCATAGACACCTACTCAAAGACCATCCGCCACCACATTAGCTTTACCGGTATAGATAATGCACACTCCATATCATAATCTTTAAGAAATTCTAAGCCACCTTCTTTGTTCTCAAGTTGAGATTCTCTTTGGTGAAGACCATATTGGAGCTCTATGATCCGAGTGAACTCATCGACAATGGTACCCCATACAAATAATGACGCCAAATCTTTAAAGCAAAACCACCGCGGATAATTCCAAGATCAATGCGTAGGATAGTTCTTTTCATACACTTTTGATTTGTCCTAGAAGCATAGGCGTATCACCTTACCATTTTGCATTAGGACACAAACCCAAGCCAACTCTAGAAGCATCACAATACACAACAAATCCTCAAAGCCCATCCGGTATTGATATATAGGAGCGGAACACAAAGTTTATCTTTCAAGGTTTGAAAACTCCTTTCGCACTCGTCGGTTCCACTCAAACTTAGCCTTCTTTTGTGTCAACTTAGTTCATGCGGAAGAAGCCAATAGAAGAAAACCCATTCACAAATCTCCGGTAGTAACCGCTAAGCCAAGAAGCCTCCTAATATCCGACGGGTGGTCAATGGCCTAGGCCAATTTCTAATCACATCGGTCTTCTTAGGGTCTACCTCAATACCATCCCCCGACACCACAACCTAGGAAGGCAACCTCCCTCAACCAAAATTCACACTTTTCATACTTGGCATACAACTTCTCTTCTCTTAATCTTTGCAACACAACCCTCAAGTGACCCATATGTTCTTCCCCGCTATGCGAATAGATTAAAATATCATCAATGAAGACCACAACAAAGGAATCAAGGTAGGGTTTAAAGACCCTATTCATTAGGTCCATGAAGGGAGCCGGTGCATGGGTCAACCCAAAGGACATGACCACAAATTCATAATGTTCATACCTAGTCCGGAAGGCTGTTTTGGGAATGTCACCCTCCCTCACCTTCACTTGATGATACCCGCCGACCGAAGAATCAATCTTAGGAAGTGGCTACCCTTGCAATTTGGATCGAACAAGTCATTCATCCTTGGAAGAGGATATTTATTCTTGAACGGTGACCTATTGAGTAATCGATTACAGATCTAAGGGACCCATTCTTTCTTCTTCACAACAACACGGTGCCCCCCATGGTGATTGGCTAGGCCTAATAAAACCCTTCTCCAACAAGTCCCTCAATTGTTCTTTCAACTCCTTTAACTCCGCCGGGGCCATACGGTAAGGGGAAATAGAAATGGGTTGAGTATCGGGGAGGAGGTCTATGCCAAAATCTATTTCCCTTTCGGGAGGAACATCGGGAAGGTCATTAGGAAAGACATCAAGGAATTCATTTACGACCGAAACCGACTCTATAAGAAGGGTTTTGGACTCCACATCCCTAACCCTCACAAGGTGATAGAGACACCCCTTAGAGATCAACTTATGGGCATTAATGCAAGAGATGAATCTACCCTTGACTACCACATTTTGGCTTTCCCACCCAAGAATGGGTTCACTTGGAAATTGGAACTTGACCCTACGGGTTCTACAATCAATTAGAAGCATTTAGATGCATGCAACCAATCCATCCCAAGAACAACATCAAAATCGACCATGTTCAATTCAACAAAATCACAAGGCAATATTTTATGCAAGATGCAAATAGGACAATTTCTATAGACCTTCCTAGCAACAATATATGCACCAATAGGAGTAGACACCTTATATGACTCACGCAACAAGTCGGGCTCAACATGAAACTTTTTGGCAACAAAGGGGTGACAAAAGAAAGAGAGGCACCCGGATCAATTAGTGCATATACATCCAAGTCAAAGATTTTCAACATACCGGTAACGACATCGGGGACTTCATCGACCCCTTGCCTCCCATGCAAAGCATAAAATCGATTGTGCCATGGGGCACCATCTTGTCGGCCCCCTCTCCCCAAAGGAACCGCATTGGCACCTTGTGGACGGACCTCCTTACCCTTGTTGCGATTTCGGGGACAATCCATTGCCTTGTGCCCCATTTCCCCACAACTGTAGCAAGCACTGGTATTTCTCAAACACCGGCCACCATGGCCCTTACCACACTTCGGACATACATCACTAGGACCCATACCACCAACACCTTGGGCCCTTGGAACGTCATTGGCAAACCCCCTATGGGGCGCATGAGAAGACCCTTGGCCTTGATGAAATCGGCCTCCCCTTCGACTTTTGAACTTGCCCTCAAAACGGGCCCTCTTGGCCTCATGACCCCTCCTCTTCCTCAACTTCTCCTCCTCCATTTGTTCGGCATAGACCATCAAGCGGGACAAGTCCATATCACTAATCAACATTGCGGACCGGCATTCTTCACTCACTAGGTCGGACACACCCATCACGAATTTATTCATTCTAGATCGTGAGTCGGCAACCAAGTGTGGAGCATATCTTGAAAGTTGGTTAAACTTGAGGGCATACTCCCTCGCACTCATAGATCCTTGTTTTAAATTCATGAACTCCACCAATTTGGCTTCCCTAAGCTCTAGAGGAAAGCCGTTTTGAACTCTTCCCAAGGCACCACATAGTTTGCCTCCTCTCTCTTCCATTGGTTGTACCATATTTGGGCCACTCCTTTTAGTTGGTAGGCCGCCAACTCCGCCTTATTTTCTGACCTCACGCCCATGATAGCTAATATCTTGTGGACTTCATCAATGAACTCTTGAGGGTCTTCATCTAACTTAGACCCATAGAATTCTGGGGGATTCATCCGCACGAAGTCTCTCACCCGAGATGCGGGGGTAGGAGCCTGAGGGGCTTGGGTCCCGTGGTTGGCTTGATTAGCCATAGCTTGTGCAAATAAAGTAAGGGCATCCCGAAGATCCCCATTGGTCGGTTGTTCCTCGGGTGCGCGGGCTCGTCTTCCTCTTGTATTAGGCATGATCTCGCATAACAAAGAACAACCGTTAGGGAAGAACTTAATTCAACTCTACAGCACGACTTAGAACATGGAGAAGGGAAACATTTCCTAAAACGTCTCATAGCCTCCTACTCATAGTTGTGGTGCACAACACAACCATGAATCGGACTCTAATCAACGCGGTGTGTTGGACTCCGAGGATCATTCAACCTAGGGCTCTGATACCAAGTTTGTCACGACAAAAGCCTAGGGCCTAGATGTGACCGGCGAATGGGGAACCCGAAGGAACCCCAAACAAGCCTCATAGCGTATCATTACACATCCTTGGTCGCGGAAGCAATTAAATGACCATAAGCGATAAGCATAATCAAGGGGGAAATCGGGACTAAGGGAGCAAGAAAAAAAATGATACATAAATACCATAGATGAGTCAAGCTCAAGCATAATACACAACTTGTCCAACACCACCTCTAAACATGAGTACTTAGCGGGGGCCAAGACAAACTACCAGGCTCACCCTCATAGTCAAAACATAACTAGAAAGGAAAAGTTTTATACATAGCAAAAGATCATGAGCAACGTCCCCGAAATGGAGGACTCACCAATAACCACTATAGAAAATCGTACTAGCCACGCGGAGGAGGATGGTCAAGCGGTGCTCCGGTCCCTACATGGTGACATCATGTAGGCATAGAGTATGCGTTAGTACATTTGAATGTACTAAGTATATGGGATGCAATGCAATGCTACATTAGATGGACATCATAGGAAAAATGCGTAATCATACCCAATAGATAGCATATTAATGAAATGATATGTATAATGATGCTTATATAAAAATCATATTTAGTGGGACGTAGTACATGTGTGGCGAGTGACCATCAATATAGTATTTCCAAGGCCTACCACCCCCTTGGAGAGGCGAAAGAGGTACAAACCCCTCAATATGGTTACACGGGCCTACCACCCCCCGAGCTAGGGACCAAGGTACAAACCCCTCGATATGGTTATACGGGCCTACTACCCCCCGTACTAGGCAACCAAGGTACCAACCCCTCGATACGGTTATACGGGCCTACTACCCCCCGTACTAGGCTTGGTCGACTCACAACACTTATATAGAGAAAATCATATACATGTGTCCATTTCATCATCATTTCAGTAATTACATAACCATCCGACTCATAGGACGTACCTTGGACCTTCCCTTTCCTAAGAATTCTATAAATGGGCATTTTATCAAACACAAGGTGGGCAATTGTTCATGTAAATGAAATCATGTATTTCAAGAATACTAAGTCCAACCAATTCCAAAATCCATATAAATCAGCCCACCAACAACATACATATATATATCAACCTTCATAATTTGATCATGGAAGCATGTAAACCATAAACATCACATAATAATTCCATTTCATGATAATATGCAAAATGGACCATAATAGGGTGTGTAGTAGTAATTCCATAATTCAAGAGTTCATAAATAATCGTAAGGACCCATAAACTTGAAGTAGAAATAGAGGATAAATGGTTGACTTGTGGAAAGGAAGGTTCAAACCCACATACCTCAACTTTGGAGAATCCTTGATGAAGATTGGAATGGAGAATCGAAGCTTGAGATTGAGTCTTGAATCCGGAATTAGAGCTTGAGATGTTTGAATTTGGTTGAAGATCTTGGTGGAATTTTTGGAGAGGGCTTAGAGAGTGTTTTTGGAGTTAAGAAAAATGACTAAGTATGGGACATATCCCCTTTTTTATAAAAAAAAACGTCTCCAACCCGCCTAAAACAATAGCTCACTGGAAATTGCAAATCTGCACAGACAGGTTTTACGAAAATGGTCATAACTCCCTCATCCTAACTCGGAATGAGGTGAAACCAAGTGCGTTGGAAAGCTAACTCAAAGAGCTTTAATTTAATAGTTTGCAGCCCTTCCAGTTCCTTGTGTGCTAAGAGATATGCCCCTTTAAAGTTGACCCTCCGAATCGCAATTTTTGCGATTTTTGAATTTTGATACGGTTGCTCTAAAATTCGGGTTAGACCCATTTCCCACTCAATTTGACCCCACAAATAAGAATATGAAGTCGAATTTCCGAAATCATGCACGGATTTTGAGATATATGGAAATTACAATTATAGGTGTTTCAGAAGCACATTTTTGGGCATTTTTGGGGTCGTTTCACTAAACAAGTTTGAAGACTAAGTGTTGGGCAAGGGCAACGGCTGAAGAAATTGACCCCAATGGCAAGCTGGGCGAGGCAGGACCAGGGCACGTGGGCAGACGTGAGATTGGGCTGCTGAAAGATGATTTTGGTGCTAAAGCTGAGGGCTGCCCGCTTGTGCCTCACACATGCGTGGGCAGTTGGGCGAATTTGGCAGTTACTAGCCGTTGGAGCCTTGTCAGCATTGTAGATAAGGCTTGTAGTTTGAATTTTGAATTTGGCTTATTAGTTGGGCTTGTCAACTAAATTCGTGGGCATGTGCCTGGCATGTGACTGGGCGCTAGGGCCTATTTAAAGGCACAGGCAGACCCGTCTGAGGCACTAAGTCCTTTGGTCGAATTTTGTAGGTTGAACTATATTGTGTGCTTCTTTGTGGCGCGAGTTAAATACAAAGTTGGGACTTGTTCCTGTAATGTGCTTGTGTGTTCTACTTTCGTACGCTTGTCTAGAATTAATCTAGAACGTGAAGTAAAAAGTAGACTGGCTGAGTCTAAGTGTTCTAGACTGCCTAAGTGGGTTAGATCAACTTGAATTGACCCTCTAACACAATCAATAACGTGGTTATGGATTTGGCAAACCCAAGAACTTATACTTCGAACCTTGTATTTGTATTGAAAAATTTATTTAATATCTATAAATAATTTATTTAAAACACAATAAATAAATAAATAAGTGATTCAGAAATCATAAACTAAAACTAATACTCCATGATTAAATTAAAATGGCCTAACGGCCGACAAAAGTTGCACCCAAAAAAAGAAGAAGAAAAAGGAACCCCATGAAGAAATTAAATAGGTTGGTTGAAGAATCCCTTCATCAAGTACTAAGATATAATCTCTCCGTTTTAAAAAGAACGATCTAGATTAACTTGATAAAAATTTTAAAAAACTAGAGAAGATTTTTCAATCTTATGATTCTAAATTAAAGTTATGTTAAATGTACCAAAATATCATTTAATCTTGTGGCCTTGAATATGCCACGTGAAAAACTGAAATTAAAATATTGTAAAAAAAATGGATAATCATTCTTTTTTAGACAGACTGAAAAAAGTAGATTTTTTTTTTAAATGGAGGCAATATTTAATTTCGTGCAAGCCCAATGGCATAGCCAAAAGTTTCATGAATGGTGTCCAAACTTTGGATAATAAATTTTTTTTTTAAAAGAACTCGGTAGGAATTTGATCTTGCATGCCCTACATACTTTTTGAGCCCAATTGCCATTGAACTATTACTCATTTCATATCAAAGTTGTGCGTTTTTTAATATTTTACAAATTTTAAGTAGGTCACAATTTTTTTTAAAATAAAATGTAAACACTAGGAATCAAACCTCGGTGTTGTGCAGCTTCAGGCATAGCCTTGCCACTATGCTACAGGTATCTATTGGTTCTAAGAATGTTCAAAGTATTATATATATCAACATAAAGTAAGATTTGACCTATAGTTATAGTACATTTTTCCGACGAACCAGAGAACAACGTCGCACCACCCCTGTGCAAGACATAGTGCGTAAAAGAAACTTTAAGTTTGTACCACACCAAAGTGTCCATCGATAAACTTAACAAAAGAATATGATTTATGAAGGTTTAATCGATGGATCAGTAGAATGGCTAATGAAGTACTCCCTCCATTTAAAAAAGAATGTCCTCCTTTCCTTTTTAGTTTGTTTAAAAAAGAATGACCCCTTTTCTTTTTTGGTAATATTTTAATTTCAGTTTTCCAAATGACGTGTTCAAGGACACAAGATTAAAGGGCATTTTGATACATTTTGATACATTTGACATAAGTTTAATTATTTAGGACCACAAGATTGAATAGTCTTCTTTATTTCTTAAACTCTGTACCAAATCACATTAGGTCATTCTTTGTGAAACGGAGGAAGTAATTAATAACAATAATATGGTGTGTTTTGTGATTTCTATTCTTCGATATGTCCAAAATCGATACCTAAGTTCAAAACATGCTTTCAATAATTTTTTCATTTTTATAAATAGTACAGGTCGTTGTCCCAGATTGGACCTCTTTTAATTTTAGGCCACATAAAATAAAATCTCAAGTGTTTCTAACGAGAAAAGTCTTTTCTTATTATTTACATGAAGCACAAATAATCCCTTTTTTATGTTTGCAATATTGGTACACTTTTGGTCTTCCCTCAAACTTATGTCTATTTTTTCACATTAATTTTGTCCACAATTCTATGTATGAAATGTTCAATCGTCCTTTTATATATTTAGTAGAAATAGTAATTTCACGTGAGAGAAGGTAACAAGAAGAACATTTATTTTATTCAGTAGAAATATTATAGTTACTAAACTAAGAGCTTACATTTACTTATCGAACTATATCAATTTATTATTGACATATGAAATTGCCAGAAAAGAAAATTTTATACTGAAATCAATGATCAACCTCTCGATTTTAATTTTAAAAAAAGACAATAATATGGTGTGTTTTGGGATTTCTACTCTTCAATTTGTCCAAAAACGATAACTAAGTTCAAAATCCGCCCGGAATTAGTTCCACGCTGAGTAAAGCATTCCCTAACAAAGGTGAGTCCGTAGCTAGTGGGACTCGAACTCGAAACATCTGGCTAAGGATGAATAAGTGTTTACTTGCTCAACCACAACCCTTACTAGTAGCAAACTCAAGCACAAATATGCTTGATGTGAAAATATAAGGATGACTTTAAATCTTAACGGAAAGATAAGTTTCTAACACCCGCAGTTCATTTATAAATACCTACTATCTGTTCTCCTCTAGTAGTAACCTCAAATTTCACTCAAAATTAAAAATATTCCCATTCCAATACTTAGCTACAATATAATCAACATGTATTTTCTTTCTCAACTTATAGCACTATCAGTTGCTTGGTTCTTAGCTCTTTTCGTTGCTCGCAAATACAAAACTAGAAACAGAGCAAGTGCAGAAATAGGTGCACCAAAAGCTCCAGGTGCGTTGCCCTTTATAGGTCACCTCCATCTTCTTAGCGGCCAGCTTCCCGTTTGTCGAATCCTCGGACTCATGACTGATAAATATGGACCCATTTTTCAACTGCAGCTCGGATCCCATCCAGCTCTTGTTGTCAGCAGTTGGGAAATGATTAAACATTGCTTTACAGCTAGCAATGACAAAATTTTTGCTAGTCGACCAAGCATGGCATTAAGCAAGTACTTAGGCTACAATGGAGCCATTTTTGCTTTAGCCCCTTATGGACAATACTGGCGTGATATTCGTAAAATGGTAACTCTTGAACTCTTAACCAACAGTCGCCTTGAGAAGCTGAAGCATGTCCGTACATCAGAAGTGAATTGTTGTATAAAAGAATTGTACTCAAATTGTAGTAATACTGAAGTGAACTTAAGTAGTTGGTTTGAGAACATAACGTGCAATATAATCATTAGAATGCTGGTTGGGAAGCGATTTACTGGATGCTCGGAGGAGGAGATGAATTTCAAAGAATCCATAAAGAAAGTGTTGTACCTCGGTGGAACTTTCGTTTTTTCTGATGCAATTCCGTCCATTGAATGGATGGATATTGGTGGACACATTAAATCAATGAAACAGACTTATAAAGAAGTTGATAGTGTCTTGGATAGCTGGTTAAAACAACACATCCAGAAAAGAAAAGATTGTCATTCTGCTGGATCAGACCAATCTGATTTTTTTGATGTGATGCTTTCCATTCTTCCAGAGGAAACAATGGAGTCTGGATACGACCGCGGTGCCATTATCAAGGCAACAGCTTTGGTAAGCGATCTTGTCTCTGTCGCTAATTTATTGCTAAATAGAATTAGCGATTAATTTTACTATTTAGCTACAAAATTTGTCCACGCTAAATCCAATTTTTTAGTAGTGCTTACTTATAATAAGCAATGTGTTTTCAAGTTCATTTATGGCATGAAACACGCCATTCTAATAAATTAAAGAAAAAAAATAATTGTACTGACAATGGAATCAGATTTGGCGTGTCATAATTCATAAAAGTTAGCAATGTAGAGGTAACAAAATAAAGAAATATGATTGACCTTAATAATTTCATTTACCAAAATATCAATCCTTTTTTTTTCTATTTATTATTTTTCACCTAATTAAATATGCTCTATGTAATTTAACCCAAAATTATACTAAGAATTACTCCATATTTTCTGTGTCCTAATTTATCTTGCACATTTTTTATTAAGTCTGTCATGTAAAGAATGCTACCTTTCAAATATTTAACTTTCAAATTTTTATTTTACACTTAATGAGATTGTTCTCAGTAAAGAATTATAAGTTTTAAACTCTTTCATTTCTAAATAAATAAATTTGTGTTCAATCAAATAGTGTTACATGTCCAATTACTTGGCTAATCATGTCTTATTATTCACTCGCGCAGATACTTATCATGACGGCATCAGAGAGCACTGCAGAGACATTAATATGGACAATATCTATGCTAATAAACGACACCCGCTCATTGAAATTAGCCCAGGATGAGCTAGATAAGCAAGTAGGAAGAAATAGATGGGTTGAAGAGTCCGACATCAAGAACCTTCCCTATTTGCAAGCTATAGTAAAAGAAACCTTACGTCTTTACCCACCCGGTCCTTTGGCAGGGCCTCGAGAGGCCATCGAAGACTGTTATGTTGGTAAGTATCATGTTAAAAAGGGAACTCGTTTGATTGTTAACCTGTGGAAGCTTCAACGAGACTCGAGAATCTGGGAAGATCCGAATGAGTTTAAACCAGAGAGGTGGTTTGCCAAGGAACATTCAAACTTTAATTTTAGAGGACAAAATTTTGAATATACTCCTTTTAGCTCTGGAAGAAGAATGTGCCCTGGTTTGACGTTTGGAATTCAAGTAGTGCATTTGACGCTAGCAAAATTACTTCAAGGATTCAATATTTCAATGACAAGGGAGGAACCAATAGATCTAAGTGAAGGCTTAGGCATTGCCTTACCTAAAGTGAAGCCTCTTCAACCATTTGTTTCTCCCAGACTGGCTATGGAACTCTACCAAACTCTTTGAACAAAGAATATGGTGGTTGAGCTAGTGTGATAAGTTGAGTGCCTAATATATGCTTAATACTATCAAATGAGTAATACCTATGCAGTGTGTTTACTAAGTGTCAAAACCAAAATGTTAAATTTTGGGATATGTCACTGATTCCTTCCTTGTATTTGATAGTAAGATTTTAATGTTTTTATTTAAATTATGAAGAAAGCACTCCTAGTCTCAATATTCTATTATTAAAGTACTTCAAAATAAATGATAGAACAATCATTGCTTAAAGGCATAAAAATGTACAAAATGATATACTCTGTGCTATATGTTGTTGTGAAAAGACACACTACAAAGAAATTTCATTATTAGTGACGAATTATTTTATCACTTAAAAATTATATTTCATCACATAAAGTCTTTTCGTCGCTAAAACAATCATATTTACTACTGTCACGACCCAATTCAGGACCGTGACCGGCGCTAAGGGGGAGAATCCCAAAGCAAGTTTTATCAGAATTCTATAAAAAATCGAACAGGATTTCCTTTGTTTTTGGGCCTAACCTAAATTTTCCCTGTCTCAAAAATCCATAACATAACTAATAACAACTATAAAATAAGACATAATATACATCTTTAATCTAATCACTGCACAATAATACCAAATCATCTCCAAATACAAGAAGAAGTTCAAAACTAGTCTCATGAGTATAAAATGAAAGAATAATCACGATTCTAATAAAGGAAAGGACAAATATGGAGCGACTCTAAGAGTTTTTAAAAAGATAAAAAGAACCATATCAATTCGGTAGATGTCTTGCCACGCAAAGCAATGCGGACCTGACCAAATGCTATTGATTCACACTCTCTAGTTATTGAAATCCTCGTCAATACCACCAGAGTTCTCTGTAAAAATATTTAGCGAGGAGTGAGACGCTATCTTAGTGAGTAATAACACTTAACCACACCCTCCGCGAACGCACCACTATCTCCGTGAATGCGGAGGCCAAAATATCAAGCACCAGACACAGCAAAAATCAGCAATTCCACAAGTCTCCGAAAGGACCCTTAGGATTCGTTCAGAACCCTGTGCCCAAACTAGATATGCTACCCCACTAAATTCAACATTCCAGACTCAATGGAATCATCAGAATTCGAATTCGAAGTCTCCTTGACCTGGAACCCGATAAAGCACGACTAAACTAACTTAAACCTCAAAAACTCAAATCAAGCTCGGGACCTTTAAAAATTCAACCAAGGTCACTCCTAGGCCTAAAATCATCCTCCGAATCCAACGGAGTTGTCGGAATTCCAATCCGAGCATCCGATCTCCGAATGTTGACCAAAGTCAACTCTATGATCAAAATTTTACAATTTTCTAACTCAAGGCTTCATATTCACGATACAGCCCCAAATCTGATGGAATCCCCATCCGAGACCCGAAATTCCAAATGACCCCAAAAACTACATTTTGCAACTTAAGCCTTTAGAATTCAAAACTTTCCAAAAACCAAAAATTAACAAGAACTTCAGAAAACTAACTTCAGATATCAGTCAAACATGACTGGGGGCAACTCTCAGGAGTGGTAAAACGGTCATTTTATAAAATTGCTAAAAATGACCTTCAGGGTCATTACATTCTATCATTGCAATGTATTGCATTGACTAAGCCTTGTGTGTTTGTGTAATTAACTTTCCGGTATGAAATTTTGTGTATAGCCTTACTTGTTTACTTTACTTGCATCGTTCATAAATATATCATTGCGGCACCGATGCCGATGTGAGATTTTTCTGTATGCATGTGAAAGCATTCGTGTAATTTATTTTATAAGTATTGATATTCTACTTTATTCACTCGGCCTAACCTACTCAGTTCAAGTGGATCTTAGTCACCCCTACTTCTGTAAACTTTTGTTGCGCACGACAATTGTTCAAGTGTGCTCTAAATGACGTGCATATTTTTGTAATAGGTATATATTCTATATATGTAAATAATAGTCATGCGTGCAACAACAATTATTCTTGTTATCTTTTCTAACTGAAGTGCATTTTTTAGTGACATGTATTCTGGAGATGTAAACTATTGTCACGCGTACAACAAAAGTTTTTCGTGTGTTAAAGTTACACCTCTTTCTAGACAACACGTATATCAAAGATGTCAATTAAAACACTTTTTGAAATTATTGACTGTTGAATAAGAAAATAAGATACCTTTTCTTAGTTGCAGTTTTAGTTCCACTGATTTACGTTCAATAATTTCAGGGGTTTTCACTTCCACACGTCTTTGCTCATATTTATATCTTACTTACATTCCAAACAAGATCACATTAATAACCCTCTCGTGTCCTTCGAGTTTCAATTGAGACAATCCAACTAAGCCCAAAATTATAAGATCAAGTTATCCGGGAAATCAAAGCATAAAATGGAGTATAAAAATATTCAAAATGGGTGCTTGAATTATTAAATCCCCCCGACGTAACTTTCATTCATCCTCAAACATGTTTGAAATTTCTCTATTTCTATAAACAATTGTAAACATCCTAATCTTTGTTTCGAGGTGGAATGGTTCTTGGTACCTTTACTCTATCAAGACTCAATCACAAAGAAAAACTCCTAACACATAAACTATGTAAAAGGACCAGGTTCTTTGATGTGTTCCTTCTATGTGTTCCTTCAGTTCACTGGTAGCACTTGTGAAGTCAATTTTTGAATTGCTCTTTTTGCTCTGTAAGTGCACGAGTATTCTGGACGACTTCACATCTATTTAAGCACAATTCTTCATAGAGTTATTGTTCACTTCAAACTCCTCATTTACTTGAACTCTCTTCACTTAGAGTTCTACTTCAAGTAAGACTCCTTCAATTCAAACTTCTTCTTTAGTTCAAACTCCTTGCTTCTTTAGACTCCTTCTTAAAATCAAATTTATTGATTCTTTTGTGTTGTTGACGAACTCCAACTCTTCAATTCAACAGTAACTTGAAGAGTTCT
Organism: Solanum appendiculatum; assembly: GCA_018342035.1. NCBI lineage: Eukaryota > Viridiplantae > Streptophyta > Magnoliopsida > Solanales > Solanaceae > Solanum > Solanum appendiculatum. Next base: position 15,036 of record JAGDQO010002135.1, read on the forward strand.
ACTTCAAGTGAGACTCCTTCTTCAATTCAAACTCCTTGCCTCTTTAGACTCCTTCTTCAAATCAAACTCATTGATTATTTCTCTTCAATTCATCAGATGTTTATTTCATTGAGTTTTATCACGAAATTAGCATTATCCATTCCTTAATTTATGCACTCTTGTCTTTATTCATTTTAAAAACTTTCCCGAATTCAATTCGTGACAGTGTACCTTTGGACTATATTGACTGACGTGTTTCATCTTTCTTTGTCAATCATCAAAACTGCATAAATTCCAATACCATGTTCGATGAATAGGAGTTTTTAGTAGTGTAGGATTGGTGCCCTCATGACCTAATAGGAATTATAGGTCATGATAATTTTTATTGTTAGAGCATGGTTCATAGATCCTATCAATACAAGAGCAATATCTAATAAAATTTTATGGATTGGTACGGTAACGTCTGTAGCTATTTTCCAGAGGCTATAGAACATGTTGGTGTAATATACCACAAATAATATAAATTACAGTTGAAACAAAATGAAACAAAAATGAATAAATAAATCTTTAGACTGAGGCACGGATATTTCGCTCTCTTTAAGAAGATTCAAGCCCATTGCGGCATAATCTACGCCGATCCAGAAGTATATCCCTTGACTTGTTCCCTCCAGGATACAACAACCCAACAACGTCATACAACTCAAGCAACTCCGGATTAGTTGAAGAGTCCAAAGCTCCACAAAAGAAATACCTTCCTTCAACATATAATTACTCTCCTTTATATAGTGAATATAGTTGAAGACTTTGAATATTTTTCTTTGTCTCAACTCTCTCTTTCACTACACTAATCTTAATATAAACACAATATAGTACTCCTCATCTTTTTCATTCTATATTTTCTTGTATATCTCTTCTTCTTCTCAACCCAAAGGAAGACCACTATTTATAGGTGAAGATTCTTCCTTGCAATGAATAGGAAGATAATGGATAGTAAATTGGGTAATTGAATAGCCCAAAGGTTACCTAGATTACAAGGCATAAAGATAGAATAATGAGTGAAATGAAGAGTTGGTGATTACAAGAGTTACAAACCATTAATGACCATATTCTTTCACAATTGATGAGAGTAAAGAGGCACAAATGTAATGTCTACCAATGGACATAACATGATACATAATGTGACATATAATATATTTTTATTAATATTAAAATGTCACACCACCAATCCCCCACTCATTTTAATATTAAGATAAGAGAGTTCTTGATAATTTAGATGAAGGGAGACTATCACGCATAATGAAGGTGTGCTCTGCATTGAACCTTCATTTAGTAAGACAATAACCTTTACCCCAGAGTCAGTAATGGTCTCAGACTTTAACTATGACTGCTTAAGGGAAATAAAGTATCATTGCTTACGCACAATAATCAAGGTGTTGACATAAACTTTTATAACCAGCACATTACGGCTTTGTGCTATCCCAATTTTAATGAGCGTTTTGAGATTCTCATAGAAAGCGGCCTACTTTCACACTCACATAGGTGAAATCTGTCAAGGGTGACCTTATAATTTGACACCCCACTCATATGAGATACAGACTTTCATTAAGAGTTCAAAGACTCAACCTCCATAAATAATTATAGGATAAATGCACTCACATCATAGGGATTGAATAAAATTAACAATAGTGCATTTCACAAAAGTCATCATATGATTCGTTCTTCCCATTGAACCTGGTTATAGGATTTGTAGTCCCCAGGTTGGGTTTCCTCATATATGACTCAGAATTTATGAGCTTCAATATCATCCCCCTTGATGTGTTTCAGACTCTTTATCTTGCCAAAGGCCTTAGTTTATGAATCTGCAAGATTATCATAAATTTTAACACAATTAATATTGATGGTGTACGGATGATCAATATGATCTCACAATATTGTGTTTTCTCCTTATGAGTCTGAATTTATCGTTATAATAATGATTTTATACTCTACCAATAATATTGGGTGCTATCACAATTAATCAAAATTAGAAAAATTAATTTCTCAATAAAGTGTTTGATATAGTAAAATCAATTCACTTTTTCACTAGTTGAAGCTTAATTTTTGTTTACTTCAACCTCCAAAGTAGAGTTAGCAAGCAACATGATTTGCTTTTCTCACTTCCACCAAATAGCACCAAGTTTTCTCATCTGCATCAACAAAACTTTTAAATATAACATAATAATTTTCTCATAAAACAAGCCACAAAATTTCGTACCAAGTAAATTTACTTGACTTGCTTGTACATGCTATACTTTATACACAATATCATATAAAGTGCAATTAGCCACATATCTCAATTTTTTTATTGGGCTAGCATATTCCTTTTTTCTTTGTCACACCATTTTTCACACAAATAAATCAAAAAGAGTTGTAAAACTCCCACAACCAACAAAATTGTATTTCACAATTTTTTCAATATTATGTGACTTGACAAGGAAAATTCCATCACATGTTTTATGGTATTTTGCATTTCAAGAATGAATTTTTTCTCACCCAAAACATTTCATGTTAAATGACTACTCAACATGTTTTTCATAATATATTTATAACTCTCATGTTAGAGCCAAATATCATCCCATTATAGCCAAACAACAATATGTGATTTATTCCACAATAAATATACACACTTGCAATACTCTTTTTTAGAGCATTTCTCAAAGATGCAAAAGATCACAATTTCACAAATATTTTTTTCATTTCATGAACCCCCACTATTTAAGAATTTAATTATCATTTTTTCATTAAAAGTAATATCACTCGATTCATGAAAATATTAGGAAAAAAGTTTTTTCCTTTACCTTTTCTCCACTTGAATTGAGCAAGCAGAAAAATACTTTACCGTACACCTCTTCTCTTCCATCTCTTGAAGAGAGCGACATTGAGCGGAATTATGTTGAAATCCCTATCTTGATATCCGCACTTTTTCAAACTGTAACAAAAATATGAATCTCCTTAAAATTGTTGGTGTAATATACGACAAATAATATAAATTATAGTTGAAACAAAATTAACAAAAATGAATAAACAAATCTTTAGGCTGAAGCATGAATATCTCGCTCTCTTTAAGGAGATTCAAGCCCACTGCGGCATAATCTACACTGATCTAACAATATATCTCTTGACTTGTCCCCTCCAGGATACAACAGCCCAACAATGTCATACAACTCAAGCAACTCCAAATTAGTTGAAGAGTCCAAAGCTCCACAAAAGAAACACATTTCTTCAACATATAATTACTCTCTTTTATATAGTGAATATAGTTGAAGACTTAGAATATTTTTGTTTGTCTCAACTCTCTCTTTCACTATGCTAACCTCAATATAAACACAATATAGTACTTCTCATCTTTTTCACTCTATATTTTCTTGTATATCTTTTCTTCTTCTCAACCCAAAGGAAGACCACTATTTATAGGTGAAGATTCTTCCTTGCAATGAATAGGAAGATAATGGCTAGTAAATTGGGTAAATGAATAGCCCAAAGGTTACATAAGTTGCAAGGCATAAAGATAGAATAATGGGTAAAATGAAGAGTTGGCGGTTACAAGAATTACAAACCACTAATGACCACATTCTTTCACAATTGATGAGAGTAAAGAGGCACAAATTTAATGTCTATCAATGGACATAACATGATACCTAATGTAATATATAATATATTTTTATTAATATTCAAATGTCACTCCAACAAAACATTTATGATTTTTTTATTCCTTTGTTTTTTTATAGTGCATGTTCGTTATTAGTGAACTCTAAACCTCTTAATTCATTTTTTCACATATGGTAATGACATGTTATGTAAAAGTGAGAGATCAGGAACCTGTACTCGCAGTGTGCGGCAGGGCACGAGGTAGAGGTAGAGGTAGAGCCCGAGTGACAATGTTCGCCGAGAAGTCATCCAAGAGTCATATTTCTGAGGCAAGAAGCTACTCATGTTGATTGTCTGATTGAGATAATGGAATTCAGTTCAATACATACATCGCCTGGTTTCTTGTGTTTGAGCCTTAGGTATGTATTTTTTTTTAGGGAGAGCTTTCCTCTCATATGACTCTTATATGGTGCACAAACATATTAATTTGGGACACAATCGGACATTGAACACTGAATGAAAAATAAAAATATATTCAAAAAGTTTTTTATTAAGTTTTATCTACAAAACATCAAAAATTGTATTTATGGGTTAAGTCATATTTGAATAAATAACTACAATATTTAATTGTCAATAGTCTTTTCACTTTACACTAATTATGATTGTCTATGTTAAATTACATGTCGATATTGAATCCCAAAACATGAATAAATAAGTAGTATCCAAAAAATCAAGTACTAATTCTTTATTAATCTTTTTCTTTCAATATTTAAAATTTAGAATGAGTTGACTGAATTATGTTGAATGGTATTGTAACATTTCAAATTTTAAACTGATGAATACGCAACACTTAGCATAGAAAAATCAATCTAAAATATTGTAGTTTCAGTTTCCCACAAATTGATTCAGGAGTTATGAACCAGATGTATGATCCGTGGTATTAATCGTGGAAATCATTTTAGTTGTTCATTACATTATGATGTGGTTCACAAGTCATAGAATGAAACCACGAGTCGTGTACTCAATCAGGGAATCAACTTCTAGATCAGCCCAACTCCAAGATTCCAACGAGGCATAGTATGAGTTATGGGTTAGGATCACGATCTGTATTGTGAACCATCAAAACCTTGATAGAGAGTTGAACTTCCTTCAAATCACGACGGACAATACGAGTTGTGGAAGTCAATCCATGATCCATACCATCAACCCATGAAGTGGATTAAGATAATTGCAAATTTTACCCAGGTATCACGCCCCGAACCTAAACCCTTGACTTGGCCAGCACTCAAGAACCATCGATGGTTCCCAAGCGAACCCTTGGCCTGGCTGACTACTTAGCAGAAGACGTACTCAAGCAAACTAGGAACTCCAAATGTATAATTAAACTCATGAAGTCTCAATAACAACTTAAATCAATGAATATCTTGAAATACTTAAATAAACATAAGTAATCAACTCAAGGTCTTAAAACATCAACAAGGAAATAGTGAGAGACTCCTCAACTTCTAACTATCTATGAAGCCTCTAGTACTAAGATAGATGTCGGGACAGAATCCACGACAACTTGAAAAAGTGGGAAAATAAGTGTGAAGCCCTCTGGAAAGTAAGGAGACTCACCAAAGCTAGTTGGAGTGCAAATGGTATCAACGAAGCGCCTGCTGATGACCCTGAACACTTGTATCTGCATCATAATAAGATGCAGGTCGAATGACATCAGTACATGGAATGTATGAGTATGTAATATGGCTGAAGCGAAATAAATAACTGAACTGAATGACTGCAGTAGATATAGCATGAACTCATCTGAATGCAAATGATTAAAGGAATGAAATCATTTAACCTTACAAAAATACTTACTCATCTGTAAACTCAACATAAGAAGTGTTATATGAAAATATACTTTAACTTTATTGGGAGATTCTCTAATCGGCAACCATCGCTGTGAGCTAAGTGATGATAAAACGTCTTGTCCACTCTGCCAGAACTGTCCTATATCATGTCGGAATATTGAACCTCTCAACTAAGTGGATCCACTAAGCTGTAAGGATTCATCTAAAAAGTATGATCCTGAACCCATGTTGGCAAGACATGGTTTATGGGAGCTGTGAGTTGTCTGAACTCTTCCCCATATCAGTGCTCAATACTACTCCCAATGATATATATTGTTGCTCAAATGTATAAAAATATTTCTTTTTCTCTAGTTTGAGGTAATTGCTCAAACTATCCTCTTAAAAGAGGTAACTGCTCTGAAGTATCTCTGTACTCATAACTCAATTAGAAAGCAAAGTTTCTCTTTTCCCCAAATTAAAACTATTATCTTATGGAATTACTTAGTTCCATATACTTTTCTAGAAACACATCTTTTACTCTTTCTCAGAATCAATTTTAAATACAAAGCATTTTTTCTAAAAAGATTCTTAAACTTCTCTTTACTATCTCAATAATAGCCCTTGACTCTTCTCTTAAACTCACTTTAGTTTTGAAAATGCATTAAGACATATGAGTATGATAATGCATGAATTTTCAATGATAAATGGAGCCTATAGGAGCTAATATAGAGAGGGAAAGCATAGCCACAACTTAGAGGAACACGTCCGGAATGAAACACGAAAGGAAAAAGGCCAGACGACACTGACGCACTATTTGCGTGGGGCGCCAGGCCCCAAACTACTGACCAGAGTTTGGGGCGCACTATTAGCGCGTCACGCCAGTCCCCAAACTATTGACCAGTAGTTATGGCACTACGGTGGTGCGCCTCCCCAGCCCCTTACCCAGAAATCTGACAAATTTTCTTTCTCAATTTCAGGTCCTAAGTCATCTAGAATCGATTGGTTTCTTCCCAACTCTCTTTGATTCACAAACCCAACACGAAATTATCAAAATCCCACTCAAATTCTATCAAGAAACACCACTCATTCGTAAAACCTTCACCTCAAGAACTCAAAACCTCCATTGTTAAATAATGAAGCTTAAAATTCAAGAACTCTTCAAGAATATTTACATAAACGATTATGTGGGTGAATTAATGAATGAATTACATGTTTGGCATGAGGATGAACAAGTCCATCACTATGGGAAGCCTCACATACCTAGAAAGAATGATTGTTCTTGGTGAAATTCCTCAACCCTTGAATGAACGCTTAAAACCCCTATTTTCCTCTTCTTGAAACTTCGCCCTAATATTCTAAGTGTTTAGGAATATGAAAAATAACTTAGCATCTGATTAGACCCCTAAATTGGGTGAGTGAAATGTGGGTAGGCCTATTGGGGTAAGGAAAAGACAAAAATACCCTTTTCTTATACGGATAAAAAGCCTTAACTAGAGAGGCTTTACTCAAATGGCCATAACGTTTCACTCCAAGCTCAAAATTTAGCAACCTTTGTGGCGTCGAAAAGAGGTCTCAAAGGCCTTCGATTTGATACCTCATGGTCCACCTAAATCTTTATATACTAAAAGATATGGTCATTTGTAGTTGACCTAATACTGAAAACTGATCGAAGTTTGTGGTGTTACAATATCTCCCCTTTGGGAACATTCGTCCTCGAATGAGATCACACTAAGTAGAATAGGGGTGGAAAGCATTTGAAAACCCCAACTCAAGCACACAATATGCAATTAACATAACTCAGTATATCAACTTAAAGAGTACTTTACAAAGAGTTAGTACCTTGGTTTGGAATTTCTCCGGAAGGAAAGAGGTATGGGTATCTCCTCTTCATATCCTCCTCAGCCTCCCAAGTAGCTTTCTCAACAAATTGATTCCTCCATAAGACCTTGACTGATGTAACCTCCTTGGTTCTCAGCTTGCGAACCTGACGATCAAGAATCTGAATGGGCATTTCCTTATAGGATAGACTGTCCTTAATACCAATATTCTCGGTGGGCACAAGAAGTGAAGGATCGCCCAAACACTTCTTTAGCATAGAGATATGAAATACCGGATGGACTACTGCTAACTCTGACAGTAGCTCCAATTCGTAAGCTTACATTGACAACTCTCTTGGATATCATGTAGGGGCCAATGTATCGGGGATTGAGCTTCCCCTTTTTACCAAACCTCATAACACCCTTCATGGGTGAAACTTTCAAATAGACCCAATCGTCCACCTCAAACTCCAAATCTCTTCTCCTAACATCTATATAGGATTTCTGATGACTCTGTGTTGTTTTCAACCACTTGAATTGTCTTCACCTTCTCCATGGCTTGATGAACCAAATCTAGTCCTATCAACTTAACTTCACCAACCTCAAACCAGCCAGTGGGAGATCTACACCTTCTCACATATAGAGCCTTATACGGAGCCATCTGAATGCTGGAATGGTAACTATTATTGTATGTGAACTCAATAAGAGGCAAGTGGTCATCCCAATTACCTTTGAAATCCAGAATACAAGCTCTCAACATGTCCTCTAAGGTATGAATTGTGCACTCTGCTTGACCATCAGTCTGAGGATGAAAAGCAGTACTAAGGTTTACCTTCGAACCCAAACCTTTCTGAAATGACCTCCAAAATTGCATGGTAAACGGAGCACCCCTATCTAAGATGATGGACAAGGGAACTCCATGCAGTCGAACTATCTCACGAATGTACAGGCTTGCATACTCTTCCACTGTATTGGTAGTCTTTACTGGTAAGAAGTGGGTTGATTTGGTCATCCGATCCACAATCACCCAAATGGAATCATGCTGCCTGCAAGATCACGGTAAACTTGCAATGAAGTCCATATTAATCATCTCCCACTTCCATTTCGAAAGAGCTATGTTCTGAGCCACACCACCGGGTCTTTGGTGTTCTACCTTGAACTGCTGGCAATTTGGGCACTTAGCAACGAACTCTGCATTGCACCTCTTCATACTACTCCACCAATAGACTTCTCTCAAGTCATGATACATTTTTGTGGAACCAGGATGGATCGAGTATGTGGAACTATGTGCCTCGGCCATGATCTTCTCTTGGAGTTCATCTACCTTTGGTACACACAATCTACCTTGATATCTCAAAACACCATCTCCCCCTTGTTCAAAAGCCATCACCTTTTGCTTATGAACATTTGCTTTCAGTTAAAGTAAAACAGGGTCTTGGTCTTGTTTCTCCTTCACTTCAGACGCTAGTGATGATTCAGCCCCATTCATCACCACAACTCCACCTTCACTGGAATCCAATAGACGAACTCCCAAACGAGCAAGTCTATGAACTTCCTTAGCCAGTTCCTTCTTGCCTTCCTCAACATGGGCAGTACTTCCCATAGATAACCTGCTCAAAGCACCAGGAACAACATTAGCCTTACCTGGATGATAGAGGATACTTATGTCGTAATCCTTAAACAACTCTAACCACCTCCTCTGTATGAGATTAAGCTCTTTCTGACTAAAAACATATTGAAGACTCTTGTGATCGGTGAAAACATCTACATGAACACCATATAGATAGTGATGCCATATTTTCAAAGCAAATACTACAGCAGCCAACTCGAAATCATGAGTCGGGTAATTCTTCTCGTGAATCTTGAGTTGTATGGAGGCATAGGCTATAACCTTACCATTCTGCATCAATACACAACCAAGTCCAACTCTGGACGCATCACAATAAACAACAAAGCCTTTTGTACCCTGTGGTAGGGTCAACACTGGAGTAGTAGTTAATCGAATTTTCAATTCCTGAAAGCTTTTCTCACAAGCTTCAGACCATTGAAACTTAACTATTTTCTGAGTCAACTTCGTCAACAAGGATGAAATAGATGAAAAGCCCTCGACGAACCTTCTATAGTAACTAGCCAATCCCAAGAAACTCATTATGTCAGTTGGAGATATGGGTCTGGCGCAGTTCTGTACTACTTCAATCTTCTGAGTGTCAACTTGAATCCCTTCACCAGATACAATGTGGCCTAAGAATGCCACAGACTTAAGCCAAAACTCACACTTAGAAAATTTAGCATACAACTCTCGATCTTTGAGAGTTTGGAGGACTATTCTGAGATGACTAGCATGATCCTTCTCATTCTTCGAATAAATCAATATATCATCAATGAATACGATAACAAACATGTCGAGATACTGCTTAAATACTCTGTTCATAAAATCCATGAATGTTGCAGGAGCGTTAGTCAAATCAAAGGACATAACAAGGAACTCATAATGACCATAACAGGTCCTGAATGCTATCTTTGGGATGTCACTTTCTCTCACTTTTAACTGATGATAGCCAAATTTGAGGTCTATCTTAGAGAAACAAGTGGCACCCTGAAGTTGATAAAAAAGATCATCAATTCTCGTAAGGGGGAGATTTATTCTTTATGGTGACCTTGTTCAACTGGCGGTAATTGATACACATCCTAAGGGAACTATCTTTCTTCCTCACGAATAAGATCAGAGCATCCCAAGGTGAGACACTTGGTCGAATGAAACCCTTATCAAGAAGATTTCTCAACTGTTCTTTTAACTCTTTTAACTCAGCTGGAGCCATTCTATATAGCGAAATATAGATAGGTTAAGTATCAGGAAGAATATCTATTCCGAAGTCTATTTATCTCTCATGAGGTACTCCGAGAAGATCGTCTGGAAAGACCTCTGGAAACTCACTCACAACTAGAACTGACTAAATAGGCGGTGTCTCAACACTAGAGTCATTAACTCAGACTAAGTGATAGATGCACCCCTTATAAACTAACTTTCTGGCCTTCAAGTATGAAATGAAATGACCCTTAGGCACTGTTGAACTACTCCTCCATTCTAAAATTGGCTCATTAGGAAATTGAAATTTTACTACTTGAGTTCTACAATCGACTGAGGGATAACAAGCATGAAGTCAGTCCATACCAAGAATAACATCAAAGTCCACCATGTCTAGCCCAACTAAGTCAGCTATGGTGTCCTCGTGATAGATAGAGATGGTACAATCATGATAGACTCTTTCTGCTAGAATAGACTCACCAACAGGTGTGGAAACACTGAAAGGTTCAAGAAGTTGTTTGGGGGAAATGCCGAACCTCATGGCTACATAAGGAGTCACAAAAGACAGACTCGCACTAGGATTAATTAAGGCATACACATCAAAAGTAAAGACTTTAAGCATACTAGTGACAACATCTTGTGAGTTCTTCTGATCTTGGAAACCAGCTATAGCATATAGACGGTTTGCTCCTCCGCCTGTCCCTGAAGTAGCTCCTCTATGGGTATTTCTATCTACTGGAGCTACTGAAGAAGATTAGGCTCTATTGCCCCCATTACCCTTCCTGTTCTTAAGGCACTCTTTCATAAAGTGACCCATCTGACCACACTTGAAGCAGCCATTAGAGCCATCACGACACTCTCCTGGATGGGTCCTACCACAGTTAGCACAAGGTGGGCACCAAAACCCCTGTGTCACACTACCCTGAGCCTTAAAATTCTAAGAACTCTAATTCCTGTGATCATTCATGTTTCTTGGTGCAGGTTCACTAGCTGAAGATAGAGTTGGTCCAGATGACCTCTACTGAAAAGATGACTTATTCCCATTTTCGGTCTTTTGCTAGCTAGTTTCGTTACTCGTTGTCTTGGCCCTCTTGTTGTGATACTCTTCTCTATCCTTTAACTTATCTTTCTCAACCTGCTGCACATGAACCATGAGTCTGCTATGTCCATGTCCCCTATCAATATAGCCATCTTACCTTCCTTACTTGACAAGCGGGATAGCCCGGACACAAACAAACTCATCCTGCTCCTCATATCTACCACCATCTCTGGAGCATAGCGGGAAAGCTGAGTGAACTTGAGGCTGTACTCCTGCACACTCATAGACTCCTGCTTCAGATTCAAAAATTCTCTTACCTTAGCTTCCCTTAGCTCTTGGGGAAAGAAACGCCCCAAGAAAGCTTCTTCAAACACAGCCCAACTCAAAAGTGGTGCCCCCTCTACCCCGTTCTTCTTCGATTGATCGTACCATATCATAGGAAAACCTTTGAGCTAATATGAGGCTAGCTCCACACGCTCTACATCAACAACACGCATGACCTCAAACACTTTCTGAAGTTCATCCACGAAGTTCTCTGGATCCTCATTGAGCTTTGACCCAATGAACTTAGTGGGGCTCATTCTCAGAAATTCTCGGACTCTGGATGCATCATTCCCATCCTGATGTCCGGCTCCTTGGCGACTAACCTGTGCTTTCACCACTTGAGTCAACATCTGAATTGCATTCCTGAACTCAGCATTGGTGACATCTCCATGAGGGGGTTGCACTTCTGGTGCATTAGGAACTTCTTGACCTTGAGGATTCACATTTCTCCTAGCAGGACGTCCTTGAACAACTCTTCGTGGAGGCATGATCTGAAAAGACACGCGTAAGCACGAGTTAGAGGAAACTTTCATAGAGTTGAACTCTATCGCATGAACAGGAGTAAGAAGAAAGTTAAAATTCCTAAATGTCGTAGCCTCCTAATTATAGATGTGGCGCGCTTCACACCGATAAGAAGGACTCTACGGACATAGCTTCATAGACACCCTAGGACTCTTGAACTATGTGCTCTGATACCAACTTTGTCACGCCACTCTATACGTGGCCGGCACTCGAGAACCATCGCTGGTCCCCAAGTGAACCCTTGGCCTGGCTGACCACTTAGTGAAAGACTTACTCAAACAAAATGGGAACTCCAAATGTATAATTAAACTCATGAAGTCTCAATAACAACTTAACTCAATGAATATCTCGAAATACTTAAATAAACATAAGTAATCAACTCAAGGTCTTAAAACATCAACAAGGAAATAGTGAGAGACTTCTCACATTCTAACTATCTATGAAGCCTCTAGTACTAAGATAGATGTCGGGATAGAACCCACGACAACTTAACAAAAGTGGGAAAATAAGTGTGAGGCCCTCCGAAAAGCAAGGAGGCTTACCAAAGCTAGTTGGAGTGCAAATGGTATCAGAGTCACTCATGTGTCAGCCTTGTCGATGTGGGCCAGAGTTCAACTGAGTTTAGGCAAATTTTGATAAGACGGGGCAAACCTCAGTACTGAGTCTAGGCAAATCCCATTTGGTGGGGCAAACATCAGCGAGGACGCTGAGTCCATAGAGGGAGTGTATGTGACACCCCAGCTTAAGATTAGAAAGAGGCTGCTACTCTAGGCTTGCTTCGCTTCTTCAAGCTCCGCCCCTTCTTTCAAAAATCAACAAACAACGCTAACGAGCAAGAAAGGGGATGCGCAACGGCTTTCGCGCAGGATCATAGAAAATGTTTAGAATATTGTGGTCACTGGTGATGATGTTGATGAGATTGCAAGATTGAAGGCTTAACTGAGCCGCACCTTCGACATAAACTTGGCCTATTTGTTACAAAAGGCGAACATCCCCTTTCCAAAACATTAACATAGGTCCTCAGGTAGACATCGAAAAAGGGGCGAAAAGAGTCTATTTACCTTTACAATATTTCGGAATGTATCATGGCTCTATCTATTCATTCATGAGTGTTTGAATTAACTATTTTGGGCGTGAGAGGGTTTATTACCCTAAAGGGGGAATCCCACATCGGTAAAACACAGGAGAGATATTGGGTATTTAAGTAGGCAGGTCTTACCAACTAGTGACACATTTTAAAACTATGCGGGCCTAGGCCCAAAGCGGTCAGTATCACTAGTGAGCTGGGCCATTACACCAGGAAGCCATGAGACAGACCATGAACTGTGGTATTGGAACATGAGTCGTGGAGTGACTCGTGGGTCATTGCTTTCAAAAATTTTAAAACATTTTATCAGAGGTATTTTCATCCATTTCATATTTGTAATCCCATACTACATCATTTTAGCATCACTTAAGGGAGTATATAAGATTAATTAATCACTTTACTCCAATTCTATGCTCTCAACTCTAAAAACTGGAAACATACACTCAAGAAAAGCTAAGTCTGAGGATTCAACCATTCCAATCAAGTTCATCTGCATAACTCTTGCCTTTCAAGTATGTAAGGCATCAATGAGGGTGTCCTTCCACCCACATGCCAAAGTTTTATTTTGCAAAAGAGTATTAAAGAATTTTGATGATTTAACTTTAGAGTTTTACTCAAATTAGCAAGTTCTTCATAAATGTTAGTCCTCGTTGTCATGACCCGAGACTAACCTCTAGTCGTAATACGGTACTTAGAGGCACAAGTGACCCCAAGCTAACCCATGGTCTAGCATAACGCTACGATTTAACATTGACAATAATTGAAGTATTGATGAGGAAGCTTAATTTGAAATAGTCTATTAAAACTCAAACAATAAATAGACAAATATCTTAATTCTCAATTAGGTGAAACTAATATGAATATCTGAAAACCTCTACTAAGATGAGTTGTTAGGACAAGCCCCTAGCTAACTCTAACTGTCCGAGAACTTAAATAATAACAACCAAATTAAATATAAAGGTCATCCTCAACTACTAAGCTGATCTGAAGTCGTACTAGCCACGACCTGAGTGTTGAACAACTAAACCTACATTATCAAATAATATAGTGTGCGAGTATGCGGTCAGTACTTTGAATGTAGTGAGTATGTAGGATATGAACGATAAACATCAAAACTATACATGCTGAGTCTGCAATGTTGTACTTAATTCCATGAAATAATGCACTGACCAAGTAGTAAAAACATGTAACTAAAACATACTGAAAACTGAAATAACTGACTGCAAGTTCATGCAACATCTAAGACTAAACTATGGGATATACTATAAACTGACATATAACCATGTGAGATACAACATGGAATTTGATGTATAATCCATATCAAAAGGGCCCAATACTCCTTGCTAGGGTATAAAGGTTGATCTGAGCTAATGTGGTACCACTAAGCTAGTGTTTGTAAAAGATTAATGAGTCAGACAAGGTTTGGAGGGTGAACCTTATAATCCTACAGTGGGACGTAGTTCTGGGAATTAAGGATTGCTACTAAATATCTTAGTCCATAATTGACAGGTGAGCTTTCAAATCTAGGTCCGTTCGGTACCAAGTAAAACACCCAATGGAAACATGCTGATCAACTAATGAAGCAGTTTGACTAAAAATACTGAATTATATGGATAAACTGATAACAACTGAGTAGCTAATGAATTTCGTTAAAAATTGATAATATCTAAGATACACTTTATCTGAAAACATCTTAAATTCTGAAAACTGATAAATCTGAGACATGCATAATCGGTTCCCTGAGGGTTCATGAAATTACCATATAAAATACTGATTTTATAGATGGAAACACATAATATAAGTTATTCATAAGGAAGACTGGGAGAACAATGAAGAATCACATTTTTTCACAAAACCCTGACTGTTATAGTAATCTTGGACTGTAAAACTATGTTTTCTCTAGGACTCAATGGGTGAAAGGATACCCATTGATGAAATCCCACATACCTGAAAAGAAGACATTAGCTTGAATTCTTGAACTAGAGCTTGAAGATGAAGAACCCTAGTTTTTGTTTGAGAGGTTCCTTGAGCGTACTGATTTTAGATTCTAGGAATTAGGCATGAATAGGGAGGGTTAGGTCGACTAAATTCCCCTTAATCCCATTTAGGATAGGCCAAAATGACATAGTATAGGGATTAAAAGAGTGGAAAAAGATCAAAACAATCCTGAAGGAAAACATTATTGGCAGGTTTTACGAGGGCCATCTATGGTCCGTAGATTGATCTACGAGCCATGGATTCCTCTAGTAGAACAAAGACTAAATTACTGAGTTTCTGTATATTGATTCACGAGCCCATCTATGACCCATAAAAGGTTTTACGATCCGTTGTTGGGTTCGTGAAACTCAGGTTGATTTTACCAAACTCTGAACTTGATTTATGAATGTCATCTATGGTCCGTGGTTCATTCCATGTGTCGTAAGCATCATTCGTAAAAATCAAAAAATTTCCTTGTCTAAGAACCTGATATACGAGCCTTATCTATGGCATGTGGTCCAATCTACAATTCATAGATGCTACTCGTAAATCCTAAAAGCCAATAGAAATTTTCAACTTCAAATCTTTTGTGACCTAATCTGGACTAACGGCTTCTGTGGTGTTACAATATATCCCCTTTGGAAACATTCATCCTCAAATGGAGTCTATCTAAGCTGAAAAGAGTAGTGAAAATGATTGAAATCCCAAACCTGAAAGTTAAATACTAAAAAATGATGGAGTGACTGATTCCAAACTAAGACGTGAAGACTAGACTAATTTCATGAACATGCATGCGTAGTGAGACCTGAGAATAACTAAAAGTCATGAGTCTGAATATGGAACTAGGGAGGAACTATTACCTCACATTGGAACTATATTGGGAGAAAAGAGGTGGGGGTACTTTGACATCATATCTTCGTCTGCTTCCTAAGTAGATCCTTCAACTAACCTATTCCTCCAAAGAACTTTCATTGAAGTGACTTTCTTTTTCCTCAAATTACGAACCTGACGGTCAAGAATCTCAATTGGGACCTTTTTGTAAGAGAGACTAACTATCCTTTACCAATACTCTCTAAAGGCACAATTGAAGTCCGATCAGCAATGCACTTCTTCAACACGGGCACACGAAACATTGATGCTACATCTGCGGGTAAATCTAGCTTATAGGCCATATTACCAAAGCTCCTCAAGATCTAATAAAGACCTACATAACAGGGACTGAGCTTTCTTTTCTTGCCAAACCTCATCACTCCTTTTATGGGCAAAATTTTCAGATATACCCAATCATCAATAACAAACTCAAGATCTCTTCTTCTCACATCTGCATATGATTTATGTCTAGTCTGAGTTGTCCATTAACCTCTCTCTAATATGTTGAACTTTTTTCATTACTTCATGAACTGGTTCAGGCCCTATCAAAAGTGCCACTTCACCAACCTCAAACTACCATATAAGATATTTACACCTCTTTCCATAAAGCGTCTCAAATGGATCCATCTAAATGTTGGAGTGGTAATACAAGCTCCACATGTTATGAGCTTGTGTTATCGACTTTAAAGGTAACTGGAGGACACAAACTCCGGTTACCTTTAAAGTCAATCATACAAGCTCATAACATTTCCTCCAAGGTTCGAATAGTCCTCTTAACTTGACACTCTGTTTGCAGATGAAAAGTTATGCTAAGCTTAGCCTAAGTACCAAGACCTTTCTGAAATGATTTCCAAAATTGAAAGGTGAACTGAGTACACGTATATGAGATTATGGATAAAGGAACTCCATGAAACTTTATAACTCCCTAATGTAAAGTCCAACATAATCTTCAGCTGAATAAGAAGTCTTAACTGGCTGGAAATGTGCTGACTTAGTCATTCAGTCTACAACCACCCATATCGAATCGTGTTGTTGATGCGTGCGAGGCTGACCAGTGATGAAGTCCATATTAAAATCCTCCCACTTCCAAGTAAGAATACCTATATCATGTGTCATACCTCTTAGTTTTTGGTGCTCAACCTTAACTTGTTGGCAATTTTGACACTTAGCCACAAAATCTGCAATATTCTTATTCATACCATTCCACCAATAAACTTTTGGTAGATCAAGGTACATCTTAGTTGATCCTGGGTGAATAGAATATCGAGAACTGTTTGATAGTACTTCTTGCCTCAACCATCAACATCTAGAACATATAACCGATCTTGATAACGAAGCACACCATTTCCCCTTAGGAGAAAACCTCTATAGTCTTTTTAAGAACTGTTTCTTTCAACTCAACCAAGGTTGGATCACCATTCTTTTTTTCCTTAACACCTATCACAAGAGATTATTCTGAACCATTTTGAATGATAACTCTACCATCTGCTGAATCCAAAAGGTGAATTCAAAAGCAAGCAAGCTTGTGAACATCATGAACTAACTCCTTCTTTCCCCTTTAATATGAGAAACATTGTTCATAGAAAGCTTGTTGAGAGCGTCTTCCACTACATTGACTTTACCCATATGGTATAGTACACTCATGTCATAATCCAATAACAACTCGAGCCACCTCCTCTAATGACGATTCAATTCCTCCTTATTGAATGCGTACTATAGGCTCTTATGGTCTGTAAACACATCCATATGAACACCATAAAGATAGTGCCTCCAAATCTTCAAGGTAAACACTACTAGTGCTAACTCAAGATCGTGTCTCGGGTAATTCCTCTCATCAACCTTAGTAGCCTGGAAGCATAAGCTATGACCTTACAATGTTGCATTAATACATAGCCAAGGCCAACTCTGGAAGCATCACAATATACCACAAACTCATTTGAATTCTCTGGTTGAGTCAAAATTAGAGCTAATGTAAGTTGAGTCTTTAAGACCTGAAAACTCTTCTCACAAGCTTCGAACCACTAAAATTTGACTTTCTTCTGAGTCAGTCTTGACAAAGGAGACACAACAGAGAAAAACGCTTCAACAAACCGTCTGTAGTAACCAGCGAATGCTAAGAAACTCCTAATATTTGAAGTTGAAATGGGTTTAGGGTAGTTCTTTATTTCTTTGGTCATTTAAGGATCTACAAGAATTCCCTCTCCAGAGACTACATGGCCAAGGAATGATACTGGCCTCAACCAAAACTCACACTTTCTTAACTTAGTAAACAATTGGTGGTCCTTAAGAATCTGCAAGACAGTTCTTAAATGACATGCTTGCTCATCCTCGCTCTGAGAATAGATAAGGATGTCATCTATGAAGACAATGACGAACATATCTAAATAGTGTTTGAACATCCTATTCATCAAGTCCATAAATCCACAAGAGCATTCGTTAGTCCAAGCGACACAACAACAAATTCATAGTGACCATATTGAGTCCTAAACACTGTCTTCGGAATGTCACATTCCCTAACTCTGAGCTGGTGATAGCCTGATCTAAGGTCTATCTTTGAGAAGAAACTAGCCCCCTGAGACTGGTCAAACAAGTCATCAATCCTAAGAATGAGATACTTATTATTAATTTTAACCTTGTTCAGTTGATGGTAATCGATGCACATTCTGAGGGACCCATCTTTCTTACGCATGAAGAGAACCCAGAGCACCCTAAGGTGAGATGTTGGGTCTGATAAAACCTTTATCTAGAAGGTCTTTTAACTGATTCTTCAATATCTAAAGCTTAACTGGAGCCATTGTGTAAGGAGGAATAAATATTGTTTGGGTATCCGGAAGAAGGTTTATTCTAAAATCAATTTCCCTTTATGGAGCGACTCCAGGAAGATCTCAGGGGAATAGTTTTTGGAAATTCATTTACTATTGGGATGGACTACAGGGTTAGTGTTTCGAAACAAAAATCCTTTACCCAAACTAGATGATAGATACAACCCTTAGATATCATATTTATGGCCTTAAGGTAAGAGACAAACTGACTTATAGGCGCTGAAGTACTACCCTTCCATTCTATGACTGGTTCATTAGAAAACTAAAATTTACAAATATGTTTCTACAGGCGACTGATGCATAACAAGATTGTAACCAGTCCATGCCAAGAATAATATCAAATCAAGCATGTCTAACTCTACTAGATTGACTGAGGTGATTTTTAAAAAAACTGAGAGTGGAAAATTTCTATATACCCATTTAGCTAAGACTGACTCACCAATAGCAGTAGAGACTGAGAAGGGTTCTGATAAGATTTCGAGAGTGACATTGAAATTTAATTCACTATAAAAAGTCACAAAAAAATTGTATCTCTTGTATCTAGTAATGCATAAACATCAAGCTAAAAGATAGTAACATATCAGTGACTACATCAGGGAAATCATCCTGATCCTATAGAGTCTACAAAGCATAGAACTAGTTCTGGTGGTGTCCACCACCAGTACTAGATGAGGTACCCTTTTAAGTCGGGCAACATGCTGGAGCTGCTGAAGTGCTAGGCTGAGTTTGTTGATGAACAACTTTGCCCCTACCTGAGTCCACTTGCAATCCCACAATCTATGACCTATTTTGCCACACCCAACACATCCACGACTACCGGCCATGCACTCCTAGGGTGGATGTTACCACACTTTGACAAATCATAAAAGTGTGACCACTAGTGATACTGTCATGTAAGTTAGAGCCTGCACCATATCCTTGTTCTCTGATCTTAACTTGGGCACTAGAGCACTAGCAGAGGATGGGGCTGGACCTTAATACTTCTAGAGAAACTAAGAACAATTACCACCACCTGTTTTCTACTATGAGTAGTCCATACAGACTTTTCTAGCCCTCTTATTATCCTTAGCACTCTCCTTAACCTTTTCTTCTTCAATTTGTTGAGCATGAGTCATCAATCGGGGGAGCTGTCTATATCCTTAATCAACATCGCAGTCCTCTACTCTTTCACCAGCATCTCAGAAACACCGAAGACAAACTTACTCATGCATGCCCTAGAGTCAGCCAACATACCTGGAGCATACTTAGAGAGTTGAGTGAATTTCAGAGAGTACTCCTTCATAGTCCTATTATCCTTCTTTAGATTGATGAATTGACCTTAGCTTCACTCAACTCAAGTGGAAATAACGTGTCCAGAAATGTAGCCTCAAACTTATCCCACTCCATTGGGCCTGCATCAACAACCCTATCTTCCTTCCATTTCTTGTACCAAATCTGAGTCACTCGCTTCAACTAGAGTGACACCCATAATCTAAGTAATCTTTTAGATGCCCTCATTGAATTCTTGCAGATCCTCCTACACTTTATAACCATATAACTCTGTAGGATTCATCCAAGTGAAATTCCGGACTACTGCCACTGCTGAATTCCCATTCGGACTAACTTGAGCAATAACCTGTTGATTGAACTTAGTGATCATGGCCTGACCTAGCACCTTGAATGTATCCTTGAACTTCACATGAAAGACTTGCTCATCCAAGTTAAATATGACTACTATAGTTATGGTAACTTTGATGATTTAAGCAAGAAATTAGTATGATGTAGTTTTCAGTTTAAGTGTAGATTATTAGAAAGGTGAATTTGAGAAAAGTCTCATTCTTGACTCAGAAAAACGTATAATTTACCTATTTATGAGCATATCAGTTTATATATAGATTATTTTTGAAGGATTATTTACCACTGAAAGGATGTGAGTTCAGAAAATCCAAGCACCATAATTATGTGCCGTCGTATGATTTGGACACACTGTTAGTCGATTAGCTCCTTGACCCAAGAGACTCAGTGTTGGATCCACATTAGACAAACGATTCTACACCCTGCCAAGGTTTAGAGCATCTCTTCCAACTAGATTTAACATTGGAATTAATGAGCACAAATGGTGTATGTAAATTGTTAGAAAATCTTCACTTAAGATGATATTATTTTTATACATTTGAAATTTACATCATGATTTCTCAGATTTATAGTTCTGAACATATTTTTAGTTTAAAGATATAGAGACAGATTTATCTTTACGGATTTTGAAAGGTGGCTCTCAAATTATTTTTATATAATGACTTTAAGATGTTCTTTCTTCCATTTCATATATTCATGATTATTGGAACTCGTTAGTCTATAAGCATGTTATTAACAGAAATGATTTTTGTTTAGTTTCACCTTGAATACTCAATACATTCGCATGTACTGACTGCATACTTTTCTCTGCGCTGCATCCTATTATGATGTAGATTTAGGCATTCACTCCTAAACTCGTAGCTAGACAGATGACAGCCATTCCAGTCAGCAGTTGGTTAGTCCTCCTCAGTCGGGGACTTTACGAAGTAGTCAGTAGTTAGATTTTTACTGCAGACAATTATTTTCTTTGAGAGTAGATGGGGTTCATGTCCCAAATTATTTTTTTTATTTCAGCCAGTAGAGGCCTTATTCAGTTTTCATGAATTTTGAGCTATTTCAATCTGTCAAAGTTTAAGTATTGTTGTCCAGTTAGTTATGTTTCAGCTTCCGCTTGCATTATATAAAATATCAGTTTAACCATTAGCAGTATGCCAAGGGCCGGGCCCCCATGAGATCACATATGATCCTAGGTGTCAGTCACACCTAGGATATAGACTCGGATCATGACAGGTATACGTTTTGACTGTCTCACTAGTGGAAATGAGGCCTAAGTCATCCATCCCTTTTATTTTCAAAAGAATCTTGTTTGAAGCATGATAACATGTTTATGAGTGTTTGTCTTCTAGAATAAAAACATGTGTTCAAGCCCTTTTTGTTTAATGATAGACTAGGTACCTTTTAAAATTTATCCCTAAATAGTGTAAATCTTGATTCTCATAATTACCAATAAGATAATACATGAAGATCTTTAGGATATTTCTCTAGCAATCTCTCACTTGTAATCAAAACTTCTAGTTTTCCAATATGAGTCTGAGATTTTGAATTGACTGAAGTGAAGGGGTTTGAGACCCTGTTTGTTGTTACCATATTTAGAACTAAACTCTTTAAGTCATTTTTCATTAAGGAAATCCTTAATATAAGTTCTCTTTGAAGGAATTAGTCAAGTGTTTGAATGTTGTTATCTTTAAGCTTAAAAGTTGAAAGGTTGTTGTTCTCTTGCTCGACCTAAGATTATCTTCATTATAGCTTCAAAGATTAAGTATGGTTTGTCAAACTTTACTTTTTCTATCATTAAACCTCATCCAAACTTTCTAAACATATCTAATAATAGTTGTATTTATCAAGGATTGAAATCAATAGTTCACCTTTTATTTCATGTTTCCATAATGAACTCTCAAGGTTTCATGTCATGGAAATCTACTATAATAGACATTTGAGAGGAGATTGGTGGTGAAGTATAGGAAACAAAAGAAAGACCTACATATGGTGTTCATTGATCTAGAGAACACGTACGACAAAGTCTAAAGAGAGCTCTTATGGAGATTTTTGGAGGCTAGAGGTATACAAGTAGCTTACATTAGGGTGATGAAGGACATGTACAATAGAGTCAAGGCAAAATAAGAGAAGTGGGAGGAGACTAGAAACACTTTCCAGTCATGATGAGGTTGCACCAGGGATCAACTCTTTGCTCATTTTATTTGACATGGTGGGTGGTGAATTGACACATTATATCCAAGATGAGGTTTCCTGGTGAAATTTGCATGTAATATAGGACTAATAGATGAGATTTGTGGTGAAGTTACGTTAATTCTAGGTTGGAGGTTTGGAGATAAACCATGAAGTCTAAATTGTTCAGATTAAGCAAAATCAAAATAGAATATTTGAAGTGCAAGTTCAATGATGCATAATATGAGGAAGGCGTGAAAGTGAAGTTTGATACACAAGTCATCCCCAAGAGTGTAAGCTGCCAGTTTTTTGGATCTTTAATTTCAAAAAATGGGAAGATCGATGATGATATACACATCGTATTGTTGGGGTGGATGAAATAGAGGATCGTCTCTAGAGTCTTGTATGATAAAAATGTACCACCAAAAGTAAAAGGTAATTTCTACATATTGGTGGTTAGACAAACTTTATTACATGGGGCAAAGTGTTGGTCAGTCATAAAACTCCCATGTTCAGAAGATATAAGTTTCATAAATGATGATGCAGAGATGAATATGTGGACATACTATGAGAGGTAAGATTAAAAATGGAATATTCGAGACAAGGTAAAAGTGACCTCTTTGATGGATAAGATGAGGGAAGTGGGGCTGAGATGGTTTACACACATGAAGAGGAGATGCGCATATGCCTCAGTAAAGAGGTGTGAGAGCTTGGATACAGTGGGTATGAGGAGAGGTAGAGGCAGGCAGAAGAAGTATTGGGGAAAGGTGATTAGACATATCATAGAACAAATTCAGCTTACCGAGGACATGACCTTAGATAGGAGGGTATGGAAGTCGAGAATTAAGGTTGAGGTTAGTAGGTACTTGAGATTTGACTTACTTTTCGTCGGGTTTATGCTTGTTGGCAGTTAAGGAGCACTATGTAATGTTGTAGTATTAGCCTTATACATATATATTCTTTTTTTTTTATATGTGTTATCACCTATTGCCTATTGTGTTTCAGTTGTCTCATTATTTTACTGTTGTTATTATTTCTTTTCTCTGAATACTCTTTACTGCTTTCCTTATTAATTAACATACTTTTCATTGTTGTATTCCCTTTTTGAAGAATACTTTCCTTTGCTGCACTTGAATCGAGATTCTTTCGGAATCGACCTCTCTACCTCCACGAGCTATGCCTAAGGTCTACGTACACTTTACCCTCTGAAGATACCACTTGTGGGATTAGGTTGGGTATGTTGTTGTTGTTGTTCTTGTTTTTTGTAGTGTAGTCCCTGTACCTTATAACGAAGATTAGCAGTACTTCATTTCAAATCTAATTCACACTTATCTTTTTGTCTTTAAGGATAATTAGTGATGTTAGAGCATATTTATCTGATTTGATTAATAATTAGCATTGGCTTGAAGTATCTTTAGAAGTTAAGTTGAAATTTTGTTGGTATAAATGCATTTAGAAGGAAATTCTGTCCATTAAGCATTAACAATTTGTTTCTTATGCATGACCTTAGATAGGAGGGTATGGAAGTCGAGAATTAAGGTTGAGGTTAGTAGGTACTTGAGATTTGACTTACTTTTCGTCGGGTTTATGCTTGTTGGCAGTTAAGGAGCACTATGTAATGTTGTAGTATTAGCCTTATACATATATATTCTTTTTTTTTATATGTGTTATCACCTATTGCCTATTGTGTTTCAGTTGTCTCATTATTTTACTGTTGTTATTATTTCTTTTCTCTGAATACTCTTTACTGCTTTCCTTATTAATTAACATACTTTTCATTGTTGTATTCCCTTTTTGAAGAATACTTTCCTTTGCTGCACTTGAATCGAGATTCTTTCGGAATCGACCTCTCTACCTCCACGAGCTATGCCTAAGGTCTACGTACACTTTACCCTCTGAAGATACCACTTGTGGGATTAGGTTGGGTATGTTGTTGTTGTTGTTCTTGTTTTTTGTAGTGTAGTCCCTGTACCTTATAACGAAGATTAGCAGTACTTCATTTCAAATCTAATTCACACTTATCTTTTTGTCTTTAAGGATAATTAGTGATGTTAGAGCATATTTATCTGATTTGATTAATAATTAGCATTGGCTTGAAGTATCTTTAGAAGTTAAGTTGAAATTTTGTTGGTATAAATGCATTTAGAAGGAAATTCTGTCCATTAAGCATTAACAATTTGTTTCTTATGTTTGAGTCTTGGAAAATTAAGTCATTGAACTTGTTTTCTCCTTTTGAGTTTATTACGTCCGTGGGATTGTTTTATTTAAAATTAATGCATGATCTACAAATGAAGCATCCTTGAATACAAATTAAGGATATTCTTCCTTATGTGATTAAGAGTGTAAGTTCTTCTTGACTCTGTTTTTATTTAAAAGGGAATTGTAATATTAACTAGAGCCTTATTCGTTAATACATCCAAAATATTTTCAATTAAAGGTGTGTTTGGTACGAAGGAAAATATTTTCTAGAAATTTTTTTTTTTAGAAAATAAGTGAGTCTCTTACTTAATTTTAGTATTTGGTAAGAATGCAAGAAAATATTATCCCAAGTGTTATCTAGCAAAACTTTATGGAGGCGGGTAGGGGTGGCAGTGGGGGTGGCGGGGGTGGAATGGTCAAGGGGTGAGGATTGGGTGGACGGGGAGGAGACAATAAACTTGTTTTCTCTACTTGCATTAGAAAAGACATTTTCCTCATTTTTATGAAACTTCTTTTCCTAGAGAAAATATTTTCCAAACATAGAAAAATTGAAAAATGTACCAAACACACCATTAAAGTATGTCTAATAAATATTTTAATTTCTCTTAATATGATTTTAACATTATTTCCTTCCAGTTATGCTCCTGATGAAGTAACTAGTGTTTAGGTAACTACAAGTATGACAGTATCAATTTGACATTAAGAAAATAGAAGATGGTAAACTCATTATCCAAACAGTTTTAACTAAGAAAGTGTATAAGTTAACCTATTTTGAGGTGTTGCATGGTTTGAGATTTAGGAAGCATTTGCTAAGAGTATGAAATTTGTTTTCCCTTAATCAAATGTGTTGTTAAGTTTACCAGTTGACCAAAGGACTAAGATTTAGATCTTGCATCAATTTGTTTGAGGATAACTTGATATGTTCATGTGTTGTACAGTATTAAGTTAGTAAATTCTCTCTAAATTACAAAGCCTAGATTAACAACTGTTTACAATTAACTCTATGCAAAGAGAAATTCAGATTCATTAAGAGATATTAGGCTTCTTTTGGACTTTTAAGGCATAAATGTGTCTTATGTGCACAATTCAAGAAGAACTCATATGTGTTAAATCGAAAATGAATTTGCAAGCTCAAATTTGTAAATGACTTAAAAGATGAGTCATATCATTCAAAATCGTTAAGCAAGAAGCCAAAGTATCATATCAAGTGCTTAAATGCTATTTTAGCTTAAAACACTTATAATAAGCCAATCAATCATAATCTAAATCGATTTTGATGTGGAATTAATTATTTATTTCAAGGTCTAAATTCATATAACTATGCTTTAAACAAAGATGTTCAAAGAATGAGAGTCATTTTTTCAAAAGTAGCCAAATTATGAAAGTTTAAATAATTCTTTGTTCAATTGATGTTAAATTATGATTTATCAGTACATACTTGAAATATTGACTTAAGTTTAAGAGGATAAGTAGTTTAACTTCAAAACCTTTTCAAACTCCCGTTGTCAAAAAATGTAACACTTTCAGCCTCGATTAGGTGACTATTTTGTTGATTAAATTAAATTCAAGTTATTGAAACGTTTTAAACAAGTTTAAAAATTAATTGTAGCACATATATCTCAACGAGTATTCTTCAAAATCAAATGAAATCTCCATAGAGGTGATCCCTCCACTTGCTTCCAAGCTTCTTGCACCACCTTCATATAATCTAAATGAACAACTTAATAATAAGAAGCATTAATACATATGATGTTGACACACAATTTATTTCTAACATTCATAGGTACTCATTGTTATTCACTTTAACATATATAGGTCACCATACATACATTAAGATGATATCTTGCATACTGAAATAAGTAAATAAAAAGCTTAAACATCAAGAGTTTGTAATCTTTTAAAAGGACCAAAGATAAAAAAAAGTTTTTTTTGTCATTGGTTGATCAATCTAAATTTCAAAAGTCTTCTCCATTGAAATTTTCATTGAGGAAAGCATCGATATCATCCCATTTCGATGCATCATTCTCATGTGTTGTTTCAGCAAAGTATTCATTGTTTTCCATAATATTCTCCTGGTCATTATGACAAAACATTTAAAGTGAGTATTTTTATGAATAATATAATAAAAATGAATTTAGAAACAAACAAATAAAGTTAATTAGTTGATAATAATAAGAATAGAGCTTTGAACTAACCTCCATGAAATTGTTAAATCCATTAACATTAGGAACTATTACATCACTTTGAACTGAAGAAGGAACATTACGTTGAATGATGTGATTGTTGTTGTGGTTGTTATTAATGTTATTATTCCAATTTGAATGGCCATTCTCCAACGCAAATTGGGAGGGATTGTTCAATTGTGTGCCTGTAGTCACGAGTGGACTCGAGACAGTTCTGAGATCGAAAAAGAGAGAAAGTGAGAGTGAGCGCGCGCTTAGCAATCATATCATGTTAAACAAGAACAATACCAACATCAATGATAAAATATATTGTGTATGACTTGTTTTATATGGTATTATTACTATTTTAGTAGTCTCCTTTAAGATATTAATTTGATCTTATATAGAGTTAAGATGCATTGATCATTATAATTTTAATGTCATCATTCTTTTTTTTTAATAGAAGAAATATTATCTTGCGAACAGTAATAGGTTGTCAAATCAAAGCTTATAGGAAGAAACCTTGTAGAAGCGCAAAGATTTTGCCACTTGTGCCTGTAAAAATGTATTACTTAATTAATATAAAGTACAAGGAGCAGTGTGGGGGGAGGGGGTGTTAGGATTTAACAAGGAATAATATTCCAAGAATATTAATGTACCTGTGATTGTCCAAATGTTTGCGTGAGATTATGCTGGACATCTACCACCATGTTTTGTTGTTGATTCTATTACACGGATAAAAATAATTATATCAAAAAAAAATTAAAAAATATCTCATCTTTTTAAGAAGATCTTGACAAGGAATAACATTTCAAGAATATTAATGTACATGTGATTGTCCAAATGTTTGTGTTGGATTTTGCTGGACATCCACCACCATGTTTTGTAGTTGGCTCTATTGTGCGAATAAATAATAATAACATCAATTTTTAAAAAAATCATATATTCAGGATAATCTAGTTACTGATTTTTTAAAAAAGTATTAACTGCAATGAAATATTAGGGGATGAATTTTGAATTTGAAAAAATGGTATGTTCCCACTTTGTGGAGAACTTGCAAAGAAAGGGGTATATGTATAATTGCTAGAACTGTTTGCTACTCTTTTTCCTTTGTCCTTCCAATCTTGATATATGCTCTCCTGGATACTTGTACCGTAATAACAACAAAATAATGAAACTAAAAAGAAAAAAAGGAGGGGAATTTTTCGTAAAGAAATATTATGTGAAAAATATAATGACCTGTATGGATTAACCCAATTATTAGTTCCAAACTGCTGAGGAGCTTTTTGTTGTGCAGCAAAGTGAACATCCATCTTTCCTTGTTTCTCCAATTCCATCTAATCAAAATTCATTAAACTTTAATCAAATCTTATTGATTATATATAGGAGCTGATTTGATGAATTATTTCTAAGAAAAATAATTATTTTCTTGAAATTTTTGATTTCGCATTATTCTTTAATGATCAAGAAAAAATAATTGGTGAAAGAACAAACTTTTCTAGCCATGACTTTTTGGAGAGATTGTTGCAAGTTCCCTTCACACCAAGAGAGTTGATGAAGAGAAGGCTTTTGCTCTGGTCCTGGTTCATAATCCCTATAGAATCATGTAGTTAGGAGGAGTATATTAATAACTACTTTAATTTGTTAGTATATTACATTTAGACAATATAAGTGGACTATAATTTAAATGTCTAAATAAAAGTTTAAGATGATGCAATTGTATTCAACCATAATGTTATAATTAATAAGAACCATAAAGGAAAACTCTTGTGATACTAATTAAATCAAATGACCTTATGTTAGCATCTACAATTTGCAATTCCAATGTGCTCTTCTTGATTTGTAGCTCCAAATTCTGCATCAAAGAAATTCAAGTTAAAAATGATGTTATCAATTTTGCACATTGGCTCTAGAATGATTAATTAACATTTATTTATTAAGACTATTCTTAATTTTTATTTCAATGTTGCACTTAATTAACAAACTACTTATGAGGCATCAAATTAAGTTGTGCTCACCTCAATACTGTAGAAAGTAAGACACCAGCAACAGGTTGAAACATCCAAAGGAAGCCATCATAAGAAAGTTTAATTCATTAGTGAGAGTCAATTTTTCTTAACACAAAAGAAATCAAGTATGAGGTACTAGGTAGTAGTATCTAAGGACGTTTCGACAAATGAAAATAGTGTAAAACATATATAATATCACCTATGTAAGATCTCTTATATTGTCTGTTTGAAGCATGGATAATGGAGGAGGGTTTCCGAAAGTCAATTGAAAATAACTTCTCTACCTCTTAAAGATAGGAGTAAGATTACGTACATCTTACTCTCCCGGTCTTCCCACACCCTTGTAAAATTACACTAAATTTATTGTTGATGGTGGTGTAACACATATATATATGTATATTTTAAGTGAGTGTTTTAATAATGGTTAGAGCTAATGGGCACTATACTAAAGAATAAGTAGCTCGTCTGTACTTTTTTCTGGTCAAATAGATTTTGTTAATTATGCTTTGTCTGACTTTTTTATATATTTTCTTTATTAAGTATAGTAAAATACAAAATACTATTATGATGTAACAATAATATGAGCATAATTATATAAGTTCATGAGCTGGTCAAAATAATTAATCTATGTATTTTATAATTATTACTCAAATTACTTATAAACTCAGCGTCTACAAGTTAAAATCAGTCAGAATTAATAAGTTGTCACCCCTATTCACTTATAGATTTTCATTTTATAAGAAATTTTTATTTGATTGAATATTTTATATATTTATACACGATATCTTTTCTAATCCTCAAAGTATTCTTTTCAAAATAAAGCTCCTAATTCTCTCTTTATTCCCTTTTTATGATTTGTTAATCTTCTTATACATATATTTGTTTAATTAACAATATTTGTAAAAAACATCGAACAAAATATAATTATAGAGAGACAATAAATTGATCCAAAAATGGAGTGAGAAAAAGATAAGAGATCCAAACTGTTTATCAAGAAAGTGTAGCTTGCTAACATCTCCCCTGATGTGGTTCAATTGCCTCAACTTTGCCACCTTTTCCTTCATTAATATACCAAAAAAAATATTATTAATGGTATGTAAAATTGATCTCAATAACTAAATTTTACTAACTCTTTTTCAATTATACACTTTTTGACTTAAAAGTCAAACTTGTTATCTTTAATGAATTAAAAATCCTTTAGTATTTCGGTAATTTTGAGGATGTCATTTTCAGAATCTTTTAATTATTAGTG
Organism: Solanum appendiculatum; assembly: GCA_018342035.1. Lineage (NCBI taxonomy): Eukaryota > Viridiplantae > Streptophyta > Magnoliopsida > Solanales > Solanaceae > Solanum > Solanum appendiculatum. Next base: position 45,137 of record JAGDQO010002135.1, read on the forward strand.
ACTTCTTCTTAATTTGTTTTTGTATTGACATAAAGTTTAATAAATTAAAGAAAGATTTTTTAATCTTATGGTCTTAAACTAAAGATAGGTAGAATGTGTGAAAATATCATTTAATTTTGTGGTCATAAACATGTTACACAGAAAGTTGAAACTAACCAGTTGTCTATAAAGAAAAAAAACATCTTGTGAAGGAATTGAATATCACACGTCAGTGAATAAATGAAATCCTAATTTCTTTAGAAGACTTATACAATCTTCCTCCCTTTGAAATATCTTTTGAGTGTGAGTTAGGCTCCTGACCTAACTTGACAAGATCAGATCCATAACCTATGTGGGCGCGAGGAAATAGAACACTTGCGGGGCGGAAATCACGCTCTAGACCGGACAATGAAATCTCGAATAAAGAACATCTGAATTTGAACATGGGGGGGGGGGGGGGATAAATGAAATTCCGGATAAAGAATGTATAGATGAAGAGGGGGTGATAAATGAAATCCCAGATAAAGAATATCCAAATCTAGGCGTGGAGGGGGTAGGGTTATAATCCTTATAAGGTTTGAGAAATCATTCTTTCTTTGATCTACCTTTCAGAGTATGAGTTAGACTCAAAACCTAACTTGACACATTCTTTTAAAATAAACTAAAAAAAAAGATAAACAAACTGAAATGGAGCAAGTACTAATTTTCATTTCAAACTTCATTAATTTCACATTCATTTAAAGATTATACAAATTAATTTGCATTAATAGACACAAGACTTAATTTTAAAAGTAGAAAATTCCTATAAATGCATATCAATAATGAATATGTCAAGAGTAAAGTACCTGAACATTGCCCATGTGACTATCCCCAACAAAAGAAAAAAACAAAAAACTCATAAGTTAGTGCTACATATTAGAGTTACTTAATTTATTCTGTACACATATTCTAATTTACTTATTCTTGTGTATCACTTATGTAATACTTATGAAATATTTGTCAATATATAATATTCTCTACCTCCACATTGGGGGTTAGGTTTTCCACTCTAACATGGTATCAGCCTAATTAGTAAAACCTCTCTTCCTGGTTGCCGCCTCCTCTTCTCTTCTCTTCTTCTTCTTCTTTCGATTATACCCTCTCCCATCCCACTCGATTCTGATTTCCGTTTCTCGCTTCTACCTTCTACTCACTGATCATGGCTGCCTCCTCCACCAGTGACGCCACCCTTCCAATTGCCACTGTTTTGCACATGCTCACGATTAAGCTCTCTTCCACCAATTATCTCTATTGGAAAAATCAGATGCTGCCCCTACTTTCTTATCAACGCTTATTGGATCATGTTGATGGGTCCTCCATGGCTCCTCCATCGTTACTTCTTGCGGATGACAAAGAGGTTCCAAATCCTCTTTACGCTGCCTGACTTGCCTCTGATCAGCGGGCTGTCATCATCCTTAATTCTTCACTTACGGAAGAGGCGGTCTCTGAAATTTTGGGTCTCACTACAGCCCGACAAATCTGGGTTGCTCTCGAATCTGCTTATAGCAATTCTTCCGTTGAACACGTTCATAATCTGCGAGGTCAACTTCGTCAATTAGTCAAAGGTACCTTCTCTGTTGCTGAATTTGGCCGTAAATTTAAATCCATCTGTGATCAGTTGGCTGCCATTGGTCAGCCTGTTGATGATATCGATAAACTACATTGGTTTTTATGCGGCTTAGGAGCCTCCTTTGAGACTTTTTCAACTGCCATTCGTGCCACCAAACCAGCGCCTACCTTTCGCGACTTACTCTCACAGGCTGAGAGTCATGAACTCTTTCTCAAGTCACTTCATGGTGCATCATCATCACCGCCTGCTGCTTTCACGGCCCAGTCACATCGGCCGTCCTCTAACATCGGTGGCCGTGGTCGATCAAATAGGGGCGGTGGTTCGAGTGGTTGAGGTCGCGGCCGCAGGCCACCCCACTGCCAGTTGTGTCGAACAGATGGCCACTATGCCAGTACTTGTCCTACTCTTGCTACCTTTGCCACTCAAGCTGCCTCTCGTGACGCAAACTTGGCTCAAGCGTTTAATGCCCAATGTCATGTCACTACTTCTGCCCCTGATTGGTATGTTGATTCCGGAGCCACTGATCACATGACTTCGTCTTCACCAAGTGTTCATCATGCTTCTCCATATTCCGGCAATGCTAACGTGACATTTGGAAATGGTACTGCTCTTCCTATCACTCATACGGGTTCATCTACTGTTTCTAATAATCTGCACTTGCGTGATGTTCTGGTTGTTCCACATCTTGCCAAGAATCTTTTGTCCATTAGTAAATTAACACATGATAATCCGGTGGATGTTTTGTTCTCTCAATCGTTTTTTCAGATTCAGGACAGAAAAACGAAACAGGTTCTGACTCGAGGCAAATGTGAGAATGGGCTATATGTTTTGCATCATGAGCATCAAGCTTTGGCGGCTATTACAAATTCAAGTTTGAAGGCATCTTATGAACTTTGGCATAGTCGGTTAGGGCATGTTGCCTTTGATACTGTTTTACTTTTGCATAAGTTAGGTTGTTTGTCTGTTACTTCTATTTTACCTAAACCGGTCATTTGTCTTCTTGTCAACTATCTAAAGGACACCGTTTGTCATTTGGTTTAAATAATAAACGATCTTTGCATCCTTTGGACTTGATACATTGTGATTTGTGGGGCCCTGCGCCTATTACATCTACTGATAACTATAGGTATTATGTGGCCTTTGTTGATGACTATTCTCGCTTCACTTGGTTTTATCCTCTCCAAACCAAGTCTGGGTTTGCATCTGTTTTGTCTGTTTTCATGAAGTTTGTGCAAACTCAATTCTCTCGGAAAATTAAGGTTTTTCAAAGTGATGGAGGCACAGAGTTTGTTAATCACACTGTTCGTTGATTATTTGAAGAAAATGGCACCTTTCATAGGTTATCTTGTCCGTATACTCCCCAGACAAACGGTAGAGTTGAAAGAAAACACCGTCACATAGTGGAAACTGGTTTGGCCATGCTTTTCAATGCAAATGCTCCTACCTCTTATTGGGTAGATGCGTTCAGCTCTGCCGTTTACATCATCAATCGTCTACCTACAAAGGTATTGAACAACAAGTCTCCTTTTGAACTCCTGTTTTCTGAGAGGCCCAATTATCATAACTTCAAGGTCTATGGCTGCCAAGTATTTCCATATCTTCGAGACTATGCAAATCACAAGTTATCTCCGAGAAGTCTTCCGTGCATCTTTATCGGTTATAGCTCTCAATACAAAGGTTATAGGTGTCTTGATCCGGCAACATCTCGAATCTATGTCACTCGCCATGCTCGTTTTGATGAACATTCTTTACCCTTTTCGGGCGCTACTTCATCTAAGGACTTAAACTCCTTGCAACTCGCAACCTTTTTGGAGCCTTTTTCCATGCCTGAAGAATCATCAACAGTCAATGGTCCTTCTCCTCTGCCGGCCTCACCGCATTTACCTTCTCTGTGTCCTCCTTGTTTTGATGATTTTCATGGTGATATCCCAACAGTACCGCAGCCCTTACATGCTGATCCGTCTGCTGTTTCAATCACTGAAGAGCAGCCAGTTCGTGTTACTTCCACACCGTCCTGGGTTGAAATTCCCTCTCAACAACCTGCTGCCTCATCTCAGCAGCCTCTGTCGGACGTTTTGGGTGATTCTTTGGCTACAAATCAGCTTACTGAATCAGTGTCCTCTCCAACAGTTCACCCCATGGTAACTCGGTCCAAGGCGGGCATTTTTAAACCTTCCACTCGTCATCAAGCCAACTTAGCTCATCTTGAAACTCATCGCCTTTTTACAGCTTTATTTGCTTCCTCTGAACCAAGAGGGTTCAAGTCGGCTGCTAAGAACCCACAGTGGATGGCCGCAATGCATGAGGAAATGACAGCTCTTACTCAAAATGCTACGTGGACCTTGGTGCCTCGTCCAAAATCTAGCAATGCTGTTGGTTCCAAATGGGTTTTTCGCACTAAGTACAACTCAGATGGGTCTGTTGAACGTCTCAAAGCGAGACTGGTGGCTCAGGGATTCACTCAAATTCCTGGCTTAGATTATTCCCACACTTTTAGTCCGGTGGTTAAGGCTTCTACGGTAAGAATTGTTTTATCTCTTGCTGTCATTAACAATTGGAAGCTTCATCAGCTTGATGTCAAAAATGCATTCTTGCATGGTCATCTGAATGAAATTGTCCATATGGAACAACCACCTGGCTTTGCAGACTCTCGGTTTCCTGATCATGTGTGTCGCTTGAACAAAGCCTTGTATGGCCTCAAGCAAGCTCCGCGTGCTTGGTTTCAGCGCTTAAGTTCCTTTCTTCTCAACAATGGCTTTACGTGCAGTCGATCCGATACCTCTCTGTTTGTTTTCAAACGTGCCTCCTGCATTATGTACCTGCTCGTATATGTTGATGATTTAATCCTAACTGGAAACCGAACTGACATCATGGATGCGTTCATCTCTCGTTTAAACCAGGAGTTTGCAATTAAAGATCTTGGAGATCTCAATTACTTTCTTGGTCTTGAAGTGACCTACACTGATAATGGTTTATTTCTCAGCCAATCCAAGTATGCTCGTGATATCCTTGAACGAGCAGCTTTACTTGATTCTAAGCCTGTGCACACTCCCTTAGCTCCTCATGAGTCATTCATCACCACTGGTGATCCCTTTCAAGATCCAACACCTTATCGGTCTCTAGTCGGTGCATTGCAGTATCTCACAATTACTCGTCCGGATCTGTCATATGCAGTGAATCAGGTTAGTCAGTTCTTACAGACACCGACTGTTTTTCATTTCCAGTGTGTCAAGCGAATACTTCGGTATGTCAAAGGCACACTTGCCTATGGCCTGTTGTTCACTAAGCCGAATGATGTTTCCACTCTTGGTTACTCGGATGCTGATTGGGCCAGATGTCTAGAAACTTGCCGATCTACTTATGGATACTCTATTTTTCTTGGTGGAAACTTAGTATCCTGGAGTGCCAAGAAACAACCAACTGTCTCCCGCTCAAGTTGTGAATCGGAGTATCGAGCCATGGCAAATACTGCGGCTGAAATTGTATGGATAACTCACTTACTTCGAGAACTTCATGCTTTGCCTCCTGATCGCCCCACGCTGTTATGTGACAATCGCAGTGCGCTCTTCCTCACACAGAATCCTGTGTCTCATAAAAGGGCAAAACACATTGACTTGGATTATCACTTCATTCGGGAGCTTGTGTCGTCTGGTAAATTCTACACTAAATTTGTCCCGACCACACTTCAGGTGGCTGACATCTTCACTAAGAGTCTTCCTAGGCCTCAGTTTGAGTATTTGTGCGCAATGCTTCGTCTTAGTCCGCCACCGTTTCGCTTGAAGGGGGGTATTAGAGTTACTTAATTTATTCTGTACACATATTGTAATTTACTTATTCTTGTGTACCACTTATGTAATACTTATGAAATATTTGTCAATATATAATATTCTCTACCTCCACATTGGGGGTTAGGTTTTCCGCTCTAACACTACAATATATAAGTTACTAATTAATAGCTAAATAAAAAAATTCAATTAAAAAATTAGAATTAATTAGTTCATGTACGTCAATCTCCGCTCAATCGGAAGCTTAATATAGCGGTGAAGCATGTCTTCAATTCTACAAAAGTAACAATTTAGTAGAGAAAAATTATTCTAGCTAATCGTTTTATAGGTTAATAACTAGCATGATGTAACGATAATTTTTGTTGGTATCGTAAATACAATACCCTTTTTGGCTACAGAATTTTTTGAGTTGATCAGTAGGTGAAAACGCGACAAACAAGACATCCACATCACAACAAAATTCAATCTCTTTTGCCTTCTTTATTAAACTACTACATCGCTTAAGAAATGCGACTTGACGTTTCTTCGTGTCTTCTATTTTCTTTATCTTCATTTTTCTACCCATCTTTCAAGGGAGTCTCTTCTCTCCCTTGGAAGGAACAATAGCTTAGAGTGTTGCGTGAAGTGTACGAACAATGGAATGACAGAAAGAGAAGGCTCCAAGGAGCTCATTTATAAGGTCAAAAAAATTATTAGGGTCAAATAAGAAATAAATAAAAAGTTGTTAACCTCATCCATACATGGTCATATGACTATGTTACCCAGGTTATTAAATGCTAAATTATCACAATAAATAAGACATTTGGGTAACAATTCTTTTGTTTCAAAAAGAATTATCTAGTTTGACTTGATACGAAGTTTAAGAAAATAAAAAAAAACTTTTTAATCTCGTGGTCCTAAATTAAAGTTATGGCAAATGTACCAAAATGACCTTTAATCCTGTGGTCTTAACATCCCATATCAAAAGCTAAAATTAAAGTGTTGCCAAAAAAGGAAAAGGGTCATTCTTTTTTTAACACACTAAAAAAAATAAGTCATTCTTTTTTAAACTGAGGGGATTAATATTAGTTAAGTATATGCGTTTTGCACGTGTTGATCACATTAAATAATAAAAAATATATAAAAGAAGAATAAATTATTTTGTGTACATTATATTATTAGTATAATTTTCTTTTAAAAATTACGTGAAATTTGTTAGATAAAAAATGTACTTAAATAGGAATAGTATATATCACAATCATGTTTATGTTGACATCCCTAAAAAGGAGCAGCGTCATGGTGACTAAAAAAATAATAACTAGTTCAAATTTAAAAAAATTTAAAAGAAATAAAGGGAAAGGGAGTCGCTACCTAATTTTAGGAAAACTAGGAAACCAATTAATTAATTAAAGAAAAATAATGTCTACGAAACCAATAGATTCTAGGTGAGGGTTCAAGTTATTCCGAAGGGAAGGTATTAGACATCCTTCGAAATCCACAATTGTGGATCCCGACTGAATTCATTTTTTCAAATTGAGGAGGAGATAACAACAATGTACAAGTATAATAAACATGAAATATAAACAAATAATGAAGTAAAACAATAATATAAAAAACGGCCTAAGTTTGCCTAACGTCAATATATACAAAATAATAAATAAAGAATATAATTCGAACTTCATTCAAATAGCTTCAATGGGAAGCAACTCCGGGTACCTGTAAAGGCACTTAGTAAAAGTGTTAGTAATAAATAAATATGAATAAAAATAAATAAATCAAATAATAACTTAAAAATAAAAATCCGTCTTATTAACATGGGAGGCCTTGGAAATCGACGGTAATTTCTTCATCGGCCATTTTAACAAATAACATATATAAACTTAAACTAAATCTCCGTCTTTTAAAATGGGGAGGCCTCGAAAACCGACAGAGAGATTTTTTCATTGGCCAATTTTAATATATAAACACAAAATTACATGAACTAACAAAAATAATATAAAGATGGTATTAAGTAACTAACAAGCAGTAACAAAGGTTGATATAACAATAAAATGAAAAATAAAGATAACAACGCCATTAAAATTAGGATGCAACAAAATGGTTCAAGGTGAAAATCACAATAAGCAAATAAGTAACAATAAAAATAGAGTAAATAAACCATTTAACAATCGGAAGAAACAACCACTGTCATAACATGGTAATAAAGAATTAAATAACATTAAACAATAATAAAACTAAAACTACAATAATAACAGAATAACATAAAAAATGTTCATGGACCATAAAAATAATAATAAAAATAATAACTACTAAAATAACAACAATATATTAGTCAAAGCAAAAGAAAGTCACAGTAATATTTGGGTAAATAACCAGATAACCACAAGCATAAGGAAAATCGGGAAGCAAAATAAACATGAAAACATTTATCAAAAAGCAATAACAACAAAAACAACTAAAAAATAGACATAAATAAATGTAAAAATGTGAAATTAAAAGGGTCACCGTAGTTGGTGTGTTGGAGGTTGTTTGGTTGTACGAGTTAGGAGCTCGCTGGAGTTTAGAGCTCATCTGGTCTGCTGCTGTTGATGTGGTTGAAGTCTGGTGATGGCGAGCTCGCCGGAAAAGAGGTTGGGGTTTTGGTTTGTCGGAGTTCTGCCGGCCTGGGAGCTTGCTGGGGGAGGCGAGATGGTCACTGGTTGAGCTCGTTGGAGAAGGGAGAGGGATTTTTGTTGGCTGGTCTGGTGGAGGAGAGGAGTAAAGGTTGTTTCAGATGGTGGTTTTGACAGTGGGTTTATGGGTCTGGTTGTTTTTCTGGTCCGATCGGAATGGAGAAAGGAAGGGAGAAGGCGTCTGGAGGTATAGGAAATGGGGGCTTTGGTGGTGGACTCTCCGGATTCCGGCAGAACTCCGGTGAGCTTGTTACCGGAAAGTTATGAACACTAAAAGAATTTACTAAACACTAAAAATTTGAAAATTACTTCTAAAATCTTATCCACCACCCTTAACTTAATGATCAAGCAATTACTTATATAAAAAATTGAAAACCACCAATAGTACAATACCATTATCTTAAAATCGTGGGCCAAAACCATCTGCTAATAAAATATCTGTGTATGGAATCTTATCCATATTTGAATGAATTTTTTAGACTGCGCAAAAATATCAAAATGAATATTAACAAATGGTATGAATAAATGAATATTAAAAATGTGACGAATGTAACCAATGACATATAAAAATGCAATTTAACAAAAATAATGATTTAATCAAACAAACAAATATTTGAACATATTCAAATTGGTTGGGACCAAAAAATAATGTAAACACGATTAACCGATAAAAATCCTAATATTTTGAGAAATAAGAATAACTATCAACAAATTGCATTAAAATTGCAAAACATGTATTTTGAATTATTTAATAAATAAAATATTTAAAAAATATTAACTTAGAAAAATATCAAACCAAATTTGGTGTCAAACAATATACACTAACTATTAAGGAACAAAAGGAAAATTCACACTAATCTATTTGTATTTGAGGATAATTATATGTTTGAGCATATCTGATTTGATTAATATTGATCATTGGATTGAAGTACCTTTAGAAGTTGAGCTGAAATTTTGTTGGTAAAAATGAATTTAGAAGGAAAATCTGTCCATTAAGGATAACAATTTGTTTCTTATGTTTGAGTCTTGTAAAATTAAGTCATGATTTGACTTGTTCTCTCCTCTTAAGTTTATTAAATTTGTGGGATTGTTTTATTTAAAATTAATTCATGCTCTATAAATGAAGCATCCTTGAATACAAATTAAGGATATTCTTGATATGTGATTAAGGGTCCAGGTTCTTCTTGAATCTATTTTTATATGAAAGGTAATGGGGATATTAATGAGAGCCTATTTCGCTAATACATCAAAATATTTTACATTATATGCTTAAATTTTGAAGTACTCATCAAAAAATAATCCCTCACATACTAAGTTATACTTATGCCTCTATCACCATAAAATTTTTAGAGTTAGTCAAATGGGCGATGTTCAGGTACTTTGATTTTCACAAGCTCCACCCTAAGTATAACATTGAATACTTCGACAGACCAAACAATAATTTTAGACACCACTCTTTCGCAACTGTAAATGACTTTATCAAAGTGTCTCCAATATTGGTAAGAATTATAGGAAAAATATTTCAAGTGTAACTTTATATGCAAACGTATTTATTAATTTAATATGAACATTGTATTTTAATAAGTTTTTATCTCTTTTGTGATTGGGCTAAAAAAAAAGATGTAATTTATGGTCTCAAAATAAAGATATGTAAAATGTATTAATATATCATTTTATATTGTGGTCTTAAAACATGACATGCAAAAAGTAAATTTAAAGAATTGTCAAAAGGAAATAGTCATTTTCTTTTAAACGGACCAGAAAAGTAAATAAATAAATTGAAACATATATAAGGAGCGAAAACTTTGCTTATATAATTAATGTTAAATATTTAATGGAATCTAGTGTAACCGTTTTGTCGAGATATTAATTATCATCACTCTTTCATGTGTTCTATTTATAATAAACTAGTATTCCTATCCGCACGTTGCACAGATTTTTTAAAAGTACTAATTTATTTAATTTAAAATAAATATAAGATATTTAAAAAATTAATGATATAAATTATTAACTTATTTATTTAGCACATTAAATTTTAAATTATTTTAATTTGATCCAAAAAATTAATACTTCATATGTTTTTATATTATTTTCCTACTATTTTTTAAAATTTAGTTTAAAGTAAAACCTATTATTTCCTTCTTAGCAAGTTTATAATTATAACTTTTCACTTGAAATAATAATTATCATAAGATTAAACAATATTTTGGTATATTTTACATTTGATTAATTCAAAACCAAAGAATTCAAAAATATTCCTTATGATATTAATACTGTTAAAATTTAAAGAGGAAAATAAATTAAATTAGAATGAGTAATAGATAATAATTTATAGTATATTAAAAATAAACATGAACGTAGAAATAAAAATCAGTGTAATTAATTAAATATAGATATTTATGCAATTCCTTCATTTTATACTTAATAATTTTTAAAAAAGGAATTGGGCTTAGTTTTATATGTATTGCAATATAAATTATATTACAAACTAAATAAACTAATGGAAAATAATAAATTTAATTAAGGTTTCAATTCTTTTTGAAAAGGTAGGTGAGTGGTCCCACTCATTAATAATAAATTATTTCTTATTTTAATTAAAACCATGCATTGATATACTCAAAAGTTATTTTTGAGCATTTGCGAAAATGAAGAAAAAGTCTTTGGGAATATGGAAAATAGAGAGTAAAATCAAGGGTGGTTGAAAATCTATTCTCGGTGATATATTTTGACGAATTTATTTTTTATCTGATCTACTCTTTTTGAAATTATTCTCGTAAGAGTTGTTCTATTTAATTTTGTTTTTCATTTTATAATTTAGAAATGAAAATGATAAAATAATTTGAAAAAGATTATCTTCATGCAGTTCAGTTTTTAGTGGTTAAGTTAGTCAAGTTCAAAATTTTCGGTCATGTTTTGATTATTTTTTTTTTCTATTTTTCTTTTTTAATTCGACCATGCATGTGAGATTAAGTGATTCCTCTAATGAAGTATTTCATCCTCTCTATTTTATCCTCAATATTGTGTTGTTTTTAATAGTTTTGTAACCTCTTTTTTATATTTTTATATTTCAATTTTTTTTCAATTTAAATATGCATATCAAAAAAAGTACCAAAAAAGTAGTATTATCAAAGGCATCCATCTCTATAAGTCAGATAATAATTATATCAATCTTTACAGAAAAGTACAACAAAAAACATAAATAACATTTGTTCTCACATCCTAATCTCCACGACAATACTACTTAAAGGACATAAAATATAATAAAGCAAAACTCCATAACCAAATACAAAATTACATGATTTACATAATTTTTATTAATTTCAATCCAAACTAAATTCTCTATTCATCCACCATGACTTCTTTGCTAACCTAAATTTCATTAGACAATCAAAAGACAAAAGAAGTTTAGTAAAAATATGATATAGACAGAATATAAAATTATCAAGTTAATTTGCAATATCAACTTTTGAAAAGGAAAAAAAACCTGCAAAATATCAGTTCAATCATGCTATTACATATTCACGAATATTAAATTTTAAAAACTACTAAATCAAAATATATGTTAATTACATAAAGTAACAAAGTAAAATGTATCACCTATTATTCAATCACAAGTTTGAAAGAAAAAAAAAGGACTACATTGGGTAGTTTTGCTATTTTTTTTCTATTTGTTTTTAAATTTGTTTTTCATTTTAAAGAAATTTAAAAAAGTACAAAGAAAAGAAAATAAATAAAAAAAGGACCAAATACTCATACGACGTTTCATTAACTTGTCAATTCCTTGATGTGGAGACTTTTTCCTCTCATTTTATTAATAATAGAAAGAAGATATACATAGAAAGAGACTAAGAAAATATATAGAGAGAGACTGAGAAATTATAGAAAACTACATAGCTAGAATAAAATGAAATTTCAAAGAAAATGAACAAAATAAATAATATATTATTGACATAATAAAAAATATAAATATAGCAAAATATTAAAGTAACTATTAACATTATAAAATTTCAAAGTCATTAACGATCCAAAATTACTTTTAAATTATATGCAAAAAATTTAAAGTAATATTTAATATATATCACTACTCACCTTTTCTTTATGCTATTAGATGTATCTTGAAAATGGTAGTATCCTTTTAAACAATTATCATGCATAGTAAAAATAAAAAAATAAATAAAATAAACATATAAGTTCAACACGAACACATTTGGTAAAAATCAATATTTGAAAATTTAGACCAAAAAAAGCAATGTTCAAAGATAATATTAACATAGTAATTTGAAAATTGCAAAAATTAAATGTATTTGTGAAAATTGAAGCAGATCCATTTTCTATCATTCCAAATTTTCTTCATCTTTAATTTAGTTTCTAAATTCTGCTTCTACGTGTGGTCTAAAAAATTCTCCGCTCAAAAAAATATCATCAAAGACATCGAATGAGACAGCAACATCTTTGAAAATAAACCTACAAAAAATGAGCATTTATACAAAATTTAAGTTAGCTAATACAAATTGCATATCGATGTGCTCATCAACAATATCTGATACTAATTTTATAATTCAATATATTCAATTTTGCAAGACAATATGTTATATCACTAAACCCAAGATAAGCATCTGAATAGATTTATTATTGTAAAGATTTAAAGAAAATATAGAAACAATAAGGAAAATATTGAATAGATGAAATTGCATGAAATTTTAATGCTATTGAATCTATTCAATATAGTAAATCTTGTAAGGAAATATATTATATCACTAAATCCAAAAGCATTGAATAGATCCATTATTCTATGCGATGATTATTGAAGTCCAAAACTATTTTTTTTTTATCCTTATAATTAACTTCGAGAAAGAAAATTAATGTGCTTAATATGAAGTATATATCTAACTTACTCAATTTGTTCTTCTTCTTCCACATATCATTAGCCTCATCACTGATCATTGAGTGCTAAAAGAATTTTTTTTAAATTTTTTTTGATAAGCATGAAAATTGAGCAAACTACATACCTTAAATTGTCTCAACAATCATGTCATAAAACGTACACTATTGAAAAACTCACGAATAACTGAATTATGACATTGCATTACAATAGAGTTCATAATTACTCATATTTAAACATTAAAAGTCATTGAAGAACAGGATGAGAATTTATACCTACAGAAGATATTGCAGTGGGAAAATTAACAACTCATTTTCGCAGAAGAATATTCAAACAGAGGTGATGAAAAAACAGGCATATTTGAAAATAGAGATAATGGGTAGAGCAGTTATAAGTAACCACTTTAAATTCAAATTCAAAAAGTAACTATTTTACCCTTTTTTTAAAAAAAAATAGGGTAGTTTTGCTATTTATTTATTTATTTCAAATGGCTTATGCAACGTGTTTTTTTTCTACCTTTTTTATTTATAAAGCAATAGTATTTTTTAATATACGTTAATTGGAAAATTTTAGAGATTTAATCAAAGTAGCAGTTTGTTTTTTTTTTCCTTTTTCAATTCACGCAAGTGTTGTACTGTTATTAATATAAATAAGTTTTAAAAATGATAATTTTAAGAACTTCTTTCTATTTTGATTTTTTTTTAAATTGTTATTTATTATTTAAAATAATTATAAAAAATAAAATGGTAATTTATTATTTAATCCTATTATTTAATAATTTAAAAAAATATATTTTTATGGTGCTGACATGTGGCGCTTTTTCCTCTCATAATATATATAGATTGATAAGTGTTATATAAATACAACTTAACCCACGAATATGGAGGAGATCAACTTCACTACCAAAGGGTTTGGCTTTTGGTGTATTTTTTTAAATTTTAATATGCATAAGTAATAATTATAAAGTCTCACTCTGTGAATCCTTTAAGAAAATAAGTTAATACTATTTTCCACGACATGAATTGTTTCTCATCTTTTCTTATTCAAGCATATTTTCCAATAAATTTTACATACATTGCGCATGTCAAAAAAACTAGTATAATAATTAACAGAAAATGGTGAAATATACCCTTGTACTATTGGAAATAGCTTAAATATATCATTCGTTATAATTTTGGACTAAATATACCCCTCCTATTATACTTTGGAGCTAAATATTCCCTTATATATAACAGAGGGACACGTGGACGGCTAAGATTAAAAGAGTCAATTCAATTTAAAATAAACTCAATCTGATATAACTCACCCGCCCAAATAATATAACCCAACCCAATCTGAATACTGAATGTTGTGGTTTTTTTGAGGATTTGCAGGTCTATAGAACCATGGTTGAAGACATGAAAACCGCCCCAAGACGGGAGAGAATACAGGTAAATACCAGAGGATAGGAAGAAACTTGATGGCTTATATGAATGCATATAAGTTCTAGCACTTCTTGCCCTTCTTACTAGTGGAATCTTGAAGTGTTTCTTGGACCTGCGGCCTCGCTCCACACCTATTGATGGATCTCAGACAGATTAGTTCTACCAAAAAAAAAAAAAGCTCTTCAAAACATCAGTTGAATATATACCAAAAACAGTTACTCATACAATGGGAATAAATTTTGCTGAAGTTTCATCCCTATAAAAGGAGCCCGATCTTTATAATAAAGGGCATATGATTTTCTCTAATTGAATACTCAAATCTCATTTTAGCAAACACATCAACGTGATTATTTACTTGTGAAGTTCTTGTGTTCATCAAGCTTATTGGAGATCACCTTGATCATAAACTTGGATAGTACAAAACGTGCTCGAATACAAGTTCCACAACATTCAGTTTTCAGATTGGGTCGGGTTATATTATTGGGGCTGGTTTTATCATATTGGGTCTATTTTCAATTGAATGGACTCTTTTAATCTTAGCCGTCCACATGTTCCTTTGTTAGATATAAGGATATATTTAGCCCCAAAGTATAACAGGAGGGGTATATTTAGCTCGAAAGTATAATGAAGGGTATATTTAAACTATTTCCATCAGTACAGGGGTAAATATGACCCTTTTCCGAATAATTAAATACTCCCTTGTCCAACAATAGTTGTCCACTATTGACTTGGCACACCCCTTAAGAAGCAATAAATAATAGGGGTAATATTACTATATTATCCTTTGACTTTATTAAATTTAATGTTTTGAGAAATATGTTAGATGATAAATTGTATTTAATAGCAAAGGTAAAATAGATACAAAAGGTAAATTATATCTTGATTTTTTAAATTGGACAAGTATTGTTAGACAATTATATTTAGTATAGTGGACAACTATTATTGGACGGAGGGAGTATGAAATTATTGAAGTGTCTAAGAGGGTAAAGGTTTTCAATTCAAAATAAATGGCTTTGCCTTTTCTTTTTTACTTGGACAACATAGAATAACAAGATCATTAAGTAGATGCTTTACTTATTACTCTCTCTATTCAACAATTCTTGTTCATTATTGACTTTGCACACTTCTAAAAAAACTATAAATAGAAGAGTAATTTTACTATATCACCAAAGTAGGCAATTCAGTACTGAAACGACCCAAATGCCCGAAAATGTGCTTCGGAAACACCTATAATTGTAATTTCCATATATCTCAAAATCCGTGCATGATTTCGGAAATTCGACTTCATATTCTTATTTGTGGGGTCAAATTGAGTGGGAGATGGGTCTAACCCGAATTTTAGAGCAACCGTATCAAAATTCAAAAATCGCAAAAATTGCGATTTTGAGGGTCAACTTTAAAGGGGCATATCTCTTAGCACACAAGGAACTGAAAGGGCTGCAACCTATCAAATTAAAGCTCTTTGAGTTATCTTTCCAACGCACTTGGTTTCACCTTATTCCGCGTTAGGATGAGGGAGTTATGACCATTTTCGTAAAACCTGTCAGTGCAGAATTTCCAATTCCAATGAGCGAATTTTCTAGGCGGGTTGGAGTCATTTTTTATAAAAAGGGGATATGTCCCATATTTAGTCATTTTCTAAACTCCAAAAACACTCTCTAAGCCCTCTCCAAAAATTCCACCAAGATCTTCAACCAAATTCAAACATCTCAAGCTCTAATTCCGGATTCAAGACTCAATCTCAAGCTTCGATTCTCCATTCCAATCTTCATCAAGGATTCTCCAAAGTTGAGGTATGTGGGTTTGATTGTGGAAACCTTCCTTTCCACAAGTCCAATCATTTATCCTCTATTTCTACTTCAAGTTTATGGGTCCTCATGATCAATTATGAACTCTTGAATTACGGAATTACTACTACACACCCTATTATGGTCCTTTTTGCATATTATCATGAAATGGAATTTTTATGTGATGTTTATGGTTTACATGCTTCCATGATCAAATTATGAAGGTTGATATATATATGTATGTTGTTGGTGGGCTGATTTATATGGATTTTGGAATTGGTTGGAATTAGTATTCTTGAAATACATGATTTCATTTACATGAACAATTGCCCACCATGTGTTTGATAAAATGCCCATTTATAGAATTCTTAGGAAAGGGAAGGTCCAAGGTACGTCCTATGAGACGGATGGTTATGTAATTACTGAACTGATGATGAAATGGACACATGTATATGATTTTCTCTAAATAAGTGTTGTGAGTCGACCATGCCTAGTACGGGGGGTAGTAGGCCCGTATAACCATATCGAGGGGTTTGTACCTTGGTTGCCTAGTACGGGGGGTAGTAGGCCCGTATAACCATATCGAGGGGTTGGTACCTTGGTCCCTAGCACGGGGGGTGGTAGGCCCGTGTAACCATATCGAGGGGTTTGTACCTTGGTCCCTAGCACGGGGGGTGGTAGGCCCGTGTAACCATATCGAGGGGTTTGTACCTTGGTCCCTAGCACGGGGGGTGGTAGGCCCGTGTAACCATATTGAGGGGTTTGTACCTCTTTCGCCTCTCCAAGGGGGTGGTAGGCCTTGGAAATACTATATTGATGGTCACTCACCACACATGTACTACGTCCCACTAAATATGGTTTTTATGTAAGCATCATTATACATACTATTTTATTAATATGCTATCTATTGGGTATGATTACACATTTTTCCTATGATGTCCATCTAATGTAGCATTGCATTGCATCCCATATACTTAGTACATTCAAATGTACTAACGCATACTCTATGCCTACATGATGTCACCATGTAGGGACCGGAGCACCGCTTGACCATCCTCCTCCGCGTGGCTAGTACGATTTTCTATAGTGGTTATTGGTGAGTCCTCCATTTCGGGGACGTTGCTCATGATCTTTTGTTATGTATAAAACTTTTCCTTTTTAGTTATGTTTTGACTATGAGGGTGAGCCCGGTAGTTTGTCTTGGCCCCCGCTAAGTACTCATGTTTAGAGGTGGTGTTGGACAAGTTGTGTATTATGCTTGAGCTTGACTCATCTATGGTATTTATGTATCTTTTTTTTTCTTGCTCCCTTAGTCCCGTTTTCCCCTTGATTATGCTTATCGCTTATGGTCATTTAATTGCTTCCGCGACCAAGAATGTGTAATGATACTCTATGAGGCTTGTTTGGGGTTCCTTCGGGTTCCCCATTCGCCGGTCACACCTAGGCCCTAGGCTTGGGTCGTGACAGTACATAATGCTTGGGTGTTGGACATAGTCCCAACATACCAACAAATGCATCATAAACTAAACAACTAAATAGTAGTTATGGGTCAAGGATAAAAGTAAAGTTCCGCAATTCGGGTTGCCATCTTGGCCTTCAAACTACCTCGCACCACCACCATATGTATAATTAGTTTTGCAAGTCCCACATCTCTCCTGCCAAATCATATACACAACACTAGCGGCAGTGGTCCTGAATAGCTCCGCATGAGCATTCTTCCCATTAGCATGGGTCACCATCCATTGTAATTCCTCAGTTCATTCCATAGCATTTATAATATACCCTTGCCAACACAATAATTTTCTCCAAATGGCAGCAGAAAATGAGCATTTGAAAAATAGATGGTTAGTGGATTCCTCATTAGCTTCACACAACGGACAAATATTCCTATCAATCATCTTCCACTTCAACAGCCTATCTCGAGTGTAGAGTCTGTTGAGAATTGCTAGGTAGAATATGAAAATCCATTTAGGTGCACTATAGTTATTATACACAAGTCTTTGCCAATGGACTTTTTGAAACGTACCTCTAAGCCTTGTATAGACCTGCTTTATAGAGAAGTGCGCTTACCCTTGTATGTGCGCATAGTTTAACTCAGCTTCCTCCATCACCTGTGAAGCTTTAAATGTCTTCTTAAGCATCCATGAAGCCTGGCTTGGCCAACGGTCCCAAATATGTTGTCCCTTGATATAATATACATGCACCCATTTAACCCACAACTTGTCCTCTTTTTTGCACAAATTCCACAGCATCTTGCAAATTGCAACCTTATTCCATGTCTAAATATGTAGCATATTAAGCCCTGCTAATGTCCTAGGCATACAGAGTTGATCTCACGAGACCATAGCTTTCTTAGAGGTATTACTACCACCTGTCCATAAAAATGTTCGACACATTGATTCTATCACTTTGATCACCTTTCTGGGTAGCACAAATATTTGAGCCCAGAATGCCTGAATGGAAAATAGCACTGACTTGATCACTTGGAGTCGTCCAACATAACTCAACAACTTGGATGTCCAGTGGTTAATTCTGCTTAGCATTGTATCAATCAGAGGTACACATTGAATTGCTGATATTCTCTTGGTACTTAAAGGAACTCCAAGGTATCTGAATTGTAGCGAGCCTTTTGTGAATCGTAGCCTAGTCAATATATTATGTTGTGTGTCTTGGTTCATTCCCCCAAAGTAAGCACAACTTTTAGCTTTGTTCACAACTAGTCCAGAAGCTGCTGAAAACTCCATAAAATAGTCATATAACTTCATGATAGAAATTTCATTCCCTCTACTAAAGAGTAACAAATCATCCGTGAAGCTCAACTGGATAATTTTTAGCTTTCCACACCTAGGATGAAAGTTGAAATCAGGGTCACATCCAAGCCTTTTAAGTAGTCTATTAAGATACTCCATACAAATCACAAAATAAATAGGAAAAAAGAGGATTGCCTTGTCGAAGACCTTTCTTTGCAGGGAATGCCTTAGATAATTTTCCATTGATGGTAATAGCATAAGAAACAGTGGACATACATTTCATGATCCATTGCACAAAAGTAGCTGGAAAATTTAATCTATGCCGGATTTGTTCAAGAAAAGACCATTCTACTGAATCATATGCCTTTTGCATATCAATCTTAAGCATACATCTAGGCGAGATTCCTTTCCTAGTGTAGCCTTTAACCAACTCATGGCTTAGTATGATGTTATCATTGATGAGTCTGCAGGGACAAATACAACCTGAGAATTCTCCACTATATGTTCCATCACATCTTGAAGTCTCTTAGTGAGAATCTTCGAAATAATCTTATAAAGGATAGTGCAACATGAGATACGCTTAAATTGCTTCACATTGGTGGGATTTTTCACCTTAGGGATTAATGTCACACTAGTGCAATTGATCTCCCTAGGCATAATCTTGGTGTTAAAAGACCCAATCACTGGCTGTGTCACATCGTTTCATATAACAGGTCAAGCCTTTTGGAAGAAATAGGCAATAAACCCATCATGGCCTGGTGCTTTTGATCCATCAATTGCAAATAAGGCATGATGCACCTCTTCAAATGTTATAGGTTTGATAAGGCTTAATTGGGTGTCGCGATCCAGTATATATCTCATTGCACGACTTGGGGATGGATGGCAGGCACTGAGTTTGCACAAGAACCCAACAACCCTTTATAGAATCTACAAATTTCCTCTTCTATATCATTATCAGTATGCAGCAGTTTCCCACTGTCAGTAGTGAGTCCAGTGATCTTATTCTAGGCACTCCGACTTCTCATGGAGGCAAAAAAAGGTAGAGTTAGAATCCCCTAGTTATAGCCATTGTACTCTAGACTTTTGTCGAATAATGCTCTCCTCAATGTTTGCCCATTTTTCATACTGGAACTGTAATAGTTTTCCTTCCTCCCTAAGGTCCTAGTGGTTCCCATCTACTACTTGGTTTTGGATATTTACTAGTTTCTCTCGTGCAAGTTTTAGTTTTTCCTCAATCTCAATAAGCTCCTTCTGTCTTAAAACCTTCATCCCACCCTTGGCTGCTTACTGATTCTTCCAGACATTCCATAGGGATGGCTCGATAGTGTTCCAATGCATGTCCACAGTTGGTATGAAGTTTGAATGTTGCACCATGTAATTATAAAATTTAAAAGGCCTGATTTGGTGGGATCTTGACTCAACAATAACAATGCTTAGGGGGTTGTGATATGAGAATAATGGTTCCTTTGCAACCACACTACTAATATTGATATTCGCCATCCAACTGTGGTTTGCAAGTGCCCTATCAATTTTTCATATTTAATATAATTAAAAGAGTTAAAGGAGTGATTTTTAAATTTTTTTAATATAACATAAATAAGGAAATATTAAAGAAAATCCCCAATAAGGGAGAAAAAATAATTATATTTCTTTGCCAAAGAGAGGCGTCACATCACTTTTTCGCGTAGGACGATTGTTCGTGTGTGCCCTAGTTGACGTGCATATTTTTATAATAGGTATATATTCTAGATATGTAAATAATTTTCATGCGTACAACAACAGTTATTCATGTCATCTTTTTTAACTGAAGAGAAATTTTTAGTGACATGTATTCGGGAGATGTAAACTATTGTCATGCGTACAACAATAGTTGTTCGTGTGTTAAAGTGACTCACTTATCTAGGCTACTTGTATATTAAAGATGTCAATTATGGCAATCCTAACATTATGATTAGGGTTTTGACACGACCCAAAAATGGATGTGATGATACTTGCCTTATCCTACAAAGATAAGTCAGCCTAAAACCCGATTAAACAGATAAATATGGAAATAAAGCGGAAATGAAATTTCAATATAACAAATGTGCAAATAACTTAACCAAACTCATAATATCCCCAAAACCTGATAGTTATGTGTACAAGCCTCTAATGTATTACAATAGATTCGAACAGAAGTACAAGTCTTAAATGACATTATTTCAAAAGTAGAACAAGATCATAAATAGGAGTAAGAGGGTCCACTAAGATGACAAGCAGCTACCTCACAAATCTCCACAAAAAGCCTCCGACAAGAAGAGAAGAGGGAGAGTATCACGATGATCCAAGCTCGTAACCTACACAAGTGTATACGCAAGGGGTTAGTAACAAACAACATGGTACTCAACAAGCAAACCACTAAAACACAAGGTAAAGAAAAGAAGAATATGGGTACTCCTATCACACCCCAACCAAACCTCCACAACTACAACCTGCACAAAATCAGCCCAACCTAACAGTTCACAATATATAAGCACATAGTACGAATATCAACACTTCACCATATACAGATCATCAATACCACATATCAAGTTCATCAATCATAAACTTCACAAAAGTACTCACATCGGCATCACCGGAACCATTTCCCATAGGCATCACCGAAACAATTTTCCATCAGCATCATCACAATAGTTCTTGTCGCTGTACCCGAGTATACATCCTGGATATGACCGGCACTCGAGAACCATTATTGATCCCAATGAGAAAACTAACTATGACATACACGACTCAATAGAATACGCGATAGCTTTGATAGATGAGCATTTAAAACATGTAAAAAACTTTAAAACAACATCTCAAAATACATAATATAAATAGTAAGTGTTTAATAAAATATCTGAGAAAAATATTGGAAACAGTCTAACTATAGCTATCGATGAAGCCTCTACTATCTAATGATTGGTTTCTGGACAAGACCCACAACACCTCAAAACCTACTACTATAACGAAATAAAACTAGAGTCCTCCAAAAGCAAGAAGGTCTCACTACAAGCTGACGAGTGGATGATGTGATCTTAACATAACTCTTGTTGATGATCCTAAGTACCTGAGTCTGCATCATGAAAAGATGCATGTAAAATGACATCAGTACATTGAATATATGAGTATTTAATATGGCTGAATAAAATAAATAACTGAACTGAAAGCCTGAAAGAAGCTCAACTGAAGAATAGTATAAGTCACGATGAAAGTCATATTTAATGCTCTTACTGTAAGGATGCAATAAAAGTAAATACTGAACTAAAATAAATAAATATAAATATACTCTACTTTACTTTACTGGAGATTTTCTCTAACCGACAATTATCACCATGAGCCTTGTGATGATATTACATCTTATCCACGTTGCCAGAACCACACTATACCTTTTCGGAGTATAGTATGGAACTGAACTAATGGATCCACTAAAAAGTCTTCTTGAGGTAGGTGAGGAGTCGCCCATCTTGCGGTACGATCCTATCTGTATTGTCTACATAGTTAAGGAGGCTGTGAGTTCTCTAAACTCTCTCCCAAATCGGTGCTCAATATTACTCCTAAAATATATAACTGTATGCTCATGTAAAATAATCACTGGGTTGATATAATTACTCAAAAGACCTCTTTAAGAGGTAACAGAACTGCACTTAATCTTTCTGAAATACTCTGAAAACGTTTTATACTTTTCTGAAAGTAATACTCTCTTTAATGTAAAAAAATACTTTCTTTAAGGGGTAACTAAACTTCTCTTTATCCGACTGAAATGATTTTGAAAACCGTTTATGCTCTTTTTAAAAATAGTAGTTCTTTCCTCAATGTGAAAATAGTACTTTTGAAACCATTTGTGTTCCCTTAAACTCTTCTCAAAAGATACTTTAAAATACTCTTGAACTCACTTTAAAATTCCAAAATCAATGAATGGAAATAAATGCACAAAGGGTTTAAATAAAAATCTCATCAACTGGGGTTCATGCGGAATATTAGCATGAACAACAACTCAAGAATATCAATGCATATAATATTTCAATCTCATAATATAAGAATTTATAATTCGGAACAAGAACATAACTCATATAAAGAATTTCATAAAACTGAGGGGAGAATCCTATATTGAACTTTCTACTGACTGAATTGAGATGTAGGGTGTGAGGACGAACTTAGTCCAACACTATGATTAGCCTTACATACCTGATTATGAAGCTATTAGATTGAAAACTTTGATGAAGACTTGATTTTCTAGAGCCCGAGTAAGAACACTACCTTTCTTGGATGAAATCTTTGGTCTTGGAATCTTGGTGCTTGATCTTGATAAAAGAAATTTTTTATGGAGTTTCTAGATGGAAGAACTTGGGAAAACCTTGGGTGGAAGGATTCTCTTTGCATCTTGAATTTTTGACTTGAAGGTTTTAGGGTTTTTAATGGAGAAGAGGAACCCTAGGCGAGTTTTGAGAGAGTTTCTAGATACTTGAATGTTTAGATTGATGATTTTGAGAGGAAAACTAGTTAGCTGAATGATATAGATATACTCAGTTAAAACACAAAAAAATGACTTAGAATAGGGCTAAAAAGCTTAGAAAATGACCAAAATAACCTGGAACACGTGCAGGAAGTTCTTGAAAAAAATTCACAGAAAGCCTTCACAGAAGGCTCTATGGTTCATGGAACATTCCACCATCCATAGTTCCGGCCATAAAACATCGATCGCCTGACATGGCTTAATTAAAATGGGCCTAACTTTTTACTTCAAACTCTAAATAAGACAAACTTGGTGACATTGGAAAAAACCTCATAGACCTTTAATTCTATAGGTCATAGGCCATCTAACTCATTATATGCTTAGAGATATGATCGTTTGAAGTTGAATTAAGTACAATATTATATCAAAA
This sequence comes from Solanum appendiculatum, assembly GCA_018342035.1. Taxonomy (NCBI): domain Eukaryota; kingdom Viridiplantae; phylum Streptophyta; class Magnoliopsida; order Solanales; family Solanaceae; genus Solanum; species Solanum appendiculatum. The sequence continues at coordinate 68,905 of JAGDQO010002135.1, forward strand.
CTTAATTGGTAAATAAGCTTTCAACTTAACTTTGTGCTAGGAGATTCTTGTGACCTTAATTAGGTGTAAAAATCGTCAGGGTTAGAAATGCTGGAAAAAGACTAAAATAACCTATCTTAAAAACTGTCAAAAGCCGTCTATGGAAGGTTATCTATGGTTTGTACAAAAGTCTACGGGCTGTAGACCCTCTCGTAGGAACATGCAGAGTTTTTTAGATTTTAGAAGTTGGTGGTTACGGACCCTTTCTACAGCTTGTAAAAACTTTGATGGGCCATCTTGATCTCTCGTAGGAAGGTTGCAGGGAGTGTGCTTCAGGACTTGGTTTTCATGAGGCTTTTCTATGGACCGTAGGAATTTCTATGACACGTAGTTCAATATGTGAAACTTAGAACTGATAACCAACTTTCAAGGGCCTGGTTCCACAAACCCGTCTACGGTCCATAGATACTTTTACGAGCCGTAGAAAGCTTCTGTTGCACCAGATTGTAGAAATTTTCATTGTCAGATTTTGGGTTAGAATTTTTGGAGTGTTACAATATCTCCCCCTTGGGGTCATTTGTCCCTGAATGACGATTAAACTGAACTAGAAGGGAAAAGGAGTTACTCTTTCTATCTTTCTAACTTCTAAACTTGCCTACTAACAGAGGTGGAACTAATTCATACTGAGAGTTTTAAAACTGGACTAGAGCACATAAGTCACGAACGATATGAGTTTGAACACAGTAATGCTCTATTTGAAACTCTATGTCATGAAACAAGTATACCTGGACATGAAGTAGGAATCGGACTGTTATTCCTTTAGCGATACAACTGCTAGCTTTCAAGCCTAGTACTATAACCTCTCCATGAACTCCTACTAATCAATCCTTCTAAGAATTACTGATTCCCTCGCCATCTCTCTCAACTGAAATTTCATGCATTACTACCACGAACCAACTAACTACTCTCATCTAACTATTACTCATAGTAAAGCTTCATCTCATCCTTCCTCCGTATTTATAACCTTTGATGGAATAAGCACACCACCACTACCACAATAAGAAACATCAACCTTCTCCTTCTATCATCACTCAACTACTGTCATCAACAACATTATCAAAACTAAAAGGATCATTTAGGGAGCTTAGAGTGAAAGATCATAAACATAATTCATTCGAGAAATCTGATATAAGAATATGAATGACGTAACATTATGTTGCTAGCCTTTGAGAGTAAATTATGAAAGTCGCGAGACTGAGCATACTATGAGACACTAGTGCTTATATGAATAGGTTCATATCATGAGGCTGATATCCATAACTTTATTTAGTAAGATTTAGATCAATGAGCTAAAGGCTTTGCCCCTCATTCTGAAAACTGAGCATAGATGTAAATCTGTCTGAAATGTATGAGCAGAGGTCATGAACAAAATTCTCATATTAGAGGCATAAATTGGATGTTCTAATGACTAAACTTTGAGGAATACACTAGATTAAATGGATTGATATATCACCAAAACGCTTTCTAAACACATCACTATCTGATTCTTAACACTTGACTTGGTTTCTCCTCTTATCATCTCTCCCTTAGGTCTGAAGCTGATACTTTAAAGCTATGGATCTATTCCATCTTTTCTAAGCTAGTCTATATTTGCTTTACTCTAATACTTGAGAAATGTTAATCTCAAGGCTACTAACTCTCCATGTGCAGGTATGATAATTCCTTCTATGGCTTCTTTCTGAGATGCTTCTTTTAACCTATTCCCGCTTCTATAGAGGTCTTTCTATAATCATTACCCGCATTGGCTTATCAAGCCACTTAATCTAACTTTTAATAGTTTGACTTCTCCTTCTTGTCCCACTAACACTGTCCTTCAAAGTTCATATCTACCTAATTAGAGAAACTTGAACTATATTTAAGAGACTCATCATAGTCTATATATGATCCCTTTGACCAAAACGCTTCAGGATAATAAATAATGCTTACATCAGCATATTCCACATCTAAGGGTCATAATATCACACTTGTACCACTCACATTAAAGTTCACAACTATGTACTATTTAGCCACGAACTATACATCATTGACTAATTAGTTCTATAACCCTCTGAATACCATGGGGCTCCCCCTTAAAAAATCATAAGCCTAACTAAGATCTTTCACCTCGTGAATACTCGACTCTTTTATAACACCTATACTTGGTCTACACTAACACAATGACACATCGACATAAACTCCCTTCTAGTTAATGTATACCCTAACTCAACCTAACTAGTAACTATTCCTCTACATCCTATCATGAAATACATACAAGCTTATTACTCCTTAGCCTACACATAAGGGAAAAAAACTCCTCATTAATGACTTACTAGATACCTGGCTAAAACTACATACTTTATTCAATAACTATATCCATTTCTAAGGTTACTACACTTCTAAATGCATACTTCTAACTCAGGCACTTTTACTACTACTGCTTATAACATCACAACTCATACTATATTTTGGGTGAAAATACTACTCAAGCATTCTAGAACACACTTCCCTCTTAAGGGTCTTATCTAGAACAAGGTTTGGAGAAGAGAATATGAGAGCACATATTGCTTTTAGCTCGAATGCACAATTCATATAAATAAGAGTGTATTCTTTCAAATAAATATACTTAAGCACACTAACGGGCTCCTCTCAAGCCCTTCTGTAGTCTCTTTACTTTCTGAAGACTTTATCTAAGAGTAACTTATCGATAAGGATTCATGCTTTGCTATTTCAACCACCTTGAGTATGATAAGCATTCGAATGAATTTGAGAAACACACGAGTTTGAATAGGTTTCTTATGGCACAGTTCTATTGCACGATCTAGAATATGAAAGAAGAGAAATTTTTCTTAAATGTATGTAGCTCGTTATTTATAGAAGTGAGTCCCTCACAACCATAAATAAGATCATACTAACACGACTTTATAGACACCTAGGACACTTGAACTCTGGGCTCTGATACCAAGTTTGTCACGCCCTGGGCCTATACCCTAGATGTGGCCAGCACTCAAGAATCATTACTGATCCCCAAGCGAACCCTTGGCCTGGCTAACTATGGTACACATTACTCAATAGAATACGTAGAAGCTTTGGTAGATAAGCATTTAAAACATTTAAAGAACTTTAAAACAATGTCTGCAAATACTTAATATAAATAATAAGTGTTTAGTAAAACATTTGAGAAAAATACAGGAAATCGTCTAACTCTGTCTATCTATGAAGCCTCTACTATATAAAGATTGGTGTCGAAACAAGACCCACGACACCTCAAAACCCTACTACCATAAAGAAATAAAACTGGAGTCCTCTAAAAGCAAAGAGGTCTCACCAAAAGCTGACGAGGAGATGATGTGATCTCAGCGGAACACCTCTTGATGATCATAAGTACCTGAACCTACATCATAAAAAGATGCAGTTTGAATGACATCAGTACATTGAAAATATGAGTATGCAATAGGGCTGAATAAACAAATAACTGAACTGAAAGACTGCAAGTAGCTCAACTAAAGAATAGTATAAGTCATGATGAAAATCATTTAATGCACTTATAGTAAGGATGAGATAAAAGTAAATCCTAAACTAATATATATATATATATATATAAAAGTATACTTTACTTTGCTGGGAGTTTCTTTAATTGACAACCATCACTATGAGCCTCGTGATGGTACAACATCTTACCCACATTGCCAGATTTGCCCTATACCTTGCTGGAGTATAGAACGTAAATCAACTGATGGATCAACTAAAGTCACAACTTTTCACAAAAGTCACAACTCTTCATTTTTCATTCACACCTTTTAAAACCCAACACTTAATTCTAAGGCATCAAAAGAAGAAAGAATAAACAATAAAAATTGATTTCAATTGCAATGCGACATTACTACTCTTGCACCTCATAGTACACAACTCATAACGCTGCTTGAATGGTTGAATTCATTACATTTGGCTCTTTAGTAAACAGAATTTCTATTTCTGCCACTATTATTTGTAGATTTTTTCCGCTATAGGGCAGTTGAATTCAAATACATTAATTAAGTTTTTTTATGAAGTGTGTTTCATTCCTAAAAATTTCCTTCCTCCTATTTCATGAAGCCTAATCTTTACTGTAAGTCATAATGATTCATGCAACTATTGCAATTTTTTTTTGCTATTTTGGTGACTTTTTTTAAAGCCTTCAACAACCGCTTCTCTCATTTATTGTTTTACCACTCTTGCCACTCTTCATGAACATTGTGCCTATTTACAACAGCAAACCCCGTCTATGTGGCGCCCTCACAGATCAGAATTCTTATTTAACCCTTCTTAAAATTCACAACCTTATGGAAAAGTCACAACTTTTCATAAAAGTTACAACTCTTAAGAAAAGTCAAAACTCTTCATAGAAGTCACAAACCTTCTTAAAAGTCACAACCTTATGAAAAAGTCACAACTCTTTAGAAAAGTCATAATACTTTATAAAAGTCAAAACTTTTCATAAAAGTCAACTTTTCACAAAAGTCACAACTATTCATAAAAGTCACAACGTTTCACAAAAGTCACAGCTTTTCACAAAAGTCACAACTATTCATAAAAGTCACAATGTTTCACAAAAGTCACAGCTCTTCATTTTTCATTCACACCTTTTAAAACCTAACACTTAATTCTAAGGCACCCAATGAAGAAAGAATAAACAAAGAAATTGATTTCAATTGCCATGTGACATTACTACTCTTGCACCTCGTAGTACACAACTCATAACGCTGCTTGAATGGTAAACAAAACTTCTATTTCTGCCACTATTATTTGTAGGTTTTCTTTTCTGCTCTAGAGGAGTCAAATTCAATTAAGTTTTTTATGTAGTATGTTTCATTCCTCAAAATTTTCTTCCTCCTATTTCATGAAGCTTAATCTTTACTATAAGTCATAGTGATTCATGCAACTATTGCAATTTTTTTTTGCTCTTTTGGTGACTTTTTTTAAACTATGTTAAAAATTTCAGGAAGGATGATTGAAAATTAATCTTCTCTTTTGTCCCTTTCTACAGCTTGCATCTCTCATTCCACAACTCATAACATTGCTGGAATGGTTGAATTCATTACATTTGGTTCTTTAGTAAACGAAACTTCTTTTGCCACTATTATTTGTAGGTTTTTTTCGGCTATAGGGGAGTCGAATTCAAATATATTAATTCCGCTTCTTATGAAGTGTGTTTCATTCCTCAAAGTTTTCTTCCTTCTATTTCATGAAGCTTAATCTTTTACTGTAAGTCGTAGTGATTCATGGAACTATTGCAATTTAGTTTTGCTATTTTGGTGATTTTTTTTTAACTCTGTTAAAAATTCCAGTAAGGTTGATTGAAAATTGATCTTCTCTTTTGTTCATTTCTACAGGTTTCTTCATATACTTTTTGGGAAAATTACTTTTGGGTTGTGTTATATTTGATAGCACACAACAAAAAATATGTGATAACTAATATGGAGCCAATGGTGCAGTTTGTTAAAAGAACCAAATAGATTGCTCTTTTGCTTGCCACAGTTAGTATATTATTTTGATTGTTTTATCTTAGGTACAAACATTTTGTATGCCATTGCAAAACATTTTGTATGCCATTGCACTCTTTCTAGAATCTTACTATAGAGACAATTAGTCCACTTCTTTTATTGCAAGTTGACTAATTTGCCATATTTCTTCCTCTCTTGTTTTTGGGCATAATAAGAGATCAAGTTTGGTTGTAACTAACAGATGCCCAAAATACACTATAACAAAAATAATTTTTATCTGCAAAAATATGCACATTAACGAAGAGTGCTAAAGCCTTTACCAATATTAATTAATTGTCATTAGATTCAATGTCACTATAGACTTTAGGGTCATTTATAGAGAGTACAAATTGCCTCTTTTGCCTTCTTTCAATTAAAATTTTAAACTGTAAACTTGGATACAGCCCGGCAGACTATCTTTTTGAAAAATATGTTAAGTAACATCATTTTTCTTCTTTATTGTTAGGAAAGTAAGGCCGTCTTTATTATTATTTGTGGATATTTGTGAGTTCAAGTGCTCCCAAAATTATGCTGTGAGATTTTAATATGTTATGTATCAAAATTTTGGTTTAGAATAATATCCAGTTGTGAACAGTTCCATTCAGATGCCATCTACTACTTGATTGATCATTGCATCAATTCTTTATATATAACTGCATACTATAACCATAACAATAACTATGGTTCAATTTCAAATAAGTTGGGGCCGCTGATATGAAACCTAAGCAATAGTAATGATTATTTTGAGACAATGAGGAAAAACCTTTATGATATTAACAATTTTAGGGTCATTTTTAACATGTACATGATACGACATATTATAATAAAAAAGAGATTGATGGGGGTTCATAAGAAAGGAGCCGAAGGTCCTCCATTTGAATTTAGTTAATTATGTTATTGTATTGACGTGATGTTCCACTTTACTTGAGAGTGTTGTTGTTGGAGGATTTGTGGTCTCTTCTTTAACGTCTGATGTTGTTCTTTATAGCTTCTTGGAATTTTAAAAATTTCGTTACTTCTGATCAACTATTTCCATGGAGATTTTCTTAGACTTCTTTCTTATACTTAAAATCTCTTTATGACTCATAACTTTTGTATAACAAAAATGAAATTTTAAAAAAAGATAGCACTTTATGATTTCAGAGTAACGTTTTGCCTTAAGATAAAATGTTCTTGACAATGTAGTGCATGTATCGAAAATACGAATATTACCGAATTATCATATGTAAGCTTAGTAAAATAGTCCAATCCCGTGCGAAGCATGGGTAATTTGCCTAGTTTCCATATAATCTAAATGAACAACTTAATAATAAGAGGTATTAAGACATATGATGTTGCTAACACACAATTTATTTCTTTCATTCATAGGTCCTCATTATTATTCACTTAAACATATATAGGCCACCCTACATACGCTAAGATGATATCTTTTATAATGAAATAATTAAATAAAAAGCTAAAACATCAAAAGTCTGTGATCTTTTAAATTGACCAAAGATAAAGGAACTAGTTAATAAAAGTTTTTTTTGGTCATTGGTTGATCAATATAAATTTCAAAAGTCTTCATTGAGGAATGGATCGATATCATCCGATTTCCACGAATCATTCCCATGTGTTGTTTCAGCAAAGTATTCATTATTTTCCGTGATATTCTCCTGATCATTGTGAAAAACATTTAAAGTGAGTATTTTTGTGAATAATATAATAAAAATGAATTTATAAGTAAACAAATAAAGTTAATTAGTCGATAATAATAAGAATAGAACTTTGAACTAACCTCCATGAAATAGTTAAATCCATTAACATTAGGAGCTATTGCATCACTTTGAACTGAAGAAGGAACATTATGTGAGAAATATAGGAGAAGAATAATATTGAATTGTTGTAGAATTGTGTATCTACATTATTACATAGAAACCCTATTTATAGACACTATAATAGACCCCTTTTCCAACTAGGACACTACAATATAATCCTTTTCTAAGTAGGACACTATATACTATTCCTACTACTATTACCATTCCTATTCCTATTCTAAGTAGGATTGTATATACCTATTACTATTCTAACACTCCCCCTCAAGCTAGTGCATACAAATCATATGTATCTAGCTTGTTACAAATATAATTAATAAGAGGACAGATGAAAAACTTGGTGAGATATCTGCAAGTTGATCACACGACTTCACAAAATTGGCCGTCAATTTCAATGTGCTTAGTCTTCTCATGAAATACTGGATTTGGTGCATAATGTCAGTCAATCTCAATGTGCTTGATCTTCTCATGAAATATTGAATTTGATGCATAATGTCGATAAAACACAGAGTGACAAAATTATAGTTTTGAACTTCCCAAACCAAGCTTACAAAGATTGTTTCAGACCATGAGTGACTTATGTAATCAACATGCAAGGCTACTAAACTCCCCCTGAGCAACAAAATTAGTGGTTGCTCCATATAGACTTCTTCACAATGCAGCGGTCGCCAGAAAGTGCTCAAAATCTAGTATAAAGTATATGAATAGTGTTGGAATCAATAGACGAGTCAATATTGAATAAGAAAGTCACCTAAAAACTGGCCGGAACATGCTCATACACCGGAGTATTAGATTTGATGGTTGAAAGTGGTCAAAATCTAAAAAAAAATAAAATTATATTGGCAGGGTCGGAATGATAGCACGACCCAACTGGAAAATAGAAATTATATAGGAAAGATCGAATTGATGGCACGACCCTATTGAAATAGAGAAATAATATGGGTAGGGTTGGAATGATGGCACGACCCTACTGGAAAAGAAAAATTATATGGGTAGGGTCGGAATGATGGCACAACCCTATGCAAATCAGATTCGAGGAGTCACCGAAAAGACAAATGGAACTACGCAAATCAAATTTGAGGAGTCACTGAAAAGACACACAATGCTCTGAAACTCAGAGAAAGTAGTTCGGAAAAATCCACGGTACTACGCAAATTAAATATGACAAGTAGTCTGGAGAGATGTACGGGTCTACACAAATCAGATATGCAAGAAAAAGGTAGTCACCGGAAGGATGGCACAGTGCTACACAAATTAAATATGAAAAAGTAGTCACCGGAAAGATGGCACGGTGCTACACAAATACCGACGGATACGGGGTTGACACAAAATAGCCCTAGAAAGTCACCAGAAATTGACGCACGGTGACTTGTCTGACTGAGTTTTCTTCCCTTGAATATGGGGTTCATGCATGTATCATTGGTCCTACTTTTGTTAACATAATCATTGGCCAGACGGGTGGCATATATGGGTAATAGCCACCCGCTTGCAGTGGAAGTTCTTTGATTCTCTACCAAGATCGTAGAGGTTCTGATACCATGTGAGAAACATAGGAGAAGAATAATATTGAATTGTTGTAGAATTGTGTATTTACATTATTACATGGAAACCCTATTTATAGACACTATAATAGACACCTTTTCCAACTAGGACACTACAATATAATCCTTTTCTAAGTAGGACACTATATACTATTCCTACTACTATTACCATTCCTATTCCTATTCTAAGTAGGATTGTATATACCTATTACTATTCTAACACATTATGTTGAATGATGTGATTGTTGTTGTGGTTGTTATTAATGTTATTATTCCAATTTGATGGGCATTCTTCAACCCTAATTGGGAGGAATTATTCAAATTGTTATTCCAAGTTGAATTGGCATACTCCAATCCTAATTGGAAGGGATTATTCAGAGCGTACTCGAGACAGGTCTGAGATAAAAAAAGAAAGAAAGTGAGAGTGAGTGCAAGCTTAGCAATCATATCATGTTAAACAAGAACAATACCACATAAGTAATAAAATATATTGTGTTTGACTTGTTTTATATGATTTTATTACTATTTTAGTAGCCTCCTTTATGATAATAATTTGATCTCATATAAAGTTAAGATACATTAACTGTTATAATACTAATGTCGTTATTCTTTTTTAAATAGAAGAAATATTATTTTGCGAACAGAACTAGATTGCCGAACTAAAGCTTATCGAAAGAAACCTTGTATTAGTGCAAAGATTTTGCCAGAAGTTAATGAGAGAGTTGTCACTACATTCACCAAATGTCACTTGTACCTGTAAAAATGTATTACTTATAATTTATATAAAGTACAAGGCGCAGGGGGGGGGGGTGTTAGGATTTAACAAGAAATAGTATTTCAAGAATATTAATGTGCGTGCAATTGTCCAAATGTTTGTATTGGATTATAAAGGATATCTACCACCATGTTTTGTTGTTTGTTCTACTCTGCGGATAAAAATGATTATATCAAAAAAATTTTAAAAATATCTCATTTTTTAAGGAGATCTTAAAAAGAATAATATTTCAAGATAACAAACTACTTATGAGGCATTAAATTAAGTTGTGCTCACCTCAAACCTATAAAAATGAAGTCATCATCAACAGGTTCTAACATTCAAAGGAAGCCATCATGAGAAAATTTAATTCATTAGTAAGAGTCAATTTCACTTTATACAAAAGAAATACAAAATTAAACAAACAAATTAAAATGAAGTCAGTATTAATTAAAAGATTCTGAAAATGACATCCTCAAAATTACCGAAATGTTAAATAATTTTAAATTCATTAAAGATAACAAGTTTGACTTTTTAATCAAAAAGTGTATAACTGATAAAGAGTTAATGAAATTTAATTATTGGGATCAATTTTGCTCACCATTATTAATATTATTCTTTTGGTATATTATTGAAGGAAAAGGTGGCAAAACTGAGGCAATTGAACCGCCTCAGGGGAGATGTTAGCAACTTACACTTCTTGATAAACAGTTTGGATCTCTCATCTTTTTCTCACTCCTTCATTTTTAGATCAATTTATTGTCTCTCTATAATTATATTTTGTTCGATGTTATATACAAATACTGTTAATTAAACAAATATATGTATAAGAAGATTAGCAAATGATAAAAAGGGAACAAAGAGATAATTAGGAGCTTTATTTTGAAAAGAATACTTTAAGGATTAGAAAAGATATTGTGTATAAATAAATAAAATATTCAGTCAAATAAAGATTTCTTATAAAATGAAAATCTATAAATGAATAGGGGTGATAACTTATTACTTTTGATCTATTTTAACTTGTAGATGCTTAGTTTATAAATCTTGATGTGGGGGGGAGGGGGGGGGGTTGATAAATGAAATCCCTATTAAAGAATGTCCGGGTGAAGAGGGGTGATAAATGAAATCCTTGATAAAGAATGTCTAGATCTGGACGTGGAGGTGGTGGGGTGATAATCCTTATAAGATTTGATCGATCCTCCTTCCTTTGATCTAGCTTTTGGGGTATGATTTAGAGTCAAATCCTAACTTGACAAATTCTTTTAAAACAAACCAAAAAAAAAGATAAATAAATTAAAATTGAGCAAGTACTAATTTTCATTTCAAACTTTATTAATTTCACATTCATTTAAAGATTATACGAATTAATTCTGTCACGACCTAAAGTACCCCCTTAGACGTGACATAGCGTACAAGACCCCGAAAAGCCCTATACAAGCCACTTAGAATACATCATACAAGATCATAGTATAAAAGAGTTTAAAAGTCCATTTCACTTCATGAGTTGACAAAAACATAGCGGAAGTCTAACATAGTCTCAAAGCCATCTAATATAAGAATAAAATGAAAGTTGGGACGTAACCCAAACAAATTCAAAAGTAAAAGACAAGAAAGATAAATGTGGCCTTGACCTCGAAGTGTGAGGACTCACCAAGTCTTCAAAGTTCTTCTAACACAAGCTCTAGTCACGAATGGATGTGGAGGAGTCGTCACGCGTCCTACATTTGGGAAACAATGTAGGCAAGAGTATGCGTTAGTACAAACATGTACCAAGTGTGATAACTATGCATAGAGATATAAAATCATGCCAAAAAGGATATAATCACAAGATGAAATGACCAATTCAAATCATAAAGTAACATGACGAAAACATGAGTTAAAAGGGGGTCATTATCAATGCAATTAATTAATTCATCTTTAAGGAAACATACTTGAAATACCTTCTTCTTTGGAAACAACCTTAGTTCATTATGTGGGAAATTAGCCTTAACCGACATAGACCATGTGAGCTATAACATGAAATTCGATGTCTACCCCACACCGAAAAGAGGTGTCCTTACTTGCCAAGGTAAGAACCATATCTTCTAGCTTAAGTGGATCCACTAGCTAATGTCTATCTAAGACAATCTTCCTGTGGTGGCACATAGTTAAGGGATAAGGAGATTGCTACTAGAAACCCAGCCTCTACTAACGGGAGAGCCCCCATCTCGATATCCTCTCGGTGCTAAGCTTAAATCCCACGGAATAGCCATTTAATCATAATTCATACTTTATCTCATCATTAGTAGACATGGGTAATCACCTCTTGTCTTTCATTATAATAGCTCCTTAATTCTTGATTCAAGTTTAGTTGAGAAAACCTTTTAACCCTTATGAATTCTTTATATGAGAAAAACTCCTTTTTTTCCATTCATATCATTAGTAATGTGTGAGAAATACTTTTACAACCCAACAATAACAATCAACAACATTGATACTTCATTCTCAAAGCATCCTCAAGCATTTATTTCAATTCATGAAGAACATGCATGATTTCATAAATTCTCTGTTTTCATAATTCAAAACCTCATCATAAATCATAATCTAAAAATCATGGATTTCACATGGGTTCATCGGGATTCATCTTAAAACATGCAATTTAACTCAATTCATGCATAATTAAACATAATTCAATCAATTAGATCATAATTTGAATGAACCCATGAGGTTGGAGAAAACCCTAATTTCAATTGGAGAATTCTTACTTTGAAAATGGGGGAATTTAGGGACCCTATGGAGGAAAGGACTCCATAGGTGAAACCTATCATACCTTAATGCTAAAACCTTGAAATCAATAGAGAATTAGGAGACTTGAATCATTAAATCCTAGATTCTTCTTCTTCTTCTTCCTTAGAGAGAGAATTATTGGAGGGAGAACTTTGAAGAGTGATTAAAAGGTTTAGATTTAGGCCTAGAAAGATTTATATAGGGTCTAAAATAAAAGGGTAACCGACCTATATTAGGCATTAAACCATTAGGGAAAACACCAAAAAGCCCTTTAAAAAAAATAACTGCCAAGCGAAAACTGAAAATGCTATAGCTCGCAAAAGCCACTCGGTGACTCACTGAGTGAGCTTCTTGCTCGCCGAAAGTTCCAGCGAGTTGGCTCCTGGACTAAGTCAACTCAGCGATAAAATGGGCTTTTCGGCGACACTCCGAATGGAACGGCGAGCTCGACCCAGCTCGCCTAAATTCACAGAACACTGGATGAATATTTCAAGTCCAAAATGGTGAAAAGGCACCTTTTGGCGGATTGCCGAGTCGTTCAGTGATCATGACTAGCCTCGCCGAAGCGGACTGTATTATGAAATTTGGGATTTTTTCCTTCTTTTAAAATCTGAGGTGTTACATTATCTCCCCCTTGGGGACATTTATCCTCGAATGGAACTCAAGACATCATAAGGAGGGTAGATACAAGATCTAACAGCCTTACAAGAATGCAATCACATAATATACATATCAGAGGAGGAAACATTTAACTCCAAGCTAAAGCATGTTCAAAACATCATTTCATGAAGTCTACATGCAACTCATACTCAAATGCACATGATCATGAAGAAATCAATTAACTTGACTCATTTTCTCAAAATTTAAGCTTTTCATGCATAAATGAGAAAATCATGGGAATATCTAAGACACATGAAACCAAAAGAGTAAACCATGAGGAACTAAATACCTAAAGCTAGAGTAGGAATGGAGGGAAACAGATGAGGATAACGGGACATCATATTGGCCTCGGCCTCCCAAGTAGCACCCTCAACTAACTAATTCCTCCAAAGAACCTTCACGGAAGCGACTTCTTTATTCCTCAACTTTCGGACTTGCCGGTCTAAAATCTCAATCGGAACTTCTTCATAAGGAAGACTATCCTTTATACCAAGACTCTCCAATAGCGCTATGTCTGTCGAATCACCAACACATTTCTTCAACAAGGAGATATGGAAGACCGGATGCATCGATGCCAAATCATTAGGTAAGTCGAGTTCATAAGCAACCTTACCAATATGCCTCAAAATCTGATATGGGCCCACTTAACGAGGACTAAGCTTCCCTTTCCTTCCAAACCTCATAACACCCTTCATGGTTGAAATCTTCAAGTAGACCCCATCATCAATATCAAATTCTAGATTTCTCCTTCTAACACCGGCATAGGATTATTGTCGACTTTGAGCCGTTTTCAACCTTTCTCAAATAAGCCGAACTTTCTCCATAGCCTCATGTACCAACTCGGGACCTATCAAAACAACTTTGCCAACTTCAAACCAACCTATAGGAGATCTACACCACCTACCATAAAGAGCCTCAAACGAAGCCATACTAATACTCAAATGATAGCTATTATTATAGGTAAACTCAATCAAAGGCAAATGATCATCCCAATTACCCTTGAAATCAATCACATAAGCTCTCAACATATCTTCCAAAGTTTGGATAGTACGTTTCGCTTGCCCATTGGTTTGAAAATGAAAGGTCGTGCTTAGCTTAACACGAGTACTTAGGCCTTTTTGAAAAGATTTCCAAAACTGAGAGGTGAATTAGGTACCACGATTAGAGATAATGGATAGAGGCACTCCATGCAGCCTAACCATTTCCCTTGAGTACAACTTGGCATAGTATTCTGCTGAATAAGAAACCTTGATGGGAATGAAATGGGGTGATTTCATCATACGATCCACAATAACCCAAATCAAGTCTTGTTGCCGCCGGGTGACCAAGAATGAAGTCCATATTCAAATCTTTCCACTTCCAAGTAGGAATGCGAATATCTTGGGAAAAACCTCTCGGATTTTGATGCTCAACTTTCACTTGTTGACAATTAGGACAATTGGCCACAAATTCCGCAATATCCTTCTTCATCCCATTCCACAAATAGACCTCCCGCAAATTACGGTACATCTTGGTGGCTCCCGGGTGAATGGAATATTAAGAACTATGGGTTTCTGATAGAATCTGTTCCCTCAGATTATCAACATCAGGAACACACAAGTGACCTTGATATCGAAGCACTCCATCTCCCCCTTGGGAGAAAGCCTGAACGAACTTCTTGAGCACTACTTCCTTTAATTCCACCAAATTCGGATCAAGCCCTTACTTGTCTTTCACATCAGACATAAAAGACCATTCTGAACCATTATGAACCATAACACCACCTTTGGTGGAGTCAACCAACCGAACGCCCAATTGGACCAATCTATGAACATCTCGAACCAATTCCTTCTTATCATTCTCAACATGAGTAACACTACCCATAGATAACCGACTAAGAGGATCCGCGACTACATTCGCCTTGCCAGGGTGATAGAGGACACTCATATCATAGTCCTTTAACAACTCAAGCCACCTCATTTGGCAAAGATTTAGATCTTTCTGTTTGAACACGTATTGTAAACTCTTATGATCGGTAAAGACATCAACATGCACACCATACAAATAATGCCTCCAAATCTTTAGAGCAAACACGACTGCCGCTAGTTCTAAGTCATGGGTAGGATAGTTCTTCTCATGAATCTTGAGTTGCCTTGATGCATAAGAAATGACTTTCCCATTTTGCATAAGGACACACCCTAATCCAATTCTTGAAGCATCACAATATACCACAAATCCGTTGGATCCTTCCGGTAAGGTCAACACTAGAGCCGAGGTAAGTCTATCTTTCATTTCTCAAAAACTCTTCTCACATGCTTCAGACCATATGAACTTAACTTTCTTTTGAGTCAAAGTCGTCAATGGAGAAGCAATCGAAGAAAACCCTTCAACAAATCTCCTATAATAACCAGCCAAACCTAAGAAACTTCGAATATCCGAAGGTGATAGGGGTCTAGGCCAATTCTTAACCGCATCCCTCTTCTTAGGATCTATCTCAATACCTTTGCCGGAGACAATGTGACCAAGAAAAGCCACGGACCTTAGCCAAAACTCACATTTATAAAATTTTTCAAAGAGTTGTTGGTCCTTGAGGACTTGCAATACAATCCTCAAATGATCGGTATGCTCATCCTCACTCCTTGAGTAAATCAAAATATCATCAATAAACACGATCACAAACATATCAAGGTATTGTCTAAACACCCTATTCATTAAATCCATAAATGCGGCCGGAGCATTTGTCAAGCCAAAATACATCGCTAAAAACTTATAGTGACCATACCTAGTCCGAAAGGCCGTCTTCGGAATGTCATCTTCCTTCACCCTTAATTGGTGATAGCCCGACCGAAGGTCAAGTTTAGAGAAGTAGCTCGACCTTTGAAGTTGATCAAACAAATCATTTATCCTTGGAAGAGGATACTTATTCTTAATGGTAACCTTGTTCAATTGGCGGTAGTCAATACACATATGGAGTGAACCATCTTTCTTTCGAACAAACAAAACTGGAGCACCCCAGGGAGAGATACTCGGTCGGATGAAACCCTTGTCCAACAAGTCTTTCAATTGATCGTTCAATTTCCTAAGTTCTGCCAGAGCCATTCGGTAAGGAAGAATAGAGATAGGCTGCGTATCGGGGAGAAGGTCAATACCAAAGTCTATTTCCCTTTTGGGAGGAACACCGGATAGATCATCAGGAAACACTTCTAGAAACTCATTAACAACGGGGATCGACTCAAGAGTAGGGGTTTCAGAATTCGTATCCCTTACCCTAACAAGATGGTATATGTAACCCTTAGAAATCATCTTTCTAGCTTTAAGACAAGAAACAAACTGACCCGTAGGCATATAATTTCCCCCTTTCCACTCTAGGGTATTCTTACTTGGAAATTGAAACTTGACCACTCGGGTCCTACAATCAATAGAAGCATAACAAGAATGCAACCAATTCATCCCAAGGATAACATCAAAATCTAACATATCAAGCTCTACAAGATCAACATAAGTGAATTTATGGGATAAGGAGACGGGACAATTTCTATAGACTCTCTTAACCACAATAGATTCACCAATAGGAGTAGAGACACAAAAGGTGTCTAGCAACACATTCGAAAGAACATCAAACCTCATAGCCACATAGGGAGTCACAAAAGACAAGGTTGCACCGGGATCAAGCAAAGCATAAACATCAAAGTGAAAGAATTTCCACATACCGGTAACCACATCGGGAGAACCTTCTTGCTCACGACGAGTTTGGAGTGCATAGAATCAGTTTTTCTTTTGGGCACTTGAACCCGAACCACTAGGCAAAGCTTGTCTACCTCCTCTCCTCTTAGCCGCAAGTAATGGACAATCATTTATCTTATGACTTCTCTTCCCACAACCAAAACTACCACCCATACTTGCTAAGCATTTACCCTTATGCTTCTTTCCGCACTTAGCACAAGTAGCCGACAAGAATCCACCACTATTTCCTTCTTGAGGCGTAGGGTTAGACACCTTATCCTTGTTGAACTTAGGAGTAGAATTGGAGGAACCTTGACCGGAAAACCTTTATAAAAATCTAGAACAACCATGTCCATCAGACCTTGAATGTGAAAAGTTACCATCACCGCTCTTAGCCCTCTTTGCCTCTCTACACTTTTCCTTGAGCTTTTCCTCTTCAATTTGTTGAGCATGCACCATGAGATGAGAAATTTCCATATCTTTGTTAAGCATAGCGGTACAACGTTCTTTGACCATCATTTCGGACACCCCTGAGACAAACTTACTCATTCTTGCCCTAGGATCGACAATCATAGTAGGAGCATATCTAGACAATTGCGTGAACTTCAAGGCATACTTCTTCACACTCATGCGTCCTTGACAAAGGTTGATAAATTCAAGCACCTTGGCCTCCCTCATCTCAATGGGAAAGAACCTATCAAGGAAAGCAACCTTCAACTTTTCCCAATCAAGAGGACCCGAATCTTCCGCCCTCTCTTCCTTCCATTGGTTAAACCAAACTTGAGCCATACCCTCAAGTTGATAAGCAGCCAATTCTGGTTTTTCCACCGGCGTCCCACTCATGATCATCAACACCTTATACACCTCATCAATGAACTCTTGAGGATCTTCCTCAACTTTAGACCCATGAAACTCCGAAGGATTCATTCTAGTGAAGTCTCTCACTCTAGATGCTGCCATACCCACATTTGGGTTCACGGGAGCCACAACCTCCCTATTGGCTTGAGCCTTCATGGCTTTAGCCAACACTTGAAAAACATCCCTAAACTCCACATTAGTTAATCTCTCGGTCAAAGGGTAAGCCGGAACTTGAGGAGCTTGTGGAGGAGCTTCTTGTTCCATATTCTCATTCGCATTCCTCCTAATGTATGCTCTTCGAGGGGCCATATCCTGAAAAGCATAGGATAGGGATTTGGAGAAAGACATATGGATTTAAACTCTATCGCACGACTTAAGAGTAATGAAAGAAGTGAAATTTTCTAATCATCTTGTAGCCTCTCATTCATAAATAAGGCACGCTTCACACTCAAGAACAAGACTTTACTCGATGTGGCTGATGAGACATCCTAGGACCTTTTTTAAACCTTGTGCTCTGAATACCAAGTTTGTCACAACCTAAAGTACCCCTTAGATGTGACATAGTGTACAAGACCCCGAAAAGTCCTATACAAGCCACTTAGCATACATCATACAAGATCATAGTATAAAAGAGTTAAAAATCCATTTCACTTCATGAGTTGATAAAAACATAGTGGAAGTTTAACATAGTCTCAAAGACATCTAATATAAGAATAAAATGAAAGTTGGGTTGTAACCCATACAAGTTCAAAACTAAAAGACAAGAAAGATAAATGTGGCCTTGTCCTCGAAGCGTGAGGACTCACCATGTTTTGAAAGTTCTTCTAATACAAGCTCTTGTCACGAATTGATGTGGAGGACTTGTCACGCCCTATATTTGGGAAACAATGTAGGCAAGAGTATGCGCTAGTAGAAACATGTACCAAGTATGATAAGTATGCATAAAGATATAAAATCATGTCAAAAGGATAAAATCACGAGATGCTATGACGAATTCAAATCATAAAGTAACATGACGAAAACATGAGTTAAAAGGGGTCATTGCCAATGCAATTAATTCATCTTTAAGTAAACATACTTGAAATACCTTCTTCTTTGGAAACAACCTTAGTTCATTATGTGGGAAATTATCCTTAACCGACATAGACCATGTGAGCTATAACATGGAATCCGGTCTCTACACCACATCGAAAAGAGGTGTCCTTACTTGCCAAGGTAAGAACCATAACTTCTAGCTTAGGTGGATCCACTAGCTAATGTCTATCAAAGGCAATCTTCCTATGGTGGCACATAGTTAAGGTATAAGGAGATTGCTACAAGAAACCCAGCCTCTACTAACTGGAGAGCTTCCATCTCGATTTCCTCTCTGTGATAAGCTTAAATAGCACGGAATAGCCATTGAATCATAATTCATACTTTATCTCATCATTAGTAGACATGGGTAATCGCCTCTTGTCTATCATTAGAATAGGTCCTTAATTCTTGATACAAGTTTAGTTGAGAAAAGCTTTCAACCCTTATGAATCCTTTAAATGAGAAAAACTCCTTTTTTTCCAATCATATCATGAGTAATGTGTGAGAAATCATTTCACAACCCAAAAATAACAATCAACAAGATTGGTGCGTCATTCTCACACATTACTCATGATATGAATGGAAAAAAAAGAGTTTTTCTCAAAGCATTCTCAAGCATTTATTTCAATTCATGAGGAACATGCATAATTTCATAAATTCCCTCTTTTCATAATTAAAACCTCATCATAAATCATAATCTAAAAATCATGGATTTCACATGGGTTCATGGGGATTCATCTTAAAACATGCAATTTAACTCAATACATGCATAGTTAAACATAATTCAATCAATTAGATCACAATTTGAAAGAATCCTTGAGGTTGGAGGAAACCCTAATTTCAATTGGAGAATTCTTACTTTGAAAATTGGAGAATTTAGGGACCCTATGGAGGAAAGGACTCTATAGGTGAAAGCTATCATATCTTAGTGCTAAAACGTTGAAATCAATGGAGAATTAGGTGACTTGAATCTTCAAATGCTAGATTCTTCTTCTTCTTCTTCCTTAGAGAGAGAATTATTGGAGGGAGAGCTTTGAAGAGTGATTAGAAGGTTTAGATTTAGGCTTAGAAAGGTTTATATAGGTTTAGAATAAAAGGGTAAGCGTTCTAGATTAGGCATTAAACCATTAGGGAAAAGACCAAAAAACCCTTTTAAAAGAATAACTGCCAAGCTAAAATTGAAAATGCTGTAGCTCGCAAAAGCAACTCGGCGACTCGCCGAAAGTTCCAGTGAGTTGGCTCCAGGACTAAGGTAACTCGACGATAAAGTGGGCATTTCGGCGACAAGCTGAATGGAACGGCGAGCTCAATCCAGCTCGCCTAAATTCATAGAACACTGGATGAACATTTCAAGTCTAAAATGGCGAGAAGGCGCCTTTCGGCGGATCACTGAGTCATTCGACGATCATGACTAGCCTCGCTGAAGGGGACAGTATTGTGAAATTTGAGAATTTTTCCTTTTTAAAAAATCCGAGGTATTACAAATTCACAGTAGTGAAACAAGACTTAATTTTAGAAATTAAAAAATTCATACAAATACATATGGATAATAAATATGTAAAATGTAAAGTACATGAACATCAGCCATGTGACTAACCCCAACAAAAGAAAAAAAACTCATAAGTTAGCGCTACCGTTTATAAGTTACTAATTAATAGATAAATAAAAATAAATCAATTCAAGAAAATTTAGGATCAATTCATGTATGTCAATCTCCACTCTATCGGAAGCATAATATAGCGCTGAAGCATATCTTCAATTCTACAAAAGTAACAATTTAGTAAAAAAAATTAATCTATCTAATCATTTTATAGATTCATAAGTAGCATGACGTAACAAATTTTTTTTCGGTATCGTAAATACAATACCTCTTTTGGCTACAAAATTTATTGAGCCGATCAATAGGAGAGAACGCGACAAACAACACATTCACATCACAGCAAATTGCAATCTCTTTCGGCTTCTTTAATAAATTACTACATCACTTAGAAAATGTGACTTGGCGTGTTTTCATTTCTTCTATTTTCTTTATCTCAATTTTATTACACATTTTTCAAGGGAGTCTCTTCTCTCCATTGGAAAGAACAATAGCTTAAGTATTGTGTGAAGTGTACAAACAATGCAATGACCAAAAGTGAAGGCTCCAAGGAGCTAATTTATAAGGTAAAAAAAGCTATTATTGTCAAATAAGAAATAAATTAAAAAGTTGGTCAA
The DNA here is from genome assembly GCA_018342035.1 of Solanum appendiculatum. Lineage (NCBI taxonomy): Eukaryota > Viridiplantae > Streptophyta > Magnoliopsida > Solanales > Solanaceae > Solanum > Solanum appendiculatum. Next base: position 89,825 of record JAGDQO010002135.1, read on the forward strand.
CTTCATCCAAACATAGTCGTGTGACTATTTTAACCATGTTATTAAATGCTAAATTATCACAATCAATAATACATTTGTGTAATAATTCCTTTGTTTAAAAAAGAAAAAGAATTGTGTAGTTTGACTTGACACGAAGTTTAAGAAAATAAAGAATACTTTTCAATCTTGTGGACCTAAATTAAAGTTATGTAAAATGTACCAAAATGTCCTTTAATCTTGTGAATTTAAACTGCCACATGAAAAACTGAAATTAAAGTGCTGCAAAAAAGGAAAGGGGTCATTATTTGTTTAACCCACTAAAAAGGAAAATAAGTGCTACAACAAAGGAAAGGGGAAGGCCACGGAAGGATGATGAGCTACCTACTACTACCCCAGCTGGGGAACGGAGGACGAGAAAACCTTTCATAGGTGAAACTAGGACAAAATCACCTGAGGTAGGGCAGGAAATCAATGTAACAGTGATTGGACATAGCTGTGGTTCCCCAAGTGTGGAAATTGGGTCTGCGAGTGGAGCAAAGGAGGAATCTGCTCAGCACCAGGAGAAATTGCAGAGAAAATCTAAGGGAGAACCCCTTGAAACGGGACCTGAAGATAACCCAAAGGCCCAAACCTAGTCGAGTTTATTCTCGCAGAATCGCAATGCTACGACCGGATTACCACTTTCCTTTATGCCGCCAACAATTATAGTAGGTAAACCAGTTGTAGTATTGGAGAAATTTGAGGTTTACAAACAGACAGAGGAATGCATAAATGCACTGGTAATATTTATTATTGGGGAAACTCCTTCTTTCTCGTATATGACTAACTATATAGCTAGGAATTGGAATACAGTAGCTGAGCCAAAACTCTATATGCACGATGATGGGTTTTTTATAGCCAAATTCCAAAGTAAGCTGGACAGGGAGGATATCCTGTACTCAGGGCCTTATTCTATCAATAGCAGACCACTTATACTGAAGCCTTGGACACCGGAGTTTGATTTCAAGCAGGAACTACCAGCCACTATGCTGATTTGGGTGAAATTTCCTAATCCACCATTGAACTGTTGGGGAGCTGGTACCCTCAGTAAAATTGCAAGTAGACTAGGCAACTCACTCTTTGCCGATGAATGCACAGAGCAACAAAGAAGGATGTCATATGCGAGGGTGTTGATTGATATGAATATTACTCAGCCAATGTCAATTGAAATTAATATAGCTGACCCTAGTGGAAGGATTTTTAGCCAAGAAGTGGTCTACGAATGGAAACCACTATTCTGTAAAACATGCCTCAAGCATGGGCATGATTATGCTACTGAAGTGCTAGAGGACAGGTGCAACAAGGAAGACGAGGACAGGTGCAACAAGGAAGACGAGGGCAGGGAGATAGGGGTTATCACAAACAAGTAGAGAAAAAATAGTTGTCTAAACTTGTTCAAACGGAGGCTGCACACAAGGTGTTAGAGTATGCAAAAAATGCGACCATTGGTGAATCTGCACAGGACCCAACACCCTCAGAGGCAAAGGCAACAATGATTCAAAATGACCAGCAGGCTAGATGGCCCAGCCATGACCTGACAAGTAATTTAGACACCCCGGAAAGAGTCATTACTACTATTAATGCTAATGTTGGACAAGAACAACTCTCATATGCAACATTGGTACAATTAGCAACTCCTCAGAATGAATTTCCAGGAACTATGAGCGTTAGCAATAGCTTCTATCGCTTATCTGGTGCTGAATTAGATGGTGAAAAGGGTGGAAAGCTTCCTGAAGGGAGGAACTAACAAATCAGTTTATGAATTGGTTGTTTTGGAATGTGAGGGGCTTAAATGGGCCCTTCAAACAAAAGGAGATGAGGACATACCTAAGAAAACATAGAATAACACTAGCAGGACTACTAGAAACAAAGGTGAAATACAATAATTTCAATAAAAGCATTGCAAAGGTGGCACAAGGATGTAGTTATGCTCATAACTATAGTGAGGCAGATAATGGTAGAATATGGGTAATATGGAAAGCTGCGGAAATAAGCCTCTCAATTGAGGAAGTTCATGAGCAGTACATCCATTGCAAAATGGTTGACAAATCCCCAGACTTTCATTGTGATGACTGTCGTATATGGCAAGAACACAAGGGAAGAGAGGAAAAGGCTTTGGGAAGAGGACTGCATATACTAGGTGCAAGTGTAACCACGGCTTGGTGTGTTTGTGGCGACTTTAATAGCCCACTTAAGCACAATGACAGAATTGGAGGACAAGAGGTGGAAGCATGTGAGATCAGAGATTTTCAACAAACAGTAGCCAACCTACAACTCACTCTTATGAAGGCTACAGGCCGAACCTACACATGGTCAAATGGACACATTTGGAGCACTATTGATAGAGCATTATGTAATGATTCATGGATGATGGAATTCGAAAATATTATTGCGCAATTAAAAGAAAATGGGTTCTTCGACCATTCTCCTATACATATTGAGAATCACAAGTGTAGGGCCTATTCAAAGAGGCCTTTTAGATTCCTCAATATACTTACTGAGCAGGAAGAGTTCATGACAATACTGGCAAACGTATGGAATTCACAAATACACATTAATGCTATGTATGTGCTTTGGCAAAAGTTGAAAATGTACATAGACCCTCTAAAAGCACTACTGCAGAAGATGGTGGGTAGTATTGACAGAAGGGTCCAAGAGGCTAGGGACAGACTCCAGAGGATTCAGCTCCAAAGTTCGCAAGTAAGGGTGACTGGAACGACACCAGCAATAATGCTAAATGAGAAAGAGGCTCTAGCAGATTTAAAAAGGTGGTTTGATCTGCAGGAGAAAGTTCTTAAGCAAAAATCCAAAGCCCATTGGATTGAAATAAGGGATAGCAATAATATGTACTTTTTTGCCTGCATGAAAGCTAGAGCCAGCATCAACAAAATCTCAGTGCTTAAGACTAGCAATGGGAATACTGTGCAAAAACATCAGGAGATAGAAGCATAAGTGATGCATTTCTACAGAGGCTTATTGGGATCTCAGGCTGCTCAAATACCAACAATAGATGTCTGAATAATGAGTTTATGTGCACCTATTACTTATGAGGAGATTAAGCAAGCTCTATTTGATATTGAGGATAACAAAGCCCCGGGAATAGATGGATTTAATGTATTTTTCTTCAAGAAGACCTGGCTTATTATCCAGCATGATGTATGTAACACTGTGCGTAAGTTCTTTCAGCAAGACAAATTGTTTAGAGCTGTCAACAACACTGTGGTAACCTTAATTCCTAAAACATCTCATCCTGAGACTATTAGAGATTATAGGCCAATACCTTGTTGTACTACTATCTACAAGATCATATCAAAGATCATATCCAATAGGATTAGATCAATTATTGATGGGTTGGTTGGACATACACAATCAACATTCATACCAGGACGGGTAATATCGGACAACACCATACTTAGTCATGAACTAGTGAAGGGTTACACAAGGAAACATATATCCCCTAGATGCATGATTAAGGTGGATATCCAGAAAGCATATAACTCAGTAGAATGGTATTTCATTCAACAAATCTTGTCAGAGTTGGGCTTCCCTGAAAAAATGGTATGATGGATTATGATCTGCGTGACTACGATAAGCTATAGATTTCAAATAAATGGAATGCTGTCAGAAATCATGGTAGCCAAGAAGGGATTGAGACAGGGGGACCCTATGTCCCCTTATCTATTTGTTCTATTGATGGAGTACCTGACTAGATGTCTCAACACGCTGCACAAAGAGCCAAAGTTCAACTACCACCCAAGATGCAGGAAATTGGGGATAACACACTTGTGCTTTGCAGATGATCTATTGTTATTCACAAGAGGAGATGTAATGTCTGTCCAACTATTGAAAAACAAACTTGATATGTTCTCAAATGCATCAGGATTGAAAGCTAATATGGCAAAGAGTCAGGTATACTTTGGAGGTGTAGGAAATCAAACTAAGGAACATATATTAAACACACTTGGTTATGAAGAGGGAGAACTACCTTTCAAGTATCTAGGTATGCCATTGTCCACTAAGGGACTAACTATTGCACAATGTCAACCCTTAGTTGAAAAGATCACTGCAAGGATCACAACATGGATGGCAAGAGGCCTGTCCTATGCCGGCAGAATGCAATTGATAAGATCGGTACTATATGGAATTCAAGCATATTGGTAACAAATATTTCTACTTCCACAAAAGATGATTAAACTGCTTGAAGCTGCTTGCAGAACCTACCTATGGACAGGTGAAGCTACAATCTCTAGAAGGGCTTTGCTAGCTTGGGAGAAGATTTGTTTACCAAAAGGAGCTGGAGGTCTGAACTTCATCAACTTAAAGGTATGGAACCACACTCCTATATGTAAGTTACTGTGGGCTCTAAGTAAGAGTAAGGAGAAAATGTGGATTTCCTGGATTCATGCTTACTACATAAAACAACAAAATTGGCTCACAATGGAGGTTCCCAAACAGGCTTCTTGGATAGTAAGAAAGATCTTCAATATGAGAAAATACTCGACCCTGCTTACAAATCATAATCAACAGATTAGAAGTGATAAGTTCATGATAAAAAATGCATACAAGATACTAAGAGGACCAGTTGCAAATGTTCCCTGGAGAGGATAGGTTTGCCATAATACAACAACCCTTAAACAAACCTTCATCCTATGGCTGGCACTTTTAGGAAGAATTAGAACCAAATATGTGGGAATCGTTGCACCACCTGTTCTTCTATTGTGAATACTCTCAATGTAGAGTTTCATCTAGAAGAACCTTTGTGTGGATCTCGAGGGCTTCTGGCTCATTCCGAGCTACCTTTTGAATTTTGACTTAAAATGGAATTTGGGTGTGGGATCCACTTTTATTGAAATGACCTCGATCAGATTTGACTTCTTCGATGAGTCTGGAATACCAAATTTTGCAGGATAGCATAGTTCATTTGCATGCACGGTGTTTGGAGATAAAGAGCTCCAAATTGGGTGATTTTAGTTGCTATTTGTCTGAAATTGTCAGGGATGTCTATTAGGACCTTCAGGAAGGCACATAGTACTCTTCCTTGAGGTGTATTTTCATCCCAAAGACCTCTTATACCTCTTAAATAGTGAATCTTATGTGAGATATTTAAATGTTCTATTTTAGCTAGATTCCAAGCTCGGATCGTTCCCATTTCGGGGTAGAAGTTCCTTGAGCTATATGGAACCAATTGATGGAGTTGATTTTGGGGTTCCCATTGTGGATCCCACAATTGTGTTTTAGACTCATTTGTGGATTAATTTTCATTTTTTTATTGTGGTGTCAAAACATCAATATTGATGTTGTGATCATTTATTTGATTGTGTGGCAGCAATCGGAGGCCATTTAAAAAGAGAAAGATCTGATATAGTGGATTTGGAGAATGCATGGTCAAGTTCGCAATAGGCTATGACTCACCAATCTTCAGATTGAGCTTCCGCTTGTGAATTCAAGTTTATTAGGAAGATTTGGGATGGGTTTGTAGTTTTTATCATGTTTAGTGATTAGATATTATTCATTAGACATATTTCAGGTAGTTTTCGGGAGATTGACCAAGCTAACTTTAGTTGTGTTGGTTGTTCCATGCTTTGTAGTATTTGTATTATCGTTCATGTTGTTGTTGGTAGCTTGGTTTTTGATTGGCCTAGGTGTAGGCTAATGATTGACTTAGACTTGCATTTTGGAGTCGATAGGCCTTAGAAATTTTCCATAATTCCTTGGATATATCGACCTGGGTGTGTTCTTTAGTGATTCCGATCCTGTATGATATTTTGGACCAGGTCTTGGACTTGGAGACGGATTGAATCCCTGTTGACTATGGAGGATGTTTTTCTCAATGATGTTATCCTATCCGAGAAAGAGCGGGTGATTGGAGGCTTTCAAGAGATCTTTATCCACAGTTTGAGGTCTGCGCTCATAATCACTAGTTGCTATTCAAGATCTGCGTGCATGCCTATTATCTAGGGTTCAAAGACCATGTGTATCCCTACAAGCCATGGTTAGACTCTAGGTATTACTTCTATTAGGAGGATTTTACCCTGACTTGGTGATTCATTTGGGTTCTTCAGGTTGCCTTTACTCCGGTTCGAGTCTGTTGATGGTCATTGCAGTTTTAGAAAACTCTTAGACTTAGCTAGTAATTTCGTCAGCTCTTATGTGTACTCATTGGGCTTATTAAGGTCTGTTCGGGTTATTCACTTTTCATTGCGCACCAGTGTACCTTCTGGGCTTATGACTGTCCAGTTAGGTTATAGCTAGTTGCTTACTTTACCATTTTGTCTTTCTCTAGACTCGTGTGCTAAATAGTTTGGTTTTCCATTATCGTTTCTCTCTTATGACCTCTAGTTGCTTTTAATTTCTTGATTTTCATATTGTCTTTACTATCCAAGCACACTCGACCTATGATGCCTACTAGGTACATATTGTTCTGGTACTCATATTGTACTCTATATATTTTTTTTGATGTAGTTACTAGCGCCAGCCGTCAACATTGATTCAGGCCAGCCCTAGATATATTCAAAGTTAAGGGTGAGCTGATGGCGTCCTAGTTCAGCCTATCTCCTTCTGTATATTGTTTTTGGCTAGTCTTTTGTATACGAGACAAGCCTGTACTCTAGGTCCACTTTTGGGACAGGTACTCTCTTTTAGTAGCTTTGTACATGTGTCTACCAGGTTGTGGTATTGGATCTCTTTTCTGTTTTGTATATATTGTTGTTGTTCTCTTTTCACATTGTATCTTTTTTAAATTGCTCTTTATTCCTTGTTGATTGTTTTTTTTGCCCCAATACGCCTATTACTTGTCATTCCGGGATATGGGTTTGCTAACCTATTGGTGGGTTATGGTATGTGCCATCATGGCTCGAGTTTTTGGGTCATGACACCACACTTAACGCTTTTGTTCATCTTTGAACAACTTATCCTATCCTATATAGACCCAATGTATAATTAGTGTTAGTCAGATAATGTTATTCACAATGTGGTTTGCATAGACAGTCTATTCATAATTTGAAATATACTCATTCAAGCACAGCTATATCAAGTTGAAGACTTTTCACTTCAAACATCACAAGTTCTATATTGACTATTTTATCAAATATATAAAGGGCCGACATGATCAGATTCAAGTATTGTGGTCATTAAGTTTTGAGCTCTAGCTATCAACTGCAGTCACTATCAAAGAAATGTTTAAAATACTATTATTATATATTTATGAACAAAAATATACACACACACATTAATTTTATATATATAAAATTACTGTAACTCTTCATTAATTACTTTAACCCACTATAATTATTAAGCTAATGTTTTCCTGTTTTACAAAATTATTTGTCCAAATTAAAATGAGCATTTGCAAGACTTTCATTGTACAAATTTTATATCAAATGGCCCTCCGTTGCTATTTTTCTTTTCTCTCCTATTTTTAGCCTTTTCTTATCTAAATTAACTCTTTTATTATAAAAGTAAATGCCCGTAGCATTCTCTCCGTTTTCCGATCTTTTCAATGTTTAGAGCTTTTCAGTAGCGACCCCAAATCATTTTTGACTTGCTGGCACTAATTGTTCGGTCTCCTGGTCGTTCATTTGGGTTTTATACCCATTTTTCTAATTTGGAGCTTTTGAAACTTGAAAAGTTGATTTTAATCATAACCTCAGGTAAACGGCCTCAGAATGGAATTCTGACCGTTCCATCATCTCCGGAATGGTCATTGTAGGCTAGTAGCATATTCAGCCCAAGTCCCGAGGCTTTCGGTGTGAGTTTGGGGTCATTTGGTGCTTTAGCCTTTGAAATTTGGCAAAGGTTGACCTTGGTAAACATTATTGGTAAACGTGCTCATATTGGAATTCCGTCAGCACGGCTAGTTCCGTAATGTCGAGTTTGGTCTAGAATGACCCTACGTGTGCTTCCCGGGGCTTCCGATCTAATTTCGAAGCTCTTAGTGGAAATTGGCAAAAATGGCATTTGGGGTGTGGGATCCACTTTTTGTCGAAATGATCTCGTATGGAGATTTTGATTATACCACTGAGTTCGGATGGCTGAATTTCATTGGGTAGCATATCTCGTTTGCGTGCACGGGGTTCCGAACAAATTCCGAACACCCCATCGGAGTTTAGGCAAAAGCCAAAACTCAGCTGGTGCTGGTGCTGCAGACCTGCCTCTTCTCCACATTCGCAGCCAGGGAGGTGCGATCGCGGAGCTCAGCTTCGTTCCTCTCCACGTTCGCGGGCCAGGGGCGCATTCGCAGAGGTCCAGGAAGTTCCTCTCCGTGTTCGTGGGCCAGGGGGCTCATTCGCGGAGGATCAAGAAGATCCTATCCGCATTCGTGGGCCAGGTGGCATGTTCACCGAGATATGTTTCCCTCCCATCCGCGTTCACGGGCTTGTCTCCGCATTCGCGGAGGTATGATGCATCAGGTCTTTTATTTAAGAACCAGACGCGATCAGCTTAAGGTGGCAACTTCAAAAGCTGAGTTATCAGCTTAAGGTGTCGATTCGAAGTCCCTGCTATTCGGAATTGTCGTGGCTACGTGGTGGTTGATCGGTCAGTGCTGGGGAGTCCTCGTTGGAGGTAAATTCCCGTGTTTGTGGGCTGCCATAGGTTGTTTTGTGCTTTAGTTGTAAGTCTTGCATGCTGTGTTTCTTGCTGTTTCGAACTCCGAAATGTGTTCCATTTTGGAACACAAGTTTGGGGAGGTGTTTTGAACCCTTTCACGGAGTCGATTTCAGGATTCCTGGTATAGGTCCCACAATCCCGTTTTAGATCCGATTTTGGGTCCGTCTCTAATTATTGCAATTTTAGTGTCAAAACGTCCTGAATGACATTGTGGTCAATATTTTGGTAGCGTGGCAGTGAGAGGAGGTGATTTGGAGGTGGAGTGCTTCAAATTGGAGGATTCGAAGCGGGCATGATCGTCTTCGAGGTAGGCTACGGCTCCCACTTTAACTGTGCTTTATTAGATTTCGTTTAGTATATATTGCATGTTATTTAGGTTAATAATTGCCGAGTTTAGAATTTGCCTCCTTATATCTCATTTTTTTGACTCCGATTGAGCTTTAAACTAGAGTAGTTTTGTGAAATCCTTAGATTAGGCTTGGGTCCTTGGTTGTGTATTGGCTTAGCATTATTATCCTTATTTAAGACCGGTAATGATGGTCTTAGGCTAGGTTTTAACCTTAGGTAACTTATCGTGGGATGTACCACCCTTATAGCAAGGTGTAGCTTCCGGTAGGGCATGTTAGAGATAGTGAACCTTGTGCTAGTGCCTGAGACCTCTGGGGCTCGTCGTAGCCGTAGCTTTGGCTTAGTGTGCTCGTTGGGAGCTGAGGTAACATTTTGTGGGGTAAGGCCTCGACCCTATAGATATTTCTCCCCCTATTTTGAATCTGAGCTTTTCCCTTGATTCACTGCACTTTTTTATTAGCGGTAGGCTTGTGATGCCTTATTGTCTATTCTCTATTGTTGGGCCTGAGGCCGTATTCGAGGAGCGATTGGATCCCAAGTTAGTCTCCCTTGCCTTGGTAGTGTGGCATGATTTGGTATTACTTTTTTTGATTGTGTGTACCTTGTTTGGATGCTGGTGATGGCATGCAAGCATTGATTGAGCATCTTTCACTTGTTTGTGGTACGATCCCATTACTTTCTTTTGATTTTTACTATTATTTTGAGACGACATTCTCATACTTTGGTTATTTTCTAAATCTAATTTTTAACGAGAGTCGTACCACTTGGACTACTTTATAAATTGATTTTGAAACTCTTGAGGCGTCGATGACGTGCTCCTTTTATACTGGTTGTATCAGAGGCATCAGGGATGCGCTCAGTTTTTATGGACATCCGGCGCGGTGTCGCCCTTTTTACATCGGCTTGGCCACTTACTCTCCGGTACCACTACGAGGATGCTATGTGTTATGTATAAGACCTAGTCCAGGCCCAGCAGTGTATACGGGCTAACCACATCCCATATGGGCCCCTCTAGCCGATGTACCAATGAACAGGATAAGGGAGCTACATGGGTCCTACCTGGCAGGTCGGGGGCTGGGGTGGGTGTATACACTTGGTTGTGGATGATCTCTGAGATTCATCGATGACGTTACTAGTTTTTACTACAAACTTGCATTCATTAGCATCGTCAATCACCAGTATATTTGTTTGCTGTTTGGTCCCTCGGTTTATGGGGGTCGGGGGTATGTTTGCTGTTTGTACCTTCCGAGGGTATGGACGTCCGGTCGGTTATTGTTTGAATATACTTATTTTACCCTATGTTGTATTTTTTAGATGATCTTCAGGATTTCTTGTCTGGATTTGTTATTGATACTTCCTGCTAGGTTCAGCAGGCTTAGTTCTTAGGTTTTTTAGCGGTGGTAGCCAGTATTGTGTGCTTGTGTAGTTGACTCCTGTAGTGCTCTCTTATTGTAAATAGGATGTGGCTTGTGGTTGTAGGTGCATTCTTTGACTCCGTTCCTTCTTCTTCTCGTATCCTAGCTCTCTACTCTTATTACTTGCTCTACCGTATGTTGGATCTTATCTAGTTATTTGTGCTATTCCTACCTTGTAGATATGTCTTTTATACTTGCTTTATCTGTGGAGCTCAGTCGGCCTTTGCCTATTGAGTACCATTCGTTTGGTACTCATGCTACACTTCTACACACTGCAGATCATAGTACGGGTTATCGCCGGTGATTGGTCTTGTTGCAGAGCAGCTTGCATTCGGAGATTGGGTGAGCTCCTGGCGTTCGGAGTAGCTGATTTCTCTCTATTTTGGGCTAGGACTAGTCTTTACTTGCTTTCGAAGGCTGTCTGTATCTATTTTGTATTTGTTTAAGCTTTGTACTCTTGTTTTATTTAGATGCTCGATTATTGACTGATGCCAGGTCTTGGGGTCGGTTCCTTGGTTATATCTCTGTCGATTCCTCCTTCTTCTCTTTATATTTGTAGTTATTTCATTGGTTCCTTTTTTGCTTGACAGCCCGTTGCTTCTGGTTTCGGGCTATGGGTTAGGCTTACCTTCTTGTAGGTTTTAGTAGGTGCCATCATGACCTGAGAAATCAGGTAGTGACAGTTTGGTATTAGAGCTTAGGTTGATCGACATCGTTGGTATTAGAGCAAATGCCTAGTAGAATCCTGCGGATCGGTGCGTTGACATTCGTATCTTATCTTTGGGAGGCTATAGGGAATTCTTAGGGAAATATGTTTTAGATTCTTATTTTCATTTCGAATAATCTCTAAACTGTTTCTTTGAAATTAACTCTTTCTTTGGACGGAGCGCCAACACATTTTATCTGAGGTTCCGCACTTGGACAGACTACAGGGCCTCAGTCAGGCCTAAACCCTGAGGTTAGAGGTCTCCTTCAGTATACGGAGAGTGTGGGGGCAGCCCAGGCTCCGATAGAGTCATTGGCTACCTTGGATCCTCGAGGTTCAGTGTTAGGAGACCCGAGTCCCTTTAGGGGTACACCACCGGCATGTGCGGTTCTTTGTGCAGTGGGTACCGCTCAAGATAGAGTAGGGTCTGGTGCTCCTCAGTAGGGTTCGGTGTTGGTGTCAGAACATTTGTTGGATTCCTTGGATGGGTAGGGATTAACCCTGCATTATTCCCTACGGATCTGGATATGAGTTAGGAGTTCATCAAGAGGTTGTCATTGCCACTCCTTTTGGCGTCAGAGCACATGATAGAGGCTGGGTCTACATTTCCACATATAGTAAGCAATGTGATAGCAGTAGAGTAGGTATGCCTTGAGGCGTATAGAGGCTGTGGCTAAAAGGTCAGGCAAGGCTATAACTGCAGGGGGCCTCGCCCTGGGCCTAGAGATCCTCATGACAGGTCCTATCAGAAGCTCTGACAGGGTCAGCTTAGCCGGCCTATTCAAGCGGCACAACATGCTCTTGGGGTAGCCAGCATCGTCAGGGTGGTCCCAACAGGGGCCAACGTTTGAGAGGTTCGAATTCAGGTTTTGCCGGCCATGGAGGCCGTCCTCTTGCGCCTCATTTTTCTCTGGGCTGTTATATCTGTGGTGACCTAGACCACTGGTCCGGGGATTCCCCCAAGTCAGAGTTACTAATCCATACACCTATGGCTTCTTCTACTCCCCAGGCTAGGGTGGTTGGGCGTTGCCATATTTTGGAGAGCTTGGCCACCGATCTAGAAGTGTCCCCAAAGTGGGACCAGTGCACGGTTTGCTCAGCAGGGTCAGTATCATGGGTTTACGTCATCTCCAGTAAGAGGTAGTGCTCGAGGTGATGCTGATAGTACTTCAGGTGTTCAGGTCGGGGTCGGTCACGATCCGTTCTATGCTTCTGTAGGCCAGCCGAAGGTCGAGGATCCAGGTATCGGTTGTACTTGCTTGATTTCCTTGTTTTGCTCTACATTGCTCTTATTGTGTGGTTTTGGAGTTTTCATACCCATATGTGTCTATTTGACTGTTGCTTATCCCTTAACTATTGTGGCCGCCTTTATTTGGGAATATGTGTGTGTTTTAGCTCTGTAGTTGATTTCTTTTAGTAGTGGATCTCTATTTCTGAGAGTGGTGGTTGAGAGACACCCCGTGCCTTTGCTTCTGTGGTTCTGTTGGGAGTTTGCAGCCGGGCTAGTTAAGTTTCCCCCTTTGGTCCTCATTTCCGATTGTTATTGTTGTGGTGCCGATCCTTACTAGAGCGGTGGTTGGACTAGCTCTGTCAGTTCTGGGAATTATGTGTTAGTTCTCATTGGCTTAGAAGATCGCCTTGGTTTAATGGCTTTTCTTACCTTTGTGCATAGCTAGTGTTAGCGTGGTTAGTATTTCTCTCCGGCCATTCTAGTTTCTTGGCTTAGACGGATATCTTCGTAGCGTGGCATTGTTGGGTTCGTAGCTGAAAGGTTGGTGGTTGAGGCAGTATGTGAATGGATGTATAGTATCTTTGGAGTTGTAGTGGATCCCTCTTGTCGATCCTTCCCTATGCCTTATTAGTATTTTCAGCCCTAAGGCTGCGAAGTTGAGGTTTGCTCCCTTTTTTACCTACCTGGTTGGTTTCTTTGTGGCATTCTTTGTGTTTGGGTTTATTGGTGGTTGAAAGATTTGTGACTGTTGGAGTTGTGAGAAAGGTGGAACAACCTTCTATGGTAATGTAGTAATCCTAGTTGGCCGTTTCTTCCCGTTTGCCTTAGTCTTGTTCTTAGTTGCAAAGTTGTGGCCCATTTGTTCAATCATTTGAGGGTTTTGGCGCTTGGCTACAGCTAGTTGGGATTTGGAAAGTGTGATCTCTTGTTGCACCTTGTTGCTGTTGAGGTTGGTTCTTTGCGGTTGGGTTGGAAGCTCTCGAGGTTTTGGTTGTGTTCTTGAGTCGAAATGGTGGTATCCCTTGGCAGGTTCAGACTTTAGCTTCTGTTGGAGAATTAAAGGTTACTTAAAAGGTTCGGCTCAAGGATGGGGTTAAAGTAATTCATAAAATGTGAGATTTTGAATTTGTTCAGGATGGAAGGTTTGCTTTTAGCATATTGGGTGACTTGCGGTGCTTGTTGATGGGGGTTGGTGCCCTTGGACCATTATCGATCAGTTAACTATGTTCATTCACTGTCTACTAGCTTGGTTTCCCTTGGACTAGGATGGCTGGATCAGATTTGCGCTCACTGAGTAGTTGTGGGCATATGGTGTCGCCATTTTGGAAGTTCCTATGGTAAGAGTAAGTCACTGGAACTGGGCTTAGTGCGGCCTTGTCATTCGTGGGATCATCGTCCCTTGGAGTGGAGTGTTTAGTTTCAGAAGGTACATTTCAGCTGGAATTTGGTTGTTTTTGTAGTAGAGAATGGAATCGTGGGCTTTGCCCGGGTTGTTTCCTTGCTTGGGTTGTGGTTATCCATAGAGGCTCTGTTGAAGTATGTGACCCCTTCGGGGTTTGTGTTGTATGGTTCCGTAAGAAAGTTTCAGATGGTGTTGGAGTTATTCAGGAAGGCCAAGGACCGGCAGAACGCTCTTGGTGGCTGGAAGAAGATGGATTTGAAGCATAAGACAAGTATTTTGAATCATGAGTTGAGTTGCACCTGCCATGGTCCTGTGTTAATCATTTCGGTGGTTTCAGTGTGGTTTTTGATTTTTCTCAGATGAAGCTGGTGTTTTTGTCCAAGATTAGGTTAAATGAGCAAGAGGTGGAGCCCAAAAGGGAATTGGAGGAGCTTATGGAGTTTGAAGTGAATTTAAGGATTTTCCTCTCAGCCTGAGTTTCGTGTCGATGTTGTTTGATTTGTAAGGGTGTCTGAGGGTCTGGCGGAGCATGCGGACCCTGTATTCTCATCTTTTTGTGCCTTCAGATTGTAACTATTCTTCTACTTTCGCGGATGAAAGTCCTTTTAGTATTGAATGTTGTAATGACCCTCCAGGTCATTTTCTCCGTTTTTCATTCTTTTTAGTGTTTAGAGCTTTTCGATAGCGACCCCAAGTCATTTTTGACTTGCTGGCACTGACTATTAGGTCGCCGGGTTGTTCATTTGAGTTTTATGCCCGTTTTCTTATTTTGGAGATTTTGAAACTTGAAAAGTTGATTTTGGTCATAACCTCATGTAAACGGCCTCAGAATGGAATTTTGACAATTCCATCAGCTCAAAAATTGTCATTTTAGGCTAGTAACATGTTCAGCCCGAGTCTCGAGGCTTCCGGTGCGACTTTAGGGCCATTCAGTGCTTTAGCCTTAGAAATTTGGCCAAGGTTGACCTTGGTCAACATTCTTGGTGAAAGGGCTCAGATTGGAATTTTGTTAGCACGGCTAGTTCCAAAATGTCGAGTTTGGTCAAGAATGACCCTTCGTGTGCTTTTCGGAGCTTCCAGTCTAATTTCGAGGCCCTTTATGGAAATTGGTAAAAATGACATTTGGGGTGTGGGACCCACTTTTTATCGAAACGACCTCGTATGGAAATTTTGACTACGTCACTGAGTCTGGAATGCCGAATTTGATGGGCTAGCATATTTCATTTGCGTGCACGAGGTTCCGAACTAATTCTGAACACCCCGTCGGAGTTTTGGCAAAGGCCAAATCTCAGCTGGTGCTGCAAACCTGTTTCTTCTCCGCGTTTGCGGCCAAGGAGGCGCGATCGTGAAGCTCAGCTTCGTTCATCTCTGCGTTCACGTTCCAGGTGGTTCATTCGTGAAGGTCCCAGAAGTTCTTGTCTGCGTTCGCGGGCCAGGGGCGTGTTTGCGGAGGTTCAAGAAGTTCCTCTCCATGTTCACGACCCAGGGCGCGTTCGCGGAGATATATTTCCCTCCCCACCTCGTTCACGGGATTTTCTCCGCTTTCGCAGAGGTATGATGCGTTTTGTCTTTTATTTAAGAACCAGACACGATCAGCTTAAGGTGGCAAGTTCAAAACGTGATTTCTATCTCGATATTTGTCGATTTTGGCGATTCGAAGTCCCTGGTGTCTAGAATTGTCGTGGTTACGTGGGTGGCTAATCGGTCAGTGTTGGGGAGACCTCGTTGGAGGTAAATTCGCGTGTTTGTGGGCTGCCATAGTTGGTTTTGGGCTTTAGTTGTAAGTTTTTCATGTGGTGTTTCTCTCTGTTTCGAGCCCCAAATTGTGTTCCATTTCGGAACACAAGTTCGGGGAGGTGTTTTGAACCTTTTCATGGAGTCGATTTTGGGATTCCCAATACGGGTCCCTCAATCCCATTTTAGACCTGATTTTGGGTCTGTCTACGATTATTACGATTTTTGTGTCAAAATTTCCGCAATGACGTTGTGATAAATATTTTGGTAGCGTGGCGATGAGTGGAGGTGATTCGGAGGTGGAGAGCTCCAAATTGCAGGATTCAGAGCGCGCGTGATCTTCTTCGAGGTAGGCTACGGTCTCCCATTTTGACTGAGTTTTATTATATTTTGTTTAGTATATATTGCATCTGATTTAGCTTGGTAATTGCCGAGTTTAAAATTTCCCTCATTATATCTCATATTTCTTGACTCGTATAGTGCTTTAGACTAGAGTAGTTTCGTGAAATCCTTAGATTAGGCTTTGTTCCTTGGTTGGGGTATTGCCTTAGCGTTATTATCTTTATTTAAGACTCGTAGTGATGTCCTTAGGCTAGGTTTGAGCCTTAGGTGCCTTATCGTGGGATGTAACTCCCTTATAGCTAGGCGTAGCTTCCGATAGGGCGTGTTAGAGATGGTGAACCTTGTGCTAGTGCCTGAGACCTCTCAAGCTCGTCGTAGCCGTAGCTTTGGCTTAGTGTGCTCGTTGGGAGTTGAGGTGCCATTTTGTGGGGTAAGGCCTCGATCCTATAGATATTTCTCCCCCTATTTTGAGTCTGAGCTTTTCCCCTGATTTACTGTGCTTTTTGATTAGCGGTAGGCTTGTGATGCCTTATTGTCTATTGTTGGGCTTGAGGCCGTATTTGAGGAGCGATTGGAACCCAGGTTAGTCTCCCTTGCCTTGGTAGTGTGGCATGATTTGATATTAGTTTTTTGATTTTGTGTACCTTGTTTGGATGCTGGGTATGGCACGCTTGCATTGATTGAGCATCTTTCACTTGTTTGCGGTACAATCCTGTTACTTTCGTTGGATTTTTACTACTGTTTTGAGAGGACATTCTCACACTTTGACTATTTTTTAAAACTAGTTTTTAACGAGAGTCGTACCACCTTGACTATTTGATAAACAATTTTTGAAACTCTTGAGGCGTCGAGGACGTGCTTTTATATTGGTTGTATCAAAGGCATCAGGGATGCGCTCAGGTTTTATGGACATCCGACGCGGTGTCGCCCTTTTTACATCGGCTTGGCCACTCACTCTCTGGTACCACTACGGGTAGTCTATGTGTTATGTATAAGACCTGATTCGGGCCCAGGTAGTGTATACGGGCTACCCGCGTCCCCTATGGGCCCCTTTGGCCGGTGCACCATTGAACTGGATGAGGGAGCTACATGGGTCCCACTTGGCAGGCCGGGGGCCGGGGTGGGTGTATACGCTTGGTTGTGGATGATCTCTGAGAGCCACCAATGATGTTATTGGTTTTTACTACAAACTTGCATTCATTAGCATCGTCCATCACTAGTATACTTGTTTGCTGTTTGGTCCCCTGATTTATGGGGGCCGGAGGTATGTTTGCTGTTTGTACCTTCCAGGGGTATGGGCGTTCGGTCGGTTATTGTTTGATTATACTGGTTTTATCCTATGTTGTATTTTTTAGATGATCTTCAAGATGTCCTGTCTGGATTTGTTATTGATACTTCCTGCTAGGTTCAGCTAGTTTAGTTCTTAGGTGTTTTAGCGTTGGTAGCCAGTATTTCATGCTTGTGTAGTTGACTCCTGTAGTGCTCTCTTATTGTAAATATGTTGTGGCTTGCGATTGCAGGTGTGTTCCTTGACTCCATTCCTTCTTCTTCTCGTATTCTAGCTCTCTACTATTATTACTTGCTCTACCGTATGTTTGATCTTATTTAGTTACTTGTGCTATTCCTACCTTGTATATATGTCTTTTATACTTGCTTTATCTGTGGAGCTCAGTCGGCCTTTGCCTATTGAGTACCATTCGTTTGGTACTCATACTATACTTCTACACACTGCAGATCATAGTACGGGCTATCGCCGGTGATTGGTCTTATTGCGGAGCAGCTTGCATTAGTCTTTACTTGCTTTCGAAGGCTGTTTGTATCTATTTTGTATTTGTTTGAGCTTTGTACTCTTGTTTTGTTTATATGTTCGATTACTGACTGATGCCAGGTCTTGGGGTCGGTTTCTTGGTTATTTCTCTGTCGATTCCTCCTTCTTCTCTTTATATTCGTTGTTACTTCGTTGGTTCCTTTTCTGCTTGATAGCCCGTTGCTTCTGGTTCCGGGCTATGGGTTAGGCTTACCTACTGGTGGGTTGTAGTAGGTGCCATCATGACCTGAGGAATCAGGTCGTGACAGTAAATTACTTATTTTATTACAAACAAATATTTAACTAATAAAAAAACATTTACAACAAAGACCTGATTTATATCCTCACCTTTTCGTGTTTTCCCTTTTTAAGAATCCCAAAAGTTATTCTCTAATTAAAACTTAATTCTCCCTCTTCCAGCTTATCCAAAACTTAATTCTCCCTCTTTCAATTTATACAAAAATTTTAATTGCAATTTTATCTATTTATTTGTTCTCTTAACGTTTCAAACTTTTCCCCTCCTTTTTAATCACTTATTTATTAAATATATTAACATATCATTTTTTGTGCTAATATTATTTGGTTTGTATGTTGAGGTACTCATTTCCAGCATCCCACTAAAATTTAGAGAATAGAGGTCCTACATCATAGTCAAGTAACTACATGTAAGTACATTTTTTACACAATTTTGAGATGTGTATCTACCTTAAAGTTCTCAGATTTTATCTTACATACTTGAATTTTGAATATATCTACATAATTGTTATTATTATGAGCAGTACACAATGATGAGAAAAGCTATGGTAATTTGGATAAGTAAAGATTGTGACAAAGACATTTCTTATACATAGAATCAATACTTTCTCTATATTTGTTTTTATAGTTTCCTTTTGTATTTTAAGAATTAGTTTCTTTTTTTTGCCTTAGCAGTACTGCAAGTGTTCATATCACTTTAGAAGTTCAAGTCTCGAAGTTCATTTCAAGAATACACGAGAGATAACCCATGATCTTAGGAATATGTCGTTGGAGAAGGCCAAGAGATATCTGGAGGATGTTCCTGATGCCCTCAAACAATTTGTGTTGGGGTTGGTTGTACTGCTTAGGCAAAGAATTGTCATTCAAATAGTCAAGAACGTAGGGTAGTCAAATTTGCAGCGTTTATTCTAGATTTACTCAAAAACAGAGGCGCAACACGCACCAAGAGCATGGAAGAATAAACTCCTATATGTTTCACACCTGCCATGTTGAGTTGGTACTGTCTTAGAAGGAAGAGTGTCAAGAAGGAGCCGCTGGAGACTCGGTTAGCTTCTAGAAAGACAAAAGTGTGAGCAACGAATACCGAAACGTAGAATGTGTTAAGTTTTCATGCCCTTATTATCTTTTATGAAACAATTTCGATAGTTTTTGGATGTCGTTTCCCTTATTTTATATCTTAGAACACTGGAATTTTTTCTCAAAAAATAATAATAAATTCATATCACTTTCTGATATGTCTACGGAATCTTGATAATAATCTGTTAATCAACCCACAAAAAAATGATATAGATCCATCGGTCAAAAGATCAATTCCATCAAATCGATAATTAGATGACTCTGAATCATTTGCTTATAGATGGTAAACATATTTTTGTGTAAAGAGGTATGGTAATTCTCGTGATGGCTATATGTATCCTAAACGTTTGATATGCATGTTATTTTGAATATAAATGGAACTCTTTGTTGGTAATTTTACCCTGTTTTGTTTGGTAAGTTGTTGATTTGTGTTTTTTGACAAATTGATATGATCATTTTCTATTTATGTTACTCTGTTCTTCTTCTTCTTCTTCCTATTTTGATTCCTTATGTGTATGGACTTTCTTGAAGAAACCTATTTTTTCAAGTACTGCAGAGTTTATGTCTTTTAAATCTTCTATCGTTTATTTTTATAGATAGTATAGGCTTGTTTTTGTTGCTTATAAGTTGTTTGCTGCTTAGGTTAATTAGATTTTGCTCCTTTTCATTTTCATTGTCTTCATTATTTTCGAGTTCTTACTCGGATGATAGATATGTTACAACAAATATTGATTTGGAAAAAGGAGAAAAGAGAGTTAAGAAATTTGGCAAAAGGAGCAATAATAATATTGTTTTAAACTGATAAGGGCTTATCTATTAATTAGTTGATCATAGTTAAATTCTTAGTTTGGTTAATTAATTTTAACTTATGTTATGTGTCTGTCATCCAAATTAGAACTTTGACAAAATGAAGAGGAGTTTGATCAAGTTAAACATATGTTAATAATAATAATAAGTGGAGATATTATTTTAGCATAAGCTTTACCTAATAATTTTACATATTTTCAATAAAAAGGAATTGGTAAGTGATAAATTTCTCAGTTATCCAAAACAAGGATTGAAGCTTGACAATTGAATTGTATTGAGTTCTCTCCCCTTTTTTAACAATGTTGTGTATTGAATTCATAGGATTTTTTCTGAAAATAAATGAGTGATTTATTTTTTTCCCAGATTTTATAATTTTTTAATATAGCTATGATAATTTTAGGACAGAAAAAGGTAGCTTTTGAATGGAGTGGTCAATAATTATTATAATATATAAAGAAGAAGAAAGGTAAAGGTCGATATTGTTTTCTTAGAATGAATGGGCACAGAAGAAAGAAAGAAAGAAGAAAACAAAGGAAATGGAAAAAATTAAAACAAAAATTAACCAAAGAAATTTCGTTGGTGTGTATTTTCCCATCTTCTTATTTTTATTTTTATAACTATAATATACATTGTTATTGCTGCACTTTTTAAATTAAGATTTTTTAAAAAAACATACAAACATAGCTCTTAAAGGTAGAGAAAAAAAGTAGGTAGATACTCCATATATTAAATAAATAAAGGAAAATTATGATCAAATTTTCTACACATATCAACATAAAGAGATCTATTTTTCTTGAAGTTCATATCTTTCTTTAGGGATTCTTTAAGAGGACATATAAACTAAACTAAAATTTTATCTATATAGATTATTATTTTCTAAAATTTAAGTATTTTGAGATGATTACAAATTTACTAATTTTGAATAATATAAGTTTATATCAATTATCATGTTACACATGTCCAAAAGTAGGTAGATACTTCATATATTAAATAAATAAAGGAAAATTATGTTCAAATTTTCTACACATATCAACATAAAGAGATCTATTTTTCTTGAAGTTCATATCTTTCTTTAGGGATTCTTTAAGAGGACATATAAACTAAACTAAAATTTTATCTATATAGATTATTATTTTCTAAAATTTAAGTATTTTGAGATGATTACAAATTTACTAATTTTGAATAATATAAGTTTATATCAATTATCATGTTGCACATGTCCAAAACTAGTATAATATATATATATATATATATTTTTTTTTTTCTCTAACTCTCACAAGAAAATTCAGGACATATCAAACATAACATAGGCTTGCCAATACTGAGTTACTCATTTAATTAAAGCTTTGAATTGTAGGATCAAAAGGACTTTTTCGTGATTTAATATTGGTTAAGTGATAGGTAGAAATTATTTAGTTAAAATAGTGACTATTCTTACCTATTCACTTTCAGACAATGACAATAACAACTAAGCTCATTTTCTTCATCATTTACCTTGCATTCAACTTTTATGTTACTTTCCCTTCTACTTTCCTTCAAATAGTACACTTCTTTTCAATTACTTAGTTGCTACCAAGGATGTTTTCCTTATTCTTTTTTCTCTTTTTTATACTTATCAATTTTATATAGTTAATCCATATAATTTTTTTCTTTTTTCTTTCATCCACATTTACAACAAAATTAGATAATTTCTCACTTGGACACCATTTTCTACTTTTTCTTTACCATATAACCATACTTCTCTAACACTTCTTACCTTCTTTTTATCATCTCCACTATACTTTAATTTCACACTTAGGCATCTCTTTGGTTGTTCTACAGTAAAATATTTGTTTAAAGGGATGATCATTGTGCATTAAGTTACTTTCGTATTTAATGCTTTCTCTGAAGATGCTTGACAATCATTAAAAAATAAACTAGCCTGTACTCTAACCTCCTTGACCATATAGACACAAATTAGGAAAAGGTTCATTAAGAAGGATTTGGTGCTCCCAACCACCATCTAATAACTCGAGATCAAATGAAGATAATTAACTTGAGACTTCTGATAGATGAACAAAGTAATTTGACACCCAAGTTCCTGAGAAGGACATAGGGTGATATTCTCTTAATTGAGACGAGAGTATTTAGGATACTTATAGAGTCATCAATGTAGCATATTGAACACAATAGATGATTGGATAGGGAGATCAAATGAATTTTTTCTAAAATAGTGAATTCAAATCGGATGGATTGATCACATAAATTGGATGATGGTTTATGGGCTTATCGAACTGCATTCAAGACTCCTATTGGTATGTCACCCTATCAACTTATGTTTGGGAAAACATGTCACTTTCCAGTAGAGTTGGAGCACAAAGTGTTGATAGCTTTGAAAAAGATGAATTTGAATTGGGATGAGGCTTCCAAAGAATAAGTAAACCAATTGCATGAAATGGAGGAGTTTTTCTTGAAGGTCTATGAAAGCTCAGCTCTATAAAAAGAGAGGATTAAAAGATGGCATGGTGCCAAGATCTTGAAATGTGAGTTTAGAGTGAGTGATTCGATTTTTGTATAGAACTCGAGATTACATTTGTTTAAGGGAAAGTTGAAGTCTAAATGGTCAGGGCCATTTCATGGGGTTCATGCGTATCCCAATAAGGTAATTGAAGTATAAAATGATGATGGTTTTAAGTTCAAAGTGAATGGGCAGCATTTCATATTATAATTTAGAGAATGTCTGAAAGTGTCCATTATTGAAGTGATCTATTTGGATGATGCTTGAAATATGTATTCACATCGTGTCACGTACAATCTAAGGCGCTTTTTGGGAGGCAATACAAGGTTTATTTATTCATTTATTAATAACTTGTGTTGAATGTGTAGGTTGGAAATTGATGTGAATGCATTGAACAATTATGTGTAGAGGGCACCCATACGGTGTATCACCTAACCATTTGGTGTGTCCCCGAATAGGGTCGTCAAACTTAACAGACCTCTCAGTTAAAGTTTAGTTGTATTACATTTGGATTACTACTCACTTATTCCCTCACCCCTTTGCATCGAGTTTCTTCATCGTAGAGGTTTATTTTCATTTAATTTCTCTTATTTTGTTTAACTTTGGTTTTTGATTGCGAATAGGACAATTATGATTGTGTGTATGCATATCATGAATCTTTGGATTTTGCTTAATTTGTGCTTCAAAATTTTACTTATTGACATGCCATTGATGTGGGTATTTTATTTTTAACCTTAAATTGGGGGTGTGTTTGGTTTCTAATTGTTGATCATTGAATTAAGGAGTCATATATGTGAGTGGTGATGTCTTGAATGTTTGTTATACTTGGGTGAAGTTTCAGTAACCTATGATGAAACAAACGACTTGATTTGGCCCAATGATGGATGTGGTGGCATCTTTCTTAAGGACAAATCGTCGTTATGTTGAATTTCTTTATGGAATTTTTGGAAGTCTAAGTACCCCTGGCCTTTGAACCATTATGGGTAGGTAGAATTTTTCTTGTAGGATGCACTATATAATTGAATTGATGCTTATTTGTTAATGGGTTGTACTTGGGTAAAGATTCTTAACTAATTTGATGGTACGCTGACTACTCAATTATGCATTGAATAGCACCTAAGTAAACCGATTGTTACAATAAGGGAAGCTTTGAATTGGGCTCATTTGGGGAGCTTTATCAGGCTCACTGAACGTATTCAATGCATTACCACGTTGACCTCCTTATTGCCAACTTGTTCAAATTGTTCGGGTGAGCCACTATTACATTTGATAATGATCCCTGAGCTCGCCAAGTCCATTTGGCAAAACACCAACTGGTTCAACGAGAGCTAACTTTAGTTATGTACTAACCTTTCACCCTCATTGTGGTTCTTCATGCTTATGTTGTATGCAGGCTTGCCTCATTATAAAATGATATCTAAGAAGTATGCAACACCTAAAACTTCTCCTCCTCCCAGGAAGAAACACAAGGGAGTTGTGATAGCTGAGCCTTTGGCCACTTCAAATCCCACTCAATGTAAACCTATATATGTGAGTGGCAAGGGTAAGAAGAAAGCTTCTGCATCCCAGGGTGATGAAAGTATAAATTTTTGTTCTTTGGAGTATAGCTGGACTGAGTCTGACCCTGACTATGATGAGGATGTATCTAGTACCCCTGTTCATAGTCCACTCCTAGAATCACAATCAACAAAGAGGAAGCGGAGTGAGATCAGGTCTAAAGCAGTGAACGACCACATTGCTGTCCCACTACCTTCCGCAGCTCCTATGGTAGCTTCTTAGATACTGAACCATATTAAAGTTGTAGGGCAGCGTACCATTCTTAAGGAGAAAAGGTTGTCCACTGATGGTGTGGTGGATAGGTATCCAGAAAATTTTCACACCATTTGTTTTCATAACTTTAAATAGTTCACAAAACCCGAAACCCTTATGTGACACTTAGGTTAGGGAGTTCTATGAGGTGTATTAATAGTTTTTGCCTACGATTAAGTAGAAAGGAGGTAAGATTAGACCTCTTGAAACTTTGTTAGTTTGAGGAACGTTGGTTAAATGCAGCGAAACAATAATTAATAATATGTTGAATTACATAATGAGGATTCGTCATGGGTTAGCAACTAAACTCGAGAATACAATGGATGAGTTGAAGGGGTGGCTTGCCCCATTTTTGAGAGATGCTACACCCCCTATGGATTGCGAAGGGGTTGATCATTGAGAAGAAAGACATTATTGTGTCTCTATGGTTCTGGTTTGGATTTGTTTGTAGTTCATTGATGTCATCCAAAAATGAGTCCATCATCCGCCACCCAAATGAAACTCTGTTGGGATTGATCATTGATAGAGAAGGGCTAAATTCAGGGTCAATAATTGCTCCAGAGATAGCCATGAGGGATAAGAAAAATTAGACCTCTCTACCATTTCAATGTTTTATTATTGACTTATGTCGAAAGGTAGGTGTTCCCTTTGTGGAAAATACGGATGTAAAGATCACCCCGACTTTAGCCAGTGAGATTCATAGAATTGAAGTAGAGTACCTTCGGGATGAGGTTCGGAAGAAGAAAGCACTGGTGGACAATTCTCCAGTTTTCAATGTGGAGTCATTAGAGTGTTGTTTTACCTCCAACTCCAACTTTAGAGACTTCATGTCTTCATACTTCTACTCCCCCACCTACCTCTTCTACTCATTCCCATGTATTCTCTAAGAATGTGTGAAATTCTAGGCTAAAGGCTCAAGTACACTCCATGATTGAGAGGGCTATAGAGGCTACCCATGTTCTCCTTTGGGAGGAGATGTGGAGGAATAGGGACACGTTACGCATATATGGGGATTGTATTGATGCTTTATCTACTCAGTTAGAGGAGTATGAAAAAGAATAGGGAGATTGTGTAGTCATTGATTGTTCAACCTTGAGGGTTGACGTGGCTGATTTGAGGAAGGAGGTGATGAGTTGAAATCCATGAACATTTCATGTTTATGGGCTTATTCTAGTGTCCTCGAGGGCATGTACATAGAGGTTCCTCCGGCTACTTTGACTGGTACTGTGGAGCCATGAGTTCCCAATGATTCAGAGACCTCCTACATTGATGAGGAGGAGTTAGGTGTTGAGGTGGAGCATGAGACAGTAGCCTAGACGGTTGATCCATATGTAGAGTGGCAAGACCTTAAGGAGGTTTTCATGTAAATAAATACTGAGTTTTCCCTTCGTGACACTTCAATTATTGGATCTAGTGGATCCAAACCCACTAAAGAGCTCATTGCTCCTGCCTTGGGATCTAGATTAAAGCAGGGCACTGAAGCCTCGGATGCTGCCGCATCAGCGGGTTAGACTTCTCCGCATTAACAAATTTATAGGAGGACCCTCTTACTCTCTCTATGATTTTCTGCCCATTTTTGAGACATTGAGGACATCATTTTTTTTTTCGTGGAGGAACAAGAGTTTTCATTTGATTTGGTTTTAGTTATGATATACTCTGATATTTGGTTTGGTTGTAATTTTGATATACTCTAATTGTTTGTACTTCTTGGGTTGTAATCATAACTTGATGAATAGTTAACTTCTTATTTTGGTTTAATAATTTATTAATCGATTTCTTTTTTGTTTTGTTGTTTCAATTCTAATGCTTGTCTCAATTTTGAATATCGATTGTACACAACTATGTTGTCTAAAAAACGTGTTCTTGTGGAGATATGTGTTGGTGGATAATTCGAGTTGTGTAGATTGAGTTGCATAATCTTCACATGGACTTTGGGCATCTTGTGTTGACAAGTTTGATATCGACTCATATAATTTACAATGATCGTTGCATGTGAGGTAGGGCTTTAGAGTTGTTGTTTGGAGATTTTGTTCGAGTTCCATCAGTGGTGAGGTTTGAATTTCATGCATTGTGTCAACCTAAAAATTCCCTTATTAGTCAAATGATTTGATATTTTTGAACGTGGGAAAGGATCATAGGCAATCTTTTTGAGAGTGAACAAATTTTGTTGAACCTATGTTGTGACCACCTTGTGAGTTGTGTGATTCATTTTTACCAACTTGTGCATGAGCCTACTTGTTGGCAATGAAGTCAACCATCAGCCCAAACCACTTTAAATTTATCTACCTACCTTTTTAACCCAAACCCGTCTTGAAGCATTGATGTGTAGTTGTGTACTAATTTAGGCAAAAAGCGTTAGTTGGGGGTGTGGCAGGAGAAGAGGAGAGTAGAAAAAAAGAGATTAGTGTAGAAATGAAAAACCTTATCCTGGTAGTTACTTTTGCAAATGATGGAACCTTTCTATATAAAAAAGAAGAAGAGAAGAAATTGTGTTGGGTAAATAGAGTAGTTTGTTTTTTTGTTATTTTAATAAAGGGTTCCTTTTAATAAAGCAATGAATAGTGATTAGAAACAGCGTAGGTGATGCTTAATGTTAAAAATAAAGAAAGAAAAGAGTGAAAGAAGTAAAACCTTGTTAATACTTCAAGATGGTAAAGTCATTTTTATAAAAATGGAAGGAAGGAAGGAATGGAAGGAAGAAATCGGCATATCACTGAAAATACTCGGTGAAGGACTTTGGTGTCACTGAAAGTTACAAACGCCTACAGGAAAATTTTAATTTGTGAAGCCCGATTGGTGATATATTCAACCGTTCAGTGCATCGGCGACCTGATCGGTGTTCTCGACTTAGCTCGCCAAATTGACTCGAAAGGCAATTTTATGAAGAATTTTATAAATGTATAAAGAGCTTTTTGAAGAGAGAGAAATGTACTTTTTACCATTTTGGATTTTCCAGTACTCTCTACAAATTCCTTACTATTGAGGAAGAAGCTTGTATTTGAAGATTGGATAGAACCTTCTTGATAGTGAAGGTTTTGGAGATTGAAATCTTGGAATTTTGAATGAAGTAGCTAATATGAATGAGAATTGTGGTGTATATCTTTTACCCTTTAATATGAGTATCTAATCTCCCTATTCTTAGGGGTGTGCAATGTATGGATGACTAATTTACAATTGGGTGTTGTTTAATTGCTTATTAAATGTTGAACTAATATGGGTTCAAATATCTCTTTATGTTTTCATCTAAAATTTGAAGTTGCAAACTCTTATTTACTCTAGATTGCTAATGTTGCTTTTGAAAGACCATTAGAGAGAAAAGAGATGGTTGATAATGACTCGATTTAATTCATTTTATAGTTGAAGCTTGAAATACATTGACTATATTTATGTCTTAAATTGATTTTAGTGCATTACATGTTGGGATTTGATAAAATCTACATGATTAGTGATAGCTGATTGATAAAAGTTATCATTACCTATCATCTTGCTTAGCCATTAATATTCAATTGATTTAGCAATTAGCAATACCCAAGATGCAAGATTATAATCCATACTAGCACACTCCTAAGACTCTCCAATTACTTGTGATAAACCCGTATTTCAAGATTTGTGATTGTGATCTTGTTGAGATTAATGCATAAATTGTATCAATGTACGAACTTCTAGTAAGATAAAACACAGTATAAGATGAATTATATTCATCCATTTCCAATGGGATCGACTTTAAATCTTTATTGGGTTATATATTGCAAGCGATCGTCTACATATTGAATTTACATGTGTACTTTAATGTTATCACCCCCATACCCTTGTAAGTTCTTATGAATTTCAGGGATTAGTGACACAATTACTGTGGTGATTAAATGCATTTTGGGGAATATTTTCATATTTGAAAGTTTAATTTTTGAGAAGTTTGATCAAAGTCAACATTTTAGGATAACAAGGCTGTGTTCGAGTTTTGACAACTTATTGTGATTTGGGTCATTGATCGAGATCAAATTGACTACCAATATATGCTCTATGTAAAATTAAAATTATGAGAAAGATGAAGTATGCTCTATGTTCTAATTTATGCTCTTTCTCCCAATTTATTTTGCACACTTTCTTTTTAATTTATCCGAAAAAGGATGTTATCTTTTGATACAGTTTAACTTTAGAAAAACTTTATATTACACTTACTGAGATTATTTATAAACTTATAAATGCTAATTCGTGTAAAAGAATAATAAATTTCAAAAGTGGTTCTTTTAAAACAATAAATAAATATAAAATTGTGTTCAATGAGAGAGTGTTACATAGATTAGTAAGATGGTAAATTTTAATTTTGAATTCAATTACTTGGGTAATCATGTTTTATTATTCACCTGTGTAGATACTTATCATGAAGGCATCAAAGAGCAATGTGGAGACATTAATATGAACACTATCTCCACTAATTAATGACACTAGTTCATTGAAATTATCACAGGATTAGCTAGATTAGCATATAGGAAGAAATATATGGGTTGAATAGTCTGACATCAAGAACTTGTCGTATTTGCAAGCCATAGTAAAAGAAACCTTATGACTTTACTTACCTAGTACATTGGTAGGACCTCGACAGGCCGTTCAAGACTATTATGTTTGTAAGTATCACATTAAAAAGGGCACTCTATTGATAGTTAACATGTGGAAGCTTCAGCAAGACTCGACAATTTGGGAAGATTTGAATGTGTTTAAAAATTAAAAAGGTTGTTCACAAAGGAACATACAAACATTAATTTTAGAGGTTTTTTTTTAGTATTTTCCTTTTAGCTCTGGAATAAGAATGTGTGCCCTAATTTGATATTTGGAAGTCAAGTAGTGCACTTGATTTTGAAAGATTACTTCATGGATACAATATTTTAATGTAAAACGAGGAACCATTAAATTTAATTAAGTGAAATCTTAGGAATTTTCTTGCCTAAAATGAAGCCTCTTCAACCACTTGTTTCTCCTAGACTTGTTGTCAAGCTCTACTAAAGTCTTTAAACAAGTATACTTAACAAAGTATATGCAGGTTGAATGTAAAGACCCGAGTTCCTAATTTATGCTTAGAACTATCAAATAAGTAGTACATTGTCACGACCCAAAAACTTGAGTCATGATGAAACCTACTATAACCAACAAGAAGGTAAAACAACCCGTAACCCCGAATGAAAAGTAACGGGTGTAAGGGTAGAATATCAACCAAATGCAATAGACGGATGATTTAACAACATAATAGGAGAAATGAGAGGAAGAAATATATAAACATAGATAGACATAACAAAAATCCAACTCAGAAACTAGTGGTCACAAGTACAGAGCTACTATAAAAAGAGTACAAGTTCCTAAAGTGGACAAAAATATACATACTTGTGTCAAAATATAAAAGACTAGCCAAACTATATAATAGGGGACATGTATGGCATAGAACGACCTGAGCTAACCCTCGCCTCTGAATCTTGCTGCAATCTGCATGAAATCAACACCAGTAAGAGTGCTCGAACCTGCATCACGAAAAAGATGCAAAGTGTAGTAGGAGCACCAAAACAACAGGTACTTAGTAGGGGTCATATTCCGATTGAGCTAGAAAATTAAAGGCAATATGAAAAGCGAGAATAAAACACAACAAAGGTAAAATAAGCGGAAGTCTAACAGGAATGCACACGACTATAGAAAAGAACAAAGAAAGCAAGTAACTAACTATTACCTAACTTAACCCCATAAGCCCAAAAGGTGCACGCGTGCACAAGTTTAGGAAAAAATCCGGACTGACCCATAAGCGTGATAGGTAAACAAAAGGACTATAACTACTGAAAACAGAACCAGGTGCATCAAAAGTCAAAGAGTGCATAGCTTGGACCTCAAACTGTCAATAGGACTCCCAAAAGAACCAATAGAACCAAGCCGATAGATATCAACTTTGTAGTGGATAATAAGCCCGAATCATGGATTGCGGCTGAAGATCAGATGTCCAGACCTTAAATCTATGACAAAAGTAGAGTAGCATGACCAGACCTTGAATCTCCGACAAATGAGTTATCGTAAAGAATCCCATGTCAAATCATTATCATAAGGCCACTGTGGAACGACGTTCACTCCAAAATAATCAATATTAAACTCTAAGACCAAACTGAATCCTATCCCAAATCATCGAACGAAGCCAAAAATTTCAACCATAATCATTAAGGCTTTCAAAAAAGGGAGTTACGGATAAAATGCGATCAATGCTTAGTTGTCACCTATTTAAGTCTCATACTATCAGATTCAAGTCTGCTATATCACTCTATATGGAGCTAAGCTATCTGAAGTAACGTCAGAGCAATTCTAAAGGCTACCAGCTCCAAAATGCAGGTCTAAGGTAACTGCTAGTCTACACATAGACTAAGGCAAAACATGTTTCCAACAACAATCATAAATAGGTACAACACAAGCCACAAGGTAAGGATTAACAGAAAAAGAGCAAATGACATGCGAACCATCCTGAAAGACCTAAAATAAAGCCTAAAACATGATTTCTAATAAGCTAAGAATGATCAACTAGCAACCCAACTCAAATTCCAACTAATCTACATGAACTTCCAATCTCAAGCTCAATTTAATGACGGGAAATGATAACCTTCCTCAATGTAGACCACACACGCTTCAAAATTACAATTTCAGAGCTTTCCCCTTCTCAATGCTCTCCAAATGCAGCCACACTAACAAAAGTAGAATCAGAACATCAATACGAATGTTTTGACACCAAAAACACAACAATTGGAAACAGGCCTAAAATCGAGTCTAAGTGTGAATTTTTGTTGAGACCAGTTACGTTTCTTTGGCATGTTGTTTCCATTGAGGATATTCAGGTTGACACTCAGAGGATTGGGGTAGTGAAGAATTAGCCTAGACCCACTACTCGACTGACATTAGGAGATTCTTAGGTCTAGTCGGGTACTATAGGAGATTTGTTAAGGGGTTCTCATCTATTGCTACCTCGTCGACTAGAATAACACAAAAGAAATCCAAATTCTAGTGTTCTGAGGGTTTTGAGAAGAGCTTTCAAGATTTAAAGGCTCGATTGACTTCTGCTCTGATTTTGACTTTGCTAGAGGGTACAAATGGTTTTGTGATTTATTGTGATGCTTCTAGAGTTGTTCTTGGTTTTGTTTTGATGCATAATTGTCTGGTCAATTCTTATGCTTCCAGACAACTTAAAGTTCATGAGAACAACTACCCCATTCATGACTTTGAGTTAGCCACAATGGTGTTTGCCTTGAAAATTTGGCATTATTACCTTTATAGTGTGCATGTTGATTTTTTTACAGATCATAAAAGCATGTAGTACGTCTTCGGTCAGAAGGAGTTAAACCTTTTACTGAGATAATGGCTTGAGCTTCTCAAGAATTATGACATAAGTGTACTGTTTAACCTAGGTAAGGTGAATATTGTTGTTGATGCTCTTAGCATGTTGTCATTGGGGAGTGTTGCTCACGTAGAAGAACGTAAGAAAGAGATTGAGAAGGAGGTGCATAGACTTCCACATTTGGGATTCCATCTCATAGATTCTGACGAGGGTATTGTGGTTGTTCATAATGATTCCGAGTCTTCAATGGTGATTGAAGTTAAGGAGAAGCAAGATGGTAATCACTTATTACTTCAGTTGAAAGATGTAGTTCACTATTAAAAGGTTGAAGTTTTCTCTCTTGGGAAAATGGGATTATCTGATATCAAAATTCATTATGTGTTCCTAATGTAGACGGGTTGCAAGAACAGATTTTGATTGAGGCTCATAGTTCTAGATACTTCATTCATCCACATTCCACTAAGATGTACCATGATTTGAGAGAAGTTTTCTGGTGCAATGGCATGAAAAAGGACATTGCCGATTTTGTAGCAAAGTGTCCCAACTGTTTGCAAGTTAAGGTTGAGCATCAAAGGTGTGGTGGTAAGGCTCACGATATAAGCATTCCTAAATGGAATTGAGAGATGATTAACATGGATTTCATTATATTCCTATCTTGTACACATCGAAAACATGATTCAATTTGGATGATTTTAGACAGGATGACTATGTCAACCCACTTCTTACCTATTAAGGCTAAAAATTGATATGAGGATTACATGAGATTGTAAATTCGAGAGTTAGTCGGGCTTCTTGGAGTTCCCTTGTCTATCATCTCGGATCGGGTTACTCAATTTCACTACTCATTTTTTGATGTCTCTCTAGAAGGATTTAGGCACTTTGGGTGGAGATCAGTACAACTTGGCATCTGCAGATTGATGTAAAAATAGAGCGCACTATTCAAACTCTAGAGGATATGTTGAGAGTTTGTGCAATTGACTTCAAAGGTAATGGGGATGATCACTTACCTCTTATCAAATTTTCTTATAATAATATTTATTATTCTAGTATTCAAATGGCTCCATTCGAGCCACTATATGGGAGGAGGTATAGGTCTCCAATTGGTTGGTTTGAGGTGTGTGAGGCCACATTCATAGGACTGGACATAGTTCATCAAGCCACAGAGAAAATTACATTAATTAGAGAGCGGTGAAGTGTCACGACCTGAAGACTTGAGTCATGATGGCGCCTACTATAACTCACTAGTAGATGAGCCAACCCATAACCCGGAACGACAAGTAACAAGCATACAAGGTAGAAACAACAATTAATAAGAGATACATGATATAATTTAAAGAAAACAAGAGGGTAAGAGCGGAAGCCAATATATATATACAATCAAAAGAGATCCAACCTAAAACTCGGTACTCACATGTACAGAGATACTATAAAAGAGTACAAGTCCCCAAAGTGGATCAAAATATACAAACTTCTCTCAAAAGCAAAAGACTAGCAAAATTTACAACAGATAGAGGCAAAATGTTCCAGGATATCAAAAGCTCACCCTCGCCTCTTAATGCTCCTGGAACCGATTCGATATCAACACAGCTAACTGATACTCAGACCTACATCACAAAAACAAATACAGAGTGTAGTATGAATACCAAAACAACAGGTACCCAGTAGGCTTCATGCACCGATGGAGCTACAAAAGTAAAAGCAATAATAAAAAGTGGAAAACGAAAAAACTAGAAGCCACAGGAGGAACACAATAATGAAAATCGTAAAAAGAAACAGACAAGCTAAGGAAAGAAAGAACAGTAAAGTAAATAACTTTCTAAAATTTAACTGGACCCCATAAGCCCAAAAGGTAAACTCATACATAATTTTATGTAAATAACCTAACGGACCCCCATAAGCCCGATGGATGCACAGAAGAGCTAAGGAAATACTAAAATTTCTTGAGAACGCTTACAAAACTACCACGGCCTTCCATAGACTCAAACTGAGCAAAGACAATGCAAGAACCCAATAGAATCACTCAGTCAAGACTCAGAACCGACTTAATAGGGGTGTGCCCGGACTCAAACCAAGGCTAAAAGATAATCCATGGCCTCAAACCATGACTAAGGATACACGCCAAGGCCTCGAACCCTATTGAGAAGTAAGTACATAGTGGCCTCGAACCCAAGATAGTAAGAAAGCACACAGACCTCCAACCACGGAAAAGAACTCTGAAATCTCCCAATTCCTCCTCTAACTCCCAACTGGTCCAAACCATAGAGCAAAACCACCACCTGAAATGCAAGGGACCCACTCCAGCTCCAAATCCTAAACTCGGCCCCAAATAGCCAAACCAAGCTCAAAATAACCTACGAACACATCTGAGTCAATCACCAGGTTAAATTATGTATGAAAAGGTCAAAGGAGATGAGTTTTTTCCTAGCAAAAGATAAAGCTATCAGAACCAAGTCTGCTATATCAGACTATAGGGAGCTAAGTTATCCGAAGCAATGTTAGGACAATTATAAGGCATATTGGCTTCAAAACATGAATTTAAGGAATCACTAGCCTAAACCTACTCTAAGGTAAATAAAAAAGTCAACAATGATCACAAATCAACTACAAATCCAAAACCACAAGGTAAGGCATGATCACAAAGCAAAACTAGGCATGCAGAATTCCTGCAAACCCCAGCATAAGGCCTAAAGCATGATTTCTAATAAAATATGCATGATCAACGATAACCCAAACCCCAATTCCCGTAAATCAACATGAATTTATAATCTTAAGCTCAATCTAAGGAATGGAAGCCGTAGCCTACCTCAATGCATATCGTGTGTTCTCCAAAATCACGATTCTAGAGATTTTCCCATTCGAACAGACTCTGATCGCTGCCACGTTGACAAATATGTAATCCCAACATCAAAACAAATGTTTTGATAAAATATACACAATAAATGGAGATGGACCCGAAATAGAGTCAAAAGGGGAATGTGGGACTTGCATCAAAAATCCCGAAATATACTCCGTCTAAGGTCCAAATAGACTTGCTAAACTTGTGTCCCAAAATGGGACACAATTCAATGCTCGAAACAGGTAGAAACAACTCATGCAAGAAATTCACACCAAAACCACAATTAATGGACAAGGAGAGGTCTAGGGAGCTAGTATTTACCTCCGAAACGGACCTACAACATCTCCTTTAGGGTCCCCAAATGATGCTCAACCAGTTCCCAGCAAGAAGTAATAGAAATTCCTCAATTTGAAGGTTTAAGTCTCTAAAAAACAATTTCAACTTATGAATAAAAAGAGCTATAAAAGAGTATAACTACAAAAGAGTATAACTACGTGCCGGTGTCGCAAAAGCGGTCAGTTTTGCCACTTAAGCGACACTGCAAAAGGGACACACGGCCACTAAAGCGGCTGGCCACACAGTTGGCTACCGCTTTAGCGAGCCTTTGGCTGCTAAAGCGGTGACCACTTAATTAAAGCAAAAGTCGCTAAAGTGGCTAGCCCCTTGTTGGCCTGGCCTGCTAAAGCAGAGGTTGCTTAAGAGACACCAAGACCGCAAAGGCGGCTGCACCAGCATAAGGCACTAGAAAAGTTAGCGAAGTCCCAATAGACTCGGCTAGGGTACTCTAGATTGGTTCGGAACCCTGTGCACACAAATGAGATATGCTACCCTACGAAATTTGACATATTAGACTCAACAGAGATGTAGAGATTTTGAACCAAAGTCGTCTCAACAAAAAGTGGGTCCCACACTTGAACTCCATTTTTAATAAACTTTCACAAAGAGACTCGGGATGAGCCTAGAAGCCTCGAGATCCATACCAAAGGTCCTACTAGACCAATCTCAACGTTCCAGAGCTAACCGAATAGTTAGAATTGCATTATGAGGTCGTCTTCTTTAACTTTTGATCAAAGTCAACCTGTCAATTTTAAAAGCTTCAAAACACAGAAATTTGCAAAGAAACAAATGAACGACTTGATGACCAAACTGTTAGTTCAGTAAGTCAAATATGACTTGTCGCTATAGGAACACTCTAAATGAAAAAAGGAGGCAATAAAAGGGAAATGACCTAGAGGGTCATTACAATATCCACTTCTAAGAATGGCCTTTGTCAGTGAAAGTAAGAGTCAAGAAGTACCTGAAGGCTTAAACAAGAGGGGAAACTGCTCTCGCATCTTATGGTTTGTCTCCCAAGTAGCCTTCTGGACTAGATGATGCCTCCAACAAACCTTAACCACGGGATTGGCTCTCGAACGCAACTGCATCACATCTCTATCTAGTATAGCAACTAGCTCATCTACGAAGGTCAAACAGTAGTCCAACTCAACTAAATCATACGAGAGCACCTAGAACTCATCCAAAACATATCGGTGAAGCATAGATACATGGAAAACTGGATGAATAGTTGAAAATGAAGAAGGTAAGGCCAACTTATATGTGACATCACCAATCGTCTGTAGAATCTCAAATGGCCCTATGTACCTGGGGCTAGGCTTGCCTCACCTCCCAAATAACATTACACCCTTTATGGGAGACACTCGAAGAAAAAATATACTCAGTAACCCTAAATCTCAAAGGTAGGCACCTATGGTAAGCATAACAATTATTCCTAGTCTGAGCTGACCTAAGCCTATCCTAAATCACCCGAACTCTATCAAAGGCTTCCTGAAGAAAATTTGAACCACGCTGCCTAGGCTCCGATGACTCAAACCAACTAACCGAAGAGTGATAATGCCTACATACAAGGTCTCGAACATGTCCGTCTAAATAATTGAGTGGTAGGCTTTATTGTACACAAATTCAATCCAAAGCCATGAATTTGTCCCAATGACCTTCAAAATTCAAAGCATAGGCCAACAATTCTAACACCTCAGATTTGGAAAAGAGAGAAAAATGCAAATTTTGGGTTGCAGGCATGACCTACGGCTCCCACCTATGGTTTGTAGAAGCATCTACGGGCCGTAGGTGGCATCCGTAGATGGTGGGGAATTTAATTTTCCAAAATCAAGTCTCAGAACCCATTTGACAATTTTCCAAGATGGCCCATCGTTCTATGTATGAGTCATAGGTAGTCTCGTAGGTTGCTCCAAGAATTAATTAGATTTTAAGGCCTTAAGTTGGTACCTACCATTGCCATATATGGAACGTAGGCAGATATACGAATTGTACATGGGTTCCATCGATTGAAGGTCAAAAATACTAGTTTCTGAATCTTTCTACGGACCGTAGGTCGATTCCGGCAGTTAATTTTTAAGGGCTTTTTAATCTTTTTCCTAATCGTTTTAACCCTATACTATGTCATTTTGCCTTCTACCCTAAGCCCTATATAATGGTTCTTAACCCAAAATTTACCCAATTTAAGTCATTCTCCTAAATTCCTAAAAGTTGATCAAGTTCATCCCCTCAAATATTTCTGTCTCTAAGGAAGAAGAAGAAGAGCTAGGGTTCAATTCAAGTCTCCAATCCTCCATTCTTTTTGGGCATCTAGCATCAAGGTATGTGTGTATTCACCCATGGAGTCCTTTCCTCCATGGGGTCCCCAAAGATATCAATTTTCCAACTCAATTTCTAATTGATCAAATTAGGGTTTCAATGTAAGAATGTGGGTTTCTTCAAATTATGATTGATTATAATTAATTAAATTTTCTAATGCATGATTTGTTGTTAATCAATGCTATTTATTTGAAATTGCATTGACCCATGCCTAAATTATGATTTTCAACTATGATCCGATGATGAACCCATGAATATATGAACTTTAAAATTATTAAGATATGAATGTTTTTAAGAAATGATTATAAATGATTTGGGTATTCTTTGAAAGGAAAGTATCAATGCTATTGTGAAAGGATTTATCACTTACAATGATGATCATGACTGTGAAAGGTATTTCTCACAAATGAATTCACATTGGTGAAAGGTTTTCTCATCCATGTTGAATTATGTTAAAGGAGCTATTATATATTTTGATATTGAAATGCGTGGATTGGTATTGATTACTGTTTTTTCTTATGTATTGCTATTTGACTTTTATCTATTCCGTTGGGATTTAGACTTAGCACAGAGAGGACTTTGAGGTGGAGGCTCAAATAAGGTAGTCTCTAGTAGCAACCTGTAGGATTGTCTTAAATGACTTAACTAGTAATTCCACTTTAGCAAATGATGATGTGTATGAATTCTACTTTGGCAAGTAGTTTTCTCTTCTTTCGGTATGAAGGATATACAGGATTACATGATATGGCTCTCATGGTCTTATTGTTAGTTAAAGCTAATATCCCACAAAATGATTATCCTTCTTTAAAGTTTTTCTTAAATCCTTTATACTTGTGTATTTGACTATGTCTATGAACTTCATATCATTTCTTAACTATAAAACATTTAAATGTCTCATTATGATCATGCCTATTTGATTTAAGGTATTTATTTATCATGTCAATGTTTATGCATATTGCCTCATACTTAGTACATTCCATGTACTAGTGCATACCTTTACCTACATTATCTCATGAATGTAGGGTCCGACGTTCCTACCTTGCATTCTCGTGGCAAGGTGATTCTATTGACTCAAAGATTGGTGAGTCCTCATGTTCTGAGGACCGAGACTCTTTGACCTTTTTATGTCATTTAATTTTTAGACTTTGTATGGGTTACGTCCCAGATTCATTCTATTGATGTAGTAGATGGCTTATTGAGACTTATGCTTAGACTTCCACTTTTGACCAAACTCTTTTATATGAATTCTTTTTAAATTCTATTATCTTGTATGATGTATGCTAAGTGGATTGTGTGGGGTCTCACGGGGTCCTATACACCATGTCATGTCTAGGGTGTACTTTAGGTCATGACAAACTTGGTATTTAGAGTGCAAGGTTTAGGAAGGTCCCAGGATGTTTCATAAGCCACATCGAGTAGAGTCTTGTTCATGAGTGTGAAGTGCGCCACACTTATGAATGAGAGGCTATAAGATATTTAGAAAATTCCACTTTTTTCATCATTCTAAAGTCATGCAATAGAGTGTAACTCTATATGTCTCTCTCCTAATCCTTGTCCGATGCTTTTTAGGATATGGCCACTCGAAGGGCATATGCTAGAGGAAATGCGGGAGAGAATGTAGGATAAGAAGCTCCTCAAGTCCCAGTCGA
This sequence comes from Solanum appendiculatum, assembly GCA_018342035.1. NCBI lineage: Eukaryota > Viridiplantae > Streptophyta > Magnoliopsida > Solanales > Solanaceae > Solanum > Solanum appendiculatum. Next base: position 128,368 of record JAGDQO010002135.1, read on the forward strand.
CCCTTTGGCCGAGCAAGTGACTAATGTAGAGTTTAGGGCTGCTTTTCAAGTGTTGGCCCACCCCATGATGGCTCAAGCTAATAGAGAGGCTACGGCCCCCGTGAACCTAAATGTGGGTATGACGACAACTAGAGTAAGGGACTTCACTAGGATGAATCCTCTGGAGTTTCATGGTTCTAAGGTTGAGGAAGATCCTCAAGAGTTCATCGATGAGGTATACAAGGTTTTGATGATTATGGGTGTGACGCCGGTGGAAAGAGCGGAATTAGCCATTTATCAACTTAAAGGTGTTGCTCAAATTTGGTTCAACCAATGGAAAGAAGAGAGGGTGGTTAATGTAGGTCCTCTTGATTGGGAAATATTTAAGGTTGCTTTCCGTGGTAGGTTCTTTTCCCTTGAGATGAGGGAGACAAATGTGCTTGAATTCATTAACCTTCGTCAAGGAAACATTAGTGTGAAAGAGTATGATTTGAAATTCACACAATTTTCTAGATATGCTCCTGCTATGGTTGCCAATCCAAGGGCTAAGATGAGCAAGTTTGTTTCGGGAGTGTCCAAATTGTGGTTAAGGAATGTTGTACCGCTATGCTTATCAATGATATGGATATTTCTCGCTTAATGGTTCATGCTCAATAAGTCAAAGAGGAGAAACTAAAGGAGAAGTCTAGGGAGGCAAAGAGGGCTAAGACCAATGATGGTGACTTTTCACACTCAAGGTCCGATGGACATGGCCGTTCTAAGTTTGGACAAAGGTTTTCTAGTCAAGGTTCCTCCAATGCTCCGCCTCCTATGTTCAACAAGGAAGGGGTGTCTAACCCTAAGCCTCAAGGAGGAAATGGTGGTGGAAATAGATCTTCGGTCCTCACATGCAAAAAGAGTGGCACGAGTGATTGGGGAAAATGCTTGATAGGTACAGATAATTGCTTCGGTTGTTGCAAGAGTGGTCACCGCTTGAGGGATTGTTCACTTAGACTTGACAAGGGAAAATATGGTAGGCAAGCTCCACCTAGTGGTTCGGCTTCAAGTGCTCCTAAGAAAACCCAATTCTATGCACTACAAACTCGACATGATCAAGAGGGTTTTCGCGATGTTGTTACCGGTATATTGAAAGTCTTCCAACTTGATGTTTATGCTTTGCTTGATCCCGATGCTACCTTATCTTTTGTGACACCATATGTGGCTATGAGGTTTGATGTTCTTCCGGATATGTTGTTAGACCTTTTTTCTATCTCTACTCGTATTAGTGAATCTATTGTGCCTAAGAGAGTCTATAGAAGTTGTCTCGTCTCCTTATCCCATAGAGTCACTGATGTTGATCTTGATATGTTAGATTTCGATATTATTCTTGGGATAAATTGGCTGCATTCATGTTATGCTTCTATTGATTATAGAACCTGAGTGGTCAAGTTTCAATTTCCATATGAACCCATCCTAGAGTGGAAAGAGGGAAATTCTATACTTAAGAGTCGGTTTGTTTCTTGTCTTAAAGCTAAAAAGATAATTTCTAAGGGTCGCATATACCATCTTGTTCGGGTTAGGAATATGGATTCCGAAACCCCTATCTTTGAGTCGGTCTCCGTTGTAAATGTGTTTTTGAAAGTGTTTCCTAATGATTTACCGAGTGTTCCTCTCGAAAGGGAAATAGACTTCAGTATTGACCTTCTCCCAGATACGCAACCTATCTCTATTCCTCCATACTGAATGGCTCTGGCATAACTTAAGGAATTAAAGGAGAAATTGAAAAAGTTGTTGGATAAGGGTTTCATTCGACTGTGTATCTCTTCATTGAGTGCCCCAATTTTGTTTGTTCGGACGAAAAATGGTTCACTTCGTATGTGTATTGACTACCGTTAATTGAATAAGGTTACTATTAAGAATAAGTATCCTCTCCCAAGGATAAATGATTTGCTCGATCAACTTCAAAGAGTGAGTTACTTCTCCAAGATTGACCTTCGATCAGGCTATCACCAATTGAGTGTGAAGGAAGATGACATTCCGAAGACGTCTTTCCAAAGTTGGTATGGTTATTATGAATTCTTGGTAATGTCATTTGGTTTGACTAATGGTCCGACCACATTTATGGATTTAATGAATAGGGTTCTTAGGCAATAACTAGATATGTTTGTGATTGTGTTTATCGATTGTGTTTTGATTTACTCAAGGAGTGAGGATGAGCATACCAATCACTTCAAGATTGTGTTGCAAGTCCTCAAGGACCAACAACTCTTTCCAAAGTTTAGTAAATGTGAGTTTTGGTTGAGATCCGTGGCTTTTCTTGGTCACATTGTTTCTGGTAAAGGTATTGAGGTAGATCCTAAGAAGACAGATGTGGTCAAGAATTGGCCTAGACCTCTATCTCCGTCGGATATTTGAAGTTTCTTAGGTTTGGCCGGTTATTATATAAGATTTATGGAAGAGTTTTCTTCCATTGCCTCTCTATTGACAACATTGACTCAATAGAAAGTTAAGTTTGTATGGTCCGAAGCGTGTGAAAAGAGTTTCCAAGAATTGAAAGATAGACTTACCTCCACTTTGGTGTTGACTTTACTGGAAGGGTCCGATGGGTTTGTAGTTTATTGTGATTCTTCAAGGGTTGGACTAGGATGTGTTCTTATACAAAATGGTAAGGTTATTTCTTATGCTTCACAACAACTTAAAATTCATGAAAAGGACTATCCTACCCATAATTTGGAACTAGCGGCAGTTGTATTTTTTTTAAAGATGTGGAGCCATTACGTATATGGTGTTCATGTTGACATTTATACCGACCACAAGAGTTTGCACTTGTGTTCAAGCAAAAGTATCTAAATCTTCGCCAAAGGTGGTGGCTCGAGTTGCTGAAGGATTATGATATGAGTGTCTTCTATCACTCCGACAAGGCAAATGTAGTGGCGGAAGCTCTTAGTCGGCTATCCATGGGTAGTGTTGCTCATGTTAAGGATGATAAGAAGGAGTTGGTTCGAGATGTTCATAGATTGGCCCGATTGGGTGTTCGGTTGGTTGATTCTAATAAAGGTGGTATTATTGTTCATAATGGTTCAGAATCATCCTTTGTGTCAGATGCGAAAGCAAAGCAAGGTCTTGACCTGATCTTGATTAAATTGAAGGAAGTGGTGCATAAAAAGTCTGTTGAGGCTTTCTCCCAAGCTGGCTAGCTCCCTGGCTCGTATGACTAGCTCACTTACTTTACTTTCCCTCAACAGCCTAGCTCTAACAAGCCAACTCCGTTCGTAGTTTCGCTACCCGGCTTTAGCCTCCCCCCTAATAACAAGGAGGAGAAGGTGTGCTTCAATATCAAGGTCGTTTGTATGTTCCAAATGTTGATGATTTGAGGGAGCAGATTTTATCAGAAGCGCATAGTTCTCGATATTCCATTCACCCGAGAGCCACCAAGATGTACCGTGATTTTTGGGAGGTCTATTGGTGGAATGGGATAAAGAAAGATATTGCAGAATTTGTGGCTAAGTGTCCTAATTGTCAACAAGTGAAAGTTGAGCATCAAAAGTTTGGAGGTTTGTCCCAAGACATTAACATTTCTACTTGGAAGTGGGAAGATTTCAATATGGATTTTACTGTTGGGTTACCCCGCACCCGGCGGCAGCATGACTCGATTTGGGTTATTGTGGATCGTATGACGAAATCGGCTCATTTGATTCCCATCAAGGTTTCTTATTTGGCAGAGGACTATGCCCAGTGGTACCTAAGGGAGATGGTTAGGTTTCATGGAGTGACACTATCAATTATCTCCGATCATGGTACCCAATTCACTTCTCAATTTTTGAAATCTTTCCTAAAGGGCCTTTGTACTCGTGTTAAGGTTAGCACGTCCTTTCATCCTCAAACCGATGGGGAAGAAGAGCGTACTATCCAAAACTTAGAAGATATGTTGAGAGCTTGTGTGATTGACTCCAAGGGTAATTGGGATGATCTTTTGCCTTTGATTGAGCTTGCTTATAACAATAGCTATCATTCACGTATTGGTATGACTCCATTTGAGGTTCTTTATGGTAGGAGGTGTAGATATCCTATAGGTTGGTTTGATATTGGTGAGATTGCTTTGATAGGCCTCGAGTTGGTACATGAGGTTATGGAGAATGATCGACTTATTAGATAAAGATTGAAAAGGACCCAAAGTCGACAAAAGTCCTATGCCGATGTTAGAAGAAGAGATCTAAAATTTGATATTAATGATTAAATTTACTTGAAAATTTCACCCATGAAGGGTGTAATGCCGTTTGGAAAGAAAGCGAAGCTTAGTCCCTATTATGTAGGCCCATATTAGATTTTGAGGCGAATTGGAAAGGTTACTTATAAACTTTATTTGCCTACTGATTTGGCTTCGGTACATCAAGTTTTCCATGTCTCCTTATTGAAGAAATGTGTTGGTGATCCTACATCTATAGTACCATTGAAGAGTCTTGGTATAAACGAGAGTATTTCTTATGAAAAGGTCCCGATAGAGGTCTTGGACCGGCAAGTTAAGAAATTAAGGAATAAGGAAGTTGCATCCGTAAAGGTTTTATGGAGGAATCAAGAGGGTGCTACTTGGGAAGCTGAGGCTGATATGATGTCCCGTTACCCCCATCTCTTTCCCTTTGATCCTACTCTAGTTAGAGGTATTTAGTTCCTCATGGTTCATCCTCATGTCTTAGTCTTTTTAATGTTTCCTCATGCCTGCATGCTCATGAAAACTTGCTTTTGAGATTTTGATTTAGCTATGGTTGATTTCTTCATGATTATGTGAATTTGAGTATGATTTGCATGGGTACCTTATGAAATGATGTTTTGTGCATGTTTAATCTAGGAGTTGATGTTTCTCCTTGGTTATGTGTAGTCGTTGATGAAGTTGTAATCTTGTTGGGCTGTTAGATCTTTTCCCCTACCCTCCTTATGTTGCCTTGAGTCTCATTCAAGGATGAATGTTCCAAAGGGTGAAATATTGTAACACTTCAGATTTGGAAAAGAGAGAAAACATGCAAAATTTGGGTTGTAGGCATGACCTATGGCTCCCACCTACGGTTGGTAGAAGCATCTACGAGCTATAGAGGGCATACATAGATGGTGGGGAATTTAATTTTCCAAAATTAAGTCTCAAAACCCCTTTGACGATTTGCCAAGATGGCTCGTCTTTCTATGTACAAGTCGTAGGTAGGTCTCGTAGGTTGCTCCCAGACTTAATTAGATTTTAAGGTCTTAAGTTGGTACCTGTGGTTGCCATGTACAGACCATAGGCAGACCTACAAACCGTACATGGGTTCCATCGATTGAAGGTCCAAAATAATAGTTTCTGAATCTTTCTACGGTTGGCCAGGACGGTCTGTAGGTCCAGTCCGACAGTTAATTTTTAAGGGCTTTTTGATCTTTTCCCTAATCGTTTTATCCCTATACTATGCCATTTTTCTGTTTACCCTAAGCCTTATATAATGATTTTTAACCCCAAATTTACCTAACTGAATTCATTCACCTAAATTCCTAAAAAGTTGATCAAGTTCATCCTCTCAAATATTTCTCTCTAAGGAAGAAGAAAAAGAGCTAGGATTCAATTCAAGTCTCCAATCCTCCAATCTTTTTGGGCATCTAGCATCAAGGTAAGTGTGTATTCATCCATAGAGTCCTTTCCTCCATGGGGTCCCCAAAGATTTCAATTTCCCAACTCAATTTCTAATTGATCAAATTAGGGTTTCAATGTAAGAATATGGGTTTCTTCCAATTATGATTGATTATAATTAATTAATTTTTCTAATGCATGATTTGATGTTAGTCCATGATATTTAGTTGAAATTGCATTGACCCGTGCCTAAATTATGATTTTCAACTATGTTCCTATGATGAACCCATGAATATATGAATTATAAAATTATGATGATATGCATGTTTTTATGAAATGATTATAAATGATTTGGGAATACTTTGAAAGGAAAGTATCAATGTTATTATGAAAGGATTTATCACTTACTATGATGATCATGATTGTGAAAGCTATTTCTCTCAAATGAATTTACAATGGTGAAAGAGTTTCTCATCCATGTTGAAGTATGTTTAAGGAGCTATTCTATGTTTTGATCTTGAAATGTGTGGATTGGTATAGATTATTTCCTTTCTCTATGTTAAATTGCTATTTGACTTTTATCTTTTCCATTGGGATTTAGACTTAACACCGAGAGGCATTTGAGGTTGAGGCTCAAATACGATAGTCACTAGTAGTAACCTCTAGTCCCAAACTACGTGCCCCCGTATGATTGTCTTAAATGACCGAGCTAGTGGATTCACTTTAGCAAATGATGTGTACGGATTCTACCTTGGCAAGTAGTTTCTCCTTCATTCGGTATGAGGGATATGCCGGATTGCATGATATGGCTCTCATGGTCCTAATGTCGGTTAAAGCTAGTATCACACAAAATGATTATCTTTCTTTAATGTTTTTCTTATATCCTTTATACTTGTGTATTTCACTATGTCTATGAACTGCATGTCATTTCTTCACAATAATGCTTTTAAATGTCTCATTCTGATCATGCCTATTTGATTTAAGGTATTTATTTATCATGTCCACGTTTATGCATATTGCCTCATTCTTAGTACATTCCATGTACTAACACATACTTTTGCCTACATTATCTCATGAATGTAGGGTCCGACGTTCCTACCTCGCATTCTCGTTGCTAGTTGATTCTATTGAGTTGAATATTGGTGAGTCCTCATGTTCTGAGGACCGAGACTCTTTTACCTCTTTATGTCATTTCAGTTTTCAGACTTTGTATGGGTTATGTTCCAGATTCATTCTATTGATGTAGTAGATGGCTTATTGAGACTTATGCTTTGACTTCTGCTTGTGACCAAACTCTTTTATATGAAATGCTTTCTTTGAACTCTCTTTAAGCTGTATTATCTTGTATGAGGTATGCTAAGGGGCTTGTGTGGGGCCTCTCGGGTTCCTATACGCCATGTCACGTCTAGGGTTTACTTTAGGTCATGACAATAACATATCCTTTAAAACATGAATAATGCGCTCTGATTGCCCATAGGTCTACGGGAAAATATTTATGCTAAGATCATCACGGGTACCTAACTCTTCATGAAAGGTCCTCCAAACGTTGTAAGTGAACTTAGAATGCCTATTTGAAATGATGGATATTGGCACCTCATAAAGATGAACTACCTCCCAAATGTAGATACGAGCAAACCTCGTGGAACTAAAGGAAGAGTGAACGGGAAGGAAGAGTGCTGACTTGGTCAATCGATCAATAATGACCCAAATGTTTTCAACACCTATAGAAGTCCGAAGAAATCTAATAGCAAAGTCCATAGTAATGCATTCCCACTTTCACTTTGAAATGGGCAACCTCTAAAACTCACCATCAGGCCTCAAATGCTTGGCCTTCACTTGGTGGCAATACAAACAACGGGACACATAGTTTGGAATGACTCTCCTCATGCCGCTCCACTAAAATATTTTCCTCAAATCATGATACATCTTAGTGGTGCACGGATGAATAGAATATCTTGAATCATGGGCCTCACAAATAATAAGTTGAATCAAGTCCCCAACACTCGAAACATAAATATAGCCGTGAAACCTTAAAACCCTATTAGAACCTAAGGTAGTCTGCCCAGCATCACATCACATAACTCGATCTTGGATGGCCACCAAGGCCTCATCCTCAAACTAATAACAATGGATCTGCTTCAACAGAGACCACTAAATTCCCACATAGGCTAACACCTACATAGAATCTAAAATATCGAGTTGAATCACCCTATTGGCTAAAGAATGGTTGTCTAAAGCCAAAAGTCGCTACAACATTCCTACTAAAGGCGTCCGCTACCATATTTTCCTTGCCCGGATGGTATAAAATAGAGAGGTTATGGTCCTTCAGAAACTCAATCCACATGTGCTGCCTCAAATTAAGATCCTTCCGATTCATAATCTACTGAAGACACATATGATCAGTATAGATATTACATCATACCCAATAAAGGTTGTGCCTTAAAATCATGTGTGAGAACTACCACCACCAACTCTAAATAATGAGAGGGGTAGTTGCAATCATGCACCTTAACCTGCCTCGATGCATAAGCTATAATCTGGCCCTACTGCATCAACATATAACCCAAACCAACGCCTGATGCATTACAATACACTGTGAAACCCTCTCCCTCGACTACAAGAGTCAAAACAAGAGAGGTAGTAAGCAACTCCTTGAGCTTCTGAAAGCTCAAATCACACTCCTTACACCACTCAAAAGGACTATCAAAGGGAGTCAACTGAGTCAAAGATGATATAATCATTAAGAAGCACTCCACATACTATCTGTAGTAGCCCGCTAATCCAACAAAGCTCCGAATGTCAGTCACTGATGTGGGCCTAGACAAATCACGAATAGCCTATATCTTTACCAAATCTACCATAATGCCCTTCTTAAACACCACGTGCCCCAAGACTGCCCAGACTCTAGCAAAAAGTAGCACTTTAAGAACTTGACGTGAAGCCTGTGATTTCTCAAAGTCTGGAGCATAGTCCTCAAATATTGCTCATGCTCCTCCCGGCTCTGCGAGTATAAAAAAATGTCATCAAAGAACACAATGAAAAAGGAATCAAGATGTGTCTTGAACACATACCATCAAGTCCATGCATGTCGCAAGTGCATTGGTCAACCCAAAAGACATTACTAGGAACTCATAATGGCTATAACGAGTTCTAAATGCGGCCTTAGATATGTCCGCCACCCTAATCCTCAGCTGATGGTAACCAGATCTCAAGTCAATCTTCAAAAACACTATGACACCCTAATTAAGGTCAAACAAATCATAAATACAATGCATGGGGTACCTGTCTTCTTGTAATCAATACACATCTTCATAGACCCTTCTTTATTCTTTACAAACAAGCCAAGGACACCCAAAGGTGACACACTTGTTCAAATAAATCCCTTACCCAAGAGATCCTGAAGTGGAACACTAAGCTCCTTGAGCTTTGAAAGGGCCGAATAATAAGGCCGAATAGAAATAGGACGAGTTCCCAGCATGAGGTACATAACAAAGTCAATATCACACTCTGGGAAAGGCCAGATAGACTAGTAGGGAAAATATCCACAAAATCTTGCATAATGAGGACTTAATCCACCGTAGGGTCCTCCCTACTCACATCCCACAAATAAACTAAATAAGCTAGACACTTGCTAGCAACCAACCTCTGAGCCTGAATAAAAGAGATAACCCAATCGCCATGTGACTATAAGAACCGTGCCATACAACTGGAGCGATATCAGGCATGGCTCAAGCAACAATCTTAGCAAAATAATCCATGATCACACGATAGGGGATAACCAGTCCATGCCCATAATTACATTAAAATCCAACATATACAACATAATAACATCAGCTCGAGGGTCACACCCATGGATTGTCACCAAACAAGATCTATACACCCAATCTACTACTAAGGACTCATCTACAGAGGTTGAAACATGCAACAATGCTGATAAAGGCTCAGTAATATAATAAATTGGGAAGCACGGTACACAACTGCATAAGAAAAAGTAGAACCCGGATCAAATAAAGTCGAGGTGGGCTGATGGAATAAATGAATTATACCTATGATAACAACATCTTATGCCTTAGCTTCCGAACTCGGTGAAACTGCATATAGGTGGCTTTGTCAACCTTTGCCTTGAGAATCTATCCTACCAGCTGACCTACCCAGGCCCTCCTTGAGCTCCCTAATGGCCACTCCGCCAGTCTTGACCCTAGGCATCGCCTCTAGCTGGGGGTGCTATTATTGTAAGTGGCCGAGCTGGATATGGAGCAAGTGTAATCATCCCATGCCAGGGTTACACTCTGGACCAATAATCAAGATCCCCACACTCAAAATAACCCTGGGGAGTGCATCCCTAAGAAGATCAGCTGTGATGACCTAAAGAACCCGAATGTGAGTCCTAAGAACTCTAATATGTGCCAGAACTACCCTTGTTGTACTAATTAACTTAGGAAGCCTGAAGGTGATGCCTGAACAGGCCAACTAGACTAACCTTGCTAAAAATATTAGCAAGGTCTATCATATAAATCCCTACCTCTTGAATGGGACCTGGTTAAGCTTTCATAGTGACGAGCCCTCTTGTCGCTGCCTCTTTGTGCCTCACACGGAGCTCCTCTATAGTGCGGTAATGATCAACAACATCCATAAATGACCTCCCCATCGAATACAGACTTTTCTCTATCCACAACTATTGCCTCAAACCACAAGAAAAATAACAAACCCTCTCATGCTCAGTACGTAATATCATTGTAGCATGCTTGGAGAGCTTATAAAATTTGGCCCCATACTGAGATATAGTCATGAAGCCCTTCTCCAACCCAGAGAACTTGTCACGGAGTCAATCTCTAACACTCTGCGGCATGAATCTTGCCACAAATGCCTCAGAAAACTTCATCCATAATACCGAAGGCAACCCACCTAGTCTACAGTTAATGAAAGTACGTCACCACTGCCTAGCTGGCCTATCAAGATGATAAAAGGTGAAGTCAACTACCCTCGACTCCACCATTCACAAATTTTAAAGTCTCTCATAGCAAGTAGTCAGAAACACATGGGTATCCTCTCTAATAGCCCAAAAAAATCTCAGAGGTGAAAATCTTAAGAACACTCTAAGCATCTTCTGTTCCTCTAGTGGCATGGCCCCGAATGTAATAATTGTCTTGGTAGCGGTTGGTGCTAGGGCAGATCTACTTCTGGAACTGTTATGGAAGGCTTATCCTGTGGTGCCGGTACAGCTGCTGCTAGGGCCTGCTTCATGCCCCCAATATGGCTAGTAGTTGAGCGATAGCCATCTTGCAAGTTTGGAGCCATAGTTGGTCTGGGTAGTGGCTGGGCTGGAGGTGCATAAGGCTTCGCCACTGGATCCAGAGTCCTCAGTGTATTTTGGGCTGGTGTTATAGCCTGTGCACGACCTCAGAGTCAGCCATCACCCCTAGTTAGGGCTCCACCAGCTGGCTCGAGTACGTCACCTACGGCTGCTAAGATGCGCGTGCAAGCCATCTTGTGACAAAGTGAAACAAGTAAGATTATAGAAACCAAATAAGATACACAATGCATGGCAATGATACAAAATAAAGAATCTTCCTAAAGATGTCATGTAGCTTCCCAAAGATGGAGTACAGACGTCTCCGCACTGATCCGCATGACTCTACTAGCCATTAGCTATGTACAACTGACATTGGTGAACCTGTATCTCTGATACAAACTTGTCACAACCCAAAGACTCAAGTCATGATCTCACATATAATAACCCACCAATAGGTAAGCCAACCCATAACCTAGAATGAAAGGGTAACATGCATACAGGGTAGAACAACAATTAATAAGAGATACAAGCTATAATTTCAAGAAAAACAGTGGAAGATAAGAATGGAAGCCTATATATATATACAATCAAAAGGGATCTAACACAAACCTGGTAGTCATATGTACAATGCTACTATAAAAGAGTACAAGTCTCAAAACTGGACCAAAATATACAGACTTGTCTCAAAAGCAAAACACTAGCAAAAACTACAATAGATAGTGGAAAATTGATCCAGACGCTAAAAGCTAATCCTCACATCTTAATTCTCATGCAAGAAATTCACACCAAAACAACCATTAATGGACAAGAAGAGGTATAGAGAGCGAGAATTTACCTAAAAAATGAACCTACAATGCCTCCCTGATGGTCCTTAAATGATGCTTTGTGAATTCCCAGCAATAAGTAATAGAAAACACATAATTTGAAGGTCACAAGCTCTCAAAATTGATTTCAACTTTCGAATAAAAAGAGCTCCAAACAGGTATAACTACCTACATGTGTTGTAAAAGTGGTCACTTTGACCGCTTAAGCGACACCTGTCCACTAAAGTGACTTGTAATGCAGGTCAGCTACTGCTTAAGCAAGCCCCTCGTCGCTAAAGCGGTGACCACCTATGCTAAGCTAGGGCCCCTAAAGTTGTTGGCCCCTTGCTGGCCTACCCACTACAGTGGACCCTTGGTCGCTAGACCAGGACTAGAAAAGTGACTACACTAGCATGAGGCACCAGAAAATTTAGCAAAGTCCCAACAAACTCTTCCAGAGTGCTCGGGATTGGTTTGAAACCCCATGCATGCAAATGAGCAATTCTAACCCACAAAATTCAGCATTCCAGACTTAACGGAAATGTCAAAACTTTCAACTGAAATCGTCTTAACAAAAAGAGGTTCTTACAGCTAAACTCCATTTTAAGCAAACTTCCATAAAGAGTCTAGGGATTAGCTTGGCTGCCTTAGGATTTGTACCAAAGGTCCCGTTAGACCTAATTTGACATTCTGAAGTTTTGAGGCCATCATTCTTAATTGTTAACAAAAGTCAACTATTCAAGTTTCAGAAGTTCCAAAATAAAAGCTTACACAAAAATAAAATGAATGACCAAATTACCAAACTGTCAGTCCCTACAAGCCATAAATGACTTGGCTCGCTGCAGGAACGCTCTAAATAATGAAAATAATGATATAAAAGGGAAATGACCTAGAGGTTTATTACATGAAGTTTGCTAAAAGTTGAAAGAAATCTTATTATTATGATGTAAGGAGAAGAGACTTAGAGTTTTAGGTTTATGATTGGGTCTTCTTGATGGTCTTTCCCATTAAAGGGTTTATGTGTTTTGGTAAAAGTAGGGAAGCTTAGTCCCCAATACATTAATCCCTATCATATTTTGTGTAGAATTAGATATGTAGCTTATGAGGTAGAGTTTCCTATGGAGTTCGTAGCAGTTCATCTTGTACTTCACGTCTCAATGTTGAAGAAGTGTGTTGGCAATCAATCACTCATTGTAACTTTTGAGACTGTTGAGGAGAAAGATAGTTTATCATATCGGGAGGTACTAGTTGAGATACTAGATCGGCAGGTTTGCAAGATGAGGACCAAAGAGGTTGCATCAGTCAAGGTTTTATGGAGAAATCAGTTTGTTGAAGAGGCTACACGGGAAGCTGAAGAGGATACGAAATATAGATACCCTTACTTATTCATTTCTCATGATGTAGATATTAAAGGTAAGAGTCCTTCCCTTGTTTATAATTTAACACCTATACTTGCATTTGAATGTTCTAGCTTTTGAGTTATATTTGTTTCTTGTGCAATCCTTCAAATACCTATGACCTTGATACAAAATTCAGTCAGAGAAAGTTAGCTTAAATCGATTACCTTAGCTTGACAATGATTCAAGGAAGAATCATCCCAATGAGGGAGATATTGTAACGCCTTGCAAATTCTACCATAAGAATCTAAACCGTTCATCGTGAGCATATGATCTTGGACCGGGTGATATCATACTTGATCATATCTGTTAAGGTCAATCCTCAAGTATATTAAGTGTATAGCATGTTGTTTAGGGTCATAAGGAACCTTAATCACTAAGTCAAGTTCATAGTTTTCCTATCATCTATATTTTTTTGCATTAGTTCATAAAAGGGGAAACTTTGAACAACCATATCTAAGACCTACCGAATTAAATTTCTATGAGTCTTCTGTCTAACTCCACTAAATTTGTATCAATCAAAGTTTGAAGTAATGTAACACATCAGACTCTGAAAAGGATTAAAGAGGGGTAACAGACAAGTCCACGAATCCATAATGGACTATGGACCCCTTCACGGCACCCTAAATGACCCATTTAGGGGATGGTGGATGACCTTCCAAGGCTGCCAAGGTGGGAGTCACCTAGACGAGATCCTAGACAGCCTGTGGTGACTTGTACGGTCCGTTTAGGGGTCCGTACAAGTCACCCATCAGTTTTTAAGTTTTGGGTCAACTTCATACAATAATATCACTCAACACATAATGAATAAGGTTTCCCATGAACTATCAAATTAAAGAGCTTTGAGTCTTCTTTCCAACGCCACCAAATTTGCCTCATTTCGAGTTCAGAGTAAAAAGGTATGCCCATTTTGGTGAAGCCCCGTTGGGTAGGTGAAGCTTGACGACGGCTAGATGGCCTGTGAAGTGTTTCACGGACCATGAAGCCTTAAACGGCCCGTGAAACCTCCCTTTGAAGGGAACCTTTTCAGTTTTAAAAGCTAGGATAATCTGGTCTTTTCCCTATGCGTCTGGTACTTAAACTACGTCATTTGACCTCTATTCTAAGCCTAAACCACGATGTTTTACACCTAATTAAGGGCTTAGAAAGTGTTAATCAGTTCTTTTACGTTCACTAACACTTTAAGCCATTAGAACAAGGTTCCAAGAGGAGAAAAGCTAGGGTTCAAGCGATCTTCAAATTTCTTCGATTTCGACAAAGACCTTCATTCTTTCAAGTATTTAAGGCTATCACAGTGATGGACTGAGTTCGTCCTCACACCCTACATCTACTCTCTATTAGTAAAAGAGATAATCTAGGGTTTTATTCTTAGTTTTGAGTATTCTTGAGATGAGTTTGATAATGAGTTCTGAGTTTCCATTCCAAATTGTTGAGTTCCTATAGATTATGCTTTAAGATTCTTGAGCTGATTGTTGATGTCTACTTTCAGCATGAACTCTATTGTTGAGTATTCCTTAAGTTATTCTTGATAATCTTTTTAACCAAAAATTTGTTTTAAACTGAGTTTTGAGAAAGTAAAGAGGAGACGAGAAAGAGTTTAACCAATATTTAAGCAAGAGTATAAAGAAACTAAGTATTTCCTAAATGTTTCATTTTTACACGAAGAAATAGAATATTATTTTGAGAAAAGTTAAAAGAGTTTTTAGAAAAATTGAGTATAGAGCAGTTACCTCTTTAAAGAGGATAGTTTGAGTAATTACCTCAAAACAGAGAGAGAGAGTATGTTATATACATTTGAGCAAGAGTATATATATATACATATATATATATATATATATATATATTATTGGGTGTAGTATTGAGCACCGATAAGGGGGAGAGTTCAGACAACTCATAGTCCCGATAGACCATGTCTTGCCAACATGGGTATAGGATCATACTTTTTAGATGAATCCTTATAACTTAGTGGATCCACTTAGTTGAGAGGTCCTATACCCCGACACAATATAGGATAGTTCTGGTAGTGTGGGCAAGACAATGTATCATTACGTAGCACATAGTGATGGTTGTCGATTAGAGAATCTCTCAAATAGAGTTAAAGTGCATTTTCATATATCACTTTTTATGTTGAGTTTAGAGATGAGTAAGTATTTTATAAAGTTTTAAATGATTTAATTCCTTTATTTCTTTACATCTAGCTTGAGTACATTTTATCTATTGCAGTCATTTCATTCAGTTATTTCGCTCGGCTATATTACATACTCGTACATTCCATGTAATGATGTAATTCGACCTGCATCTTTTTATGATGTAGATACACGTGTTTAGGATCATCAACAGCCACTTCATTGAGATCATTTAGCACTCCTAATTAGCTTCAGTGAGCCTCCTTGCATTTCAGAGGACCCCACTTTTATTTCTATTATTAGTTGGTTGAGGTTTCGTGGTCTTGTCTCGATATCTATCTTAATGTTAGAGGCTTCATAGATAAATAGAGTTGAGGAGTCTTTCAGTACTTTCTTTTCATTTGAGTTGTTTTGCAAATTATTGACATTTCTTTGAGTATTTCCCAGACTGCATGATATGAGTACTTTGAGATTTTGAGGATTTATTTTGTTTTAAAGCTTTATTCTACTTGAGTAAGTCTTCCGCTAAGTAGTCAACTAGGCCAAGGGTTCACTTGGGAACTAGCAATGGTTCTCGAGTGTCAACCACATCTAGGGTACAGGCTCGAAGCGTTACAAACTTGGTATAAGATCACAGAGTTCAAGAGTCCTAGGATGTTTATGAAGCCGTGTTAGTAGAGTCCTTCTAATCGGCATAAAGCACGCCACATCTATAATTGGGAGGCTATGACATTTAGCAAAATTTCACTTTTTTCTTACTCGTGTTCTTGTGATAGAGTTCCACTCTATAAAAGTTTCTTCTAACTCGTGCTTATGCATGGCTGTGTTTGAGGATACTTACTTGGGGTGCTTCTTTCCTTGAGATATAAAGGAAGTTAAAGTGAGAGAGCTCCTGAATCTAAAACAGGAAACGATGAGTGTGCCGGAGTACATTCTTAAGTTTACTCAGCTATCCCACTATGCACTAGAGATGGTGGCAGATATGACGATCAGGATGAGTTTGTTTGAGTCTTGGCTATCCTGCCGATACGATAAGGAAGGTAAGGTAGCTATATTGATAGGGGACATGGACATAGCTAGACTCATGATTCACGTGCAACAAGTTGAGGAGGATAAGATAAAGGATAGAGAAGAGTTTTGCAACAAGAGGGCCAATATAACATGTAATGAGACTGGCCAGCACAAGAATGGAATGTAAATCGGTCATCCTTCCAGCAAAGGACATCTGGACATGCCTCATAGTTAGCTAGTGCGCCTGCACCAAGGTACATGAACAAGAACTCTAAGAATTTCAGAGCTTAACCTACTTAGTCTTAGGGTAGTGTGGCACAAGGGGCTACTTGGACCCCATATGTGCCAAGTGTGGTAGCAACCACCCAGGGGCATGTTGTGATTGCTCCAATGGGATCTTCAAGTGTGGTTAGATGGGTCATTTTATGAAAGAGTTCCCTAAGAACAGGCAGTTTAATAGGGTCAAAAGAGCCCAATCTTCTTCAGTGGCTCGAGCAGACAGAACCACCCCAAGAGGAGCTACTTAGGGACAAGCGGAGGAAGAAACCATCTGTGTGCTATGGCTAGTCGCCAGGATTAGGAGAACTAGCCAGATGTTTTCACTGGTATGCTTAATGCCTTTTCTTTCAATGTTTATGCCTTTCTTGATCCGGGTGCGAGTTTGTCTTTTATGACTCCTTATGTAGCCATAAGGTTCGACATTTCCCCCGAACAACTTCTTGAGCCCTTCAGTGTTTCCACACATTTTGGTGAGTTTATTCTAGCAGAAAGTGTCTATCGTGATTGTACCATAACTGTCTATCATAAGGACATCGTGGCTGACATAGTTGAACTAGACATTGTGGACTTTGATGTTATTCAAGGTATGGACTAGCTTCATGCTTGCTATGCCTTAGTCGATTGTAGAACTCGAATAGTCAAGTTTCAGTTTCCTAATGAGCCAATTTTAGAGTGGAGGAGTAGTTCAGCAGTACCTAAAGGTCATTTTATTTCATAACTTAAGGCCATAAAGTTAGTTTCTACGGGGTGTATCTATTACTTAGTCCGAGTTAATGACTCTAGTGTTGATACACTGCCTATTGAGTCAGTTCTAGTTATGTGTGAGTTCCAGAGGTCTTTTCAGATGATCTTCTTGGAGTCCCTCCTGAGAGAGATAAACTTCAGAATAGATATTCTTCCTTATACTCAACCCATTTCTATTCCGACATATAGAATGGCTCCTACTTAGTTGAAAGAGTTAAAAGAGCAGTTGAAAGATCTTTTTGATAAGGGTTTCATCCAACCAAGTATCTCACCTTGGGGTGCTCCGGTCTTATTCTTGAGAAATAAAGATAGTTCCCGTATAGTGTGTACCAATTAGCCCCAATTGAACAAGGTCACCATAAAGAATAAGTATCACCTTCTTAGAATTGATGACCCTTTTGACCCACTTCAGGGTGCCATTTGTTTCTCTAAGATAGAGCTCAGATCTGGCCATCATCAGCTGAAAGTTAGAGAAAATGACATCCTGAAGACAGTATTTAGGACCCGTTATGGTCATTATGAGTTCATTGTTATGTCCTTTAGTTTGACTAACGTTGCTGCAGCATTCATGGATCTTATGAACAGAGTATTTAAGTAGTATCTCAACATGTTTGTTATCGTATTTATTGATGACATATTGATATATTCGAGGAATGAGGAGGACAATGCTAGTCATCTCAGAATAGTCTTCCAAACTTTGAAGGATTGAGAGTTCTATGCTAAGTTTTCTAAGTGTGAGTTTTTGCTTGAGTCTATGGTATTCTTAGGCCATATAGTGTCTGGCGATGGAATTTGAGTTGACACTCAGAAGATTGAAGCAGTGCAAAATTAGCCCAGACCCACTTCTCAAACTAATATAAGGAGTTTCTTGGGATTGACTGGTTACTACAGAAGGTTCTTCTAAGGGTTTTCATCTATTTCGTACTCGTTGACTAAGTTGACTCAGAAGACAACTAAGTTTCAATGGTCTGGAGCTTGTGAGAAAAGCTTTTAGGAATTGAAAACTTGGTTAACTACTACTCGAGTGTTGACCCTACCAGAGGCTACAGAGAGTTTTGTTTATTGCGATGCATGCAGAGTTGGACTTGGTTGAGTATTGATGCAGAATGGTAAGGTTATAGTCTATGCCTCTAGGCAGCTTAAGATTTATGAGAAGAATTACCCGACTCATGACCTCGAGTTGGCAGCAATAGTTTTTGCTCTCTAGATGTTGCATCACTATCTCTATGGCATTCATGTGGATGTGTTCACTAACCACAAGAGTCTTCAGTATGTTTTAATTCAAAATGAGCTGAATCTTCGGCAAAGGAGATGGCTAGAACTACTCAAGGATTATGACATGAGTATTCTCTACTATCCAGGTAAGGCTAAGTTGCTGCTGATGCCTTGAGCAAGTTGTACATGGGGATTATTGCTCATGTCGAGGAAGACAAGAAATAATTGGCTAAGGAAGTTCACAAACTTGCATGTTTGGGAGTTCGTTTGTTAGATTCTAGTGAAGGTGGAGTGGTCATGATGAATGGGGCTGAATCATCATTAGTTTTAGAAGTGAAGGAGAAACAGGACAAGGATCCTATTTTACTTGAGTTGAAAGAAAATGTGCATAAACAGAAAGTGATGGTTTTTACAAAGGAGGGAGATAGTGTGTTGAGGTAACAAGGTAATCTGTGTGTTCCAAATATGGATGAACTCCAAACAGAATCATGGAAGATGCCCATAGTTCTTGATATTCGATTTATCCAGGTGCCACCAAGATGTACCATGACTTGAAAGAAGTCTATTGGTTGAATGGCATGAAGAGGCACATTACCGAGTTTGTTGCTAAGTGCCCAAATTGCAAGCAATTCAAGGCTGAGCATCAAAGGCCATGTGGTGTAGCTCAGAATATACCCCTTACAGAATAGAAGTAGGAGATGATTAATATGGATTTCATTACTGGTCTACCACGATTTTGCAGAAAACATTATTTCATTTGGGTGATTATGGATAGGATGACCAAATAAGCCCGTTTCTTACAAGTAAAGACTACCAATACAACAGAAGAGTATCCAAACCTGTACATTCGTGAGATAGTTTGACTGCATAGAGTTCCCTTGTCCATAATTTCAAATAGATGTGCTCAGTTTACCGCGTAGTTTTGGAAATCATTTTAGAAGGTTTGGGCTCAAAGGTGAACCTTATTACTTCTTTTCATCCTCAGATCGATGGTCAAGCAGAGTGCACAATTCAAATCTCAAAGGACATGTTGAGAGCTTGTGTTTTGGATTTCAAAGGTAATTGGGATGACCACTTGCCTCTTATTGGCTTTGCATACAATAATAGTTACCATTCCAGCATGCAGATGGCTCCGTATGAGGCTCTATATGGGCAAAGGTGTAGATCTCCTATTGGATAATTTAAGTTTGGTGAAGCTAAGTTGATAGGACCAGATTTGGTTCATCAAGCCATGGAGAAGGTGAAGATAATTCAAGAGAGGTTGAAAACAGTGCAGATTCGTTAGAAATCCTATACTGATGTTATAAGAAGAAATTTGAAGTTTGAGGTTAATGTTTGGGTATATCTGAATGTTTTACTCATGAAGGGCGTTATGAGGTTTGGTAAAAAAGGGAAGCTCAGTCCCCGATACATAGGTCCTTATCGGATATCTAAGAGGGTTGGTAATGTAGCTTATTAGTTGGAACTACCACCAGAGTTAGCAGCAGTTCATCCAGTGTTTCATATTAATATACTAAAGAAGTAAGGGACAATTTGTCCTATGAGAAGATTCCAGTTCAGATCTTTGATTGTGAGTTGCATTAGTCAAAGTCTTGTGGAGGAAAAAAATATTTGAGGAGCGTACTTGGGAAGCCGAAGAGGATATGAAGAAGAGATACCCTCACCTTTTTTCCTCTGATTCAATTCCAGACCAAGGTACTTACTCTTTGGAAAGTACTCTTTAAGTTGATATATTGAGGTGCTATTTGTATGTTTTGTGCTTTGTGTTGGGTTGTTAGACACTTTCCCGCCCCTTTATGCTTAGTTTTATCTCATTCGAGGATGAATGTTTCCAAGGGAGAGATATTGTAACACCTCAGATTTCTAAAAGGACTAAAGAGGGGTAACAGACAAGTCCACGAAACTAAAATGGATCATGGACCTTTCACGGCACCCTAGACAGACCATTTAGGGGTCCACGACATGTTTAGGGGATGGTGGATGACCATCCAAGGCTGCATGGTGAGAGTCACATAGACGAGACCCTAGACGGCCCGTGGTGACTTGTACGGTCTATTTAGGGATCCGTACAAGTCACCCATCAATTTATAAGTTTTGGATCAACTTCAAAAGATCATATCTCTCAGCACATAATGAATTAGGTGACCCATGACCTATCAATTTAAAGTTCTTTGAGTCGTCTTTCCAACGCCACCAAGTATGCCTCATTTTGAGTTCGTAGTAAAAAGGTATGCCTGTTTTGGTGAAGCCCTGTCGGGCAAGTGATGCTTGACGACTAGCTAGACGACCCGTGAAGTGTGTCACGGACCGTGAAGCCTTAAATGGTCTGTGAAACCTCCCTTTTAAGGCATCTTTTCTATTTTAAAACCTAAGGTCATTTTGGTCTTCTCCTAAGCGTTTGGTACTTAAACTACATCGATTTAACCCCAATTCTAAGCCTAAACCATGATATTTTACACCTAATTAAGGGCTTAGAAAGTGTTAATAAGTTCTTTTATGTTCATTAACACTTCAAGCCATCAGAGCAAGGTTCAAAGAGAAGAAAATCTAGTGTTCAAGCGTTCTTCAAGTTTCTTCGATTTCGCCAGAGAACTTTGTTCTTCGAGCTATGTAAATCTATCATAGTGATGGACTTAGTTCGTCCTCAAGCCCTTTATCTACTTTCTATTGGTAAAAGAGATAATCTAGAGTTTTATCCTTAGTTTTGAGTATTCTTGAGATGAGTTTGATAATGAATTCTGAGTTTCTAATCCAAATTGTTGAATTGCTATACATTATGCTTTGAGATTCTTGAGTTGATTGTTCAAGTCTACTTTCAACATGAACCCTATTGTTGTGTATTCCTTGAGTTATTATTGAGAATCTTTTTAACCGAATATTTGTTTTGAACAGAGTTTTGAGAAAGTAAAGAGGAGATGAGAAAGAGTTTAACCAAGATTTAAGCAAGAGTATAAGAGAACTAAGTATTTCCCAAATGTTTCATTTTTACATGAAGAAAAAGAATATTGTTTTGAGAAAAATTAAAAGTTTTTTTAGAAATATTGAGTACAGAGAAGTTACTTTTTTTAAGAGGATAGTTTGAGTAATTACCTAAAACCATAGAAAGAGTATGTTTTATACATTTGAGCAAGAGTAATATATTTTTGGGAGTAGTACTGAGCACCGATATGGGGGAGAGTTCAGGCAACTCACAGCACCCATAAACCGTGTCGTGCCAAAATGGGTATGAGATCATACCTTTTAGATGACAACTTATAGCTTAGTGGATCCATTCAGTTGAGAGGTTCTATACCCCGGCATAGTATAGGACAGTTCTGGCAGCGTGGGCGAGACGTTGTATTATCACGTAGCTCATAGTTATGGTTGTTGGTTAGAGAATCTCCCAAATAGAGTTAAAGTGTATTTTTATATATCACTTTTTATGTTGAGTTTAGAGAAGAGTAAGTATTTTGTCATGTTTTAAATGAATTAATTCCCTTATTTCTTTACATCCAGCTTGAGTATATTTTATCTATTACAGTCCTTTCATTCAGTTATTTCGGCTATATTACATACTCGTACATTCCATGTACTGATTTCATTCGACCTGCATCTTTTTTTGATGCAGATACAAGTGTTCAGGATCATCAACAGGTGCTTTGTTGAGATCACTTAGCACTCCCAGTTAGCTTCAGTGAGCCTCTTTGCATTCAGGAGGACCCCACTTTTATTTATGTTATTAGTTGGTTGAGGTTTCGTGGGTCTTGTTCGATACCTATCTTAATGTTAGAGGCTTCATAGGTAAATAGAGTTGAGGAGCCTCTCAACACTTTCTTTTCCTTTGAGTTGTTTTGCAAATTATTGACATTACTTTGAGTATTTCCCAGACTTTATGATATGAGTACTTTGAGTTTTAGAGGATTTATTTTGTTTAAAAGCTTTATTCTTCTTGAGTAAGTCTTACACTAAGTAGTCAGTCAGGCCAAGGGTTCACTTGGGAACCAGCAATGGTTCTTGAGTGCGGGCCACGTTTAGGGTTTAGGCTTAGGGCGTGACAAGTAAAATGTTAGACCGTTTTACCCTGCACTACCATAGAAAATCTATACCTAAGTTTTACAAGTCCATATTACGTGTAGTGAAATGGAGTATGACCCATAATTTGAAATTGTAAGACAAACTTCCGAAATTGCTTGTTTGGTCTTATTTTCACAGACCCAATTATGGGTTGTAAATCCAACAATGGGCCATAATTTAGACTTGTAAAATGATATTCAGAAACTTGTTTTTGGTCACGCCAATCTTATTATGGGTCGTAAACCCAACCACGGGACATAATTTAGGCCCGTAGAATGAACTTTAGAAACTCAAAATTTTAGCCTGACTTCCATGGATGGAATCTATTGTCTTTAGATCAAACTACGGTTCATAGATGGCCTTCTTGGAAGATTTTTGACTTCTTTTAATTGGGGTTGTTTCGATCTGTTCCAATTCATTCTAAGCCTATGACACAGTGTTTTAACTTTTATTAGGGGAATATATTTCATCAAGTACCCAGGTTTTTTTCTCTTCTACACTTTCAACTCTCCAAAGTCAAAAGAAAATCACAAGAAAAGCAAAAGTTAGGGTTTCAAGGCTTTCAAGCATCATTCTCTCAAGTATGTAGGACATCAATGAGGAATTCCTTCCGTCCTCATGTCCAATACTCATAAGTGTATATGAAATTTACTCCATAGTTAGGGTTATCAAACCCACTTTCAAACTCATCATATATATGACCCAAATTGCATGATTTCGTGAACTTCTATCCTTGACTATGGATTCTTGATTAATGCACTTCCTTTTTATACATAGTAAGGTTTTTCGTTGTCATCCTTATTAGTTTTTGACATGTTATTGGTTAGGATTCATGAAACTTCTATTTCAAAGCATGAATTTAAAGTCTTCATGTTAGTATGAAAGCTATTATGAAAAGTCACAAGATATGCATGTTCAACAAACTTTCTCATGATTTGAGCTATTAACATGAGTTGAAAGATATGTTTTATAAGTTATTTTAGTATATGACTTTAAAAGAAGGATTTGAGTTATGTCTCACACTTTAGCACCAAGAGGACGCGGGCTTAGAAATTCCAAGTCCCATAACTACATGCCACTATAGGACTTGAGTATGCCTCTTTTACGGTTAACTCCTTTAGCAATTTGAGGGTTAGTTAGTGAATCCACATTAGCTAGACAGGCTCTACAGCCTGGCAAGGTATAGGGTTACCTATCTAATTGAGATCGTAAGTTTAAGTGACGATTTAATAGATTTGTTAGTAAAGGCATTGTCATCTTCATCATTTGAGAAGTTGATGTACAAGATTTGAATATGTTGTTTTCTGAATACAAGATGATATTTTTATCATGGGAGTAAAATATGTATTGTATAATTTTTTCCTTAACCGAGGTTGTCACACTTAATTTTTCTGGCAAAATTATTAGCGAGAAAACAATCAATATGTGTTACAAATATAAAATTAACAAAAGAAAGGTTTTTAAGTGTAACTTTATTTTGTGATCCATGTATGTTTTAGTATCCCTTTGAGCATAGATCAAAAGAACATGTATAGGGCAGAAGATATTAATTGAAAAAAGAATGTATCTTATAGTTTTTCAAAAGTCCCCTGTATAATGCACAATGTGAAGTGTTGAGTCTGCCACCCATAGTACTACATAGCCACATATCATCCTATACATGCTTTTAGGGTTTCCCATAAAACTAGATGAAGCTTTTATGATTTTCCCACAAATGTTGATGGATAAACATTAGTGGCAAACTAGATATGGTTGCAACCCTTCAATTTTTAACTTCATGTACTTAAATTTATATGAAAAGTACCAACTGAAACCTGCAAGGACACCAAATTACTTATCATTCATAACTTCATGATAATAATGATCACATAAAACTCGGAAAAAGAATTATTTGAATTACTCGGATGAACCTTTTAATCTACATTAAACTGGAAAAGATTAGAACCAAAATAAAATACACAATTCATGTCAGAGATAATGGTTATTCTATTTAAACATACTGGATATAAATGATGGCCTCCATAAATGCTTAAGTAACTAGTACTAATTTGGGTGAGATAGAACCTAATACTTCAAATCTATAGTTGGCACCAAAAGATTTTCTTAGAAAACAAAAAAAATGGTAATTTTGGAATCAAAAGAGTAACTAGTAGAAACCTGGATAGACTCTGCTGCAATCAGACGACCATTAACATCATCTGTAATAACAAGACAAGATGAACCAACACGCAATATAGTCCATGATTCATGTTGCTGGACTTGTCCATCTTCAAATATAATAAATCTTCCCAAAAGATATTTTATTTTATACGAACCTTGCAGGATGACACATATAAACATAAGATAAGTAAGAGTTCAAGATACGTAAATTCTAGAATCCCATGTTTATAACCAACGACGAAACTCGATAAGCAAAATAACATAAGAGTGCCTTCAACAAAAAGTTCATAGACTTATATAAGGTGTAACACCCCAAGTTCTCTAAAGGAAAGAGTAGAGTTTTGAACTGTTACTAGTGACCTACGGAGGCCACCTAGGACCGCAGGAGGATTGATGGGCCATAGGTGGGGAACCGTCGATGGCACTGTGTACTTTAGGGTTTCCAAGTTTCTGAATCTCAACCTACGGATCAGCAGAACGGGTCGTCATTCAGTTGATGGGCTGTAGATGAGTTCCGTAGATGCCTTCCAGACTTAGCCAAATTTTCAGCCCAAAACATAGTTCTGAATCTTTTGATGGAAGGACAGTACGGTTCGTCATTTGACTTACGGACCGTAGGTCCCCCCCGATGATTGCCCCCAACAATTTTTAATTAAGGGCATTTTGGTCTTTTCCCTAATTGATTAACTATTAATCTAAGTCGGTTATACCTTTAACCCAGAACCTATAAGTAGTTCCTAAGCCTAATTTTATTCATTCTAACTCATTCCTAAATTCTCCTCTCTCAAATATTTCTCTCTCTAAGTTAAACTCTCTCAAGCTTCAAGGAAGAAGAAAGCTAGGATCCTCCATTGAAGACCATCAATTTTCTTAAAATTCTTGTGAGCTTTGTTTAGGTATGATAGTGTTCACCATTAGGAGTCCTTTCCTCCAATGGGTCCTCCCTTTCTTCAAGGTTGTCAAGGTTCAATTTCCCCAAATTGAATTAGGGCTTTTGATCAATTCTTATGGGTTCTTCAATTATGATATCAATTGTTGATTTTATGATTCCTAGTGCACGATCTAGCGTGATAAAGTAATTTAGTGCACGAATTAGTGTGAATTACATGATTTGAAGTAAAGATTGCATGAACCCCCATGATCCCAAGATAATTCTCCCCAATTTCCTAATCTATGCTTTGATTGTTGGGTTGAGCTATGAATTAATGAAGTTTATGAAATCTCTATGAAATTATGCATGAATTATGAATGAATTGAGAAAAATGTTATGAATTTAGCATGATCAAGTCAAAAGCATGATGTTCCCTCTATTATGTGAGTTCCTTCAAGTATGGATAAATTGTCTTAATTATGGCTTTCTAAGCATGATATGACTTGAACTTGCATGAACCCATATGAACTCTATGATCCATGAATTATGAGCATGATGAACTAAGTAAAGATGAAGCTAATGAACCTATATATGCATGTCTCATATGAATTTTAATGATGAGTTAAGGGTGCTTTGAGAGTGAAGTACCAAAGTTATGATATGATGATGCTATGGCTGAGTTGTGTAAGGTTTTCTCAGATAATACTGCCATTATGAGTTAAAAAGAACAAAGATGCGATTACCCATGTTCTTAAGGAGCTATTCTAATGACGTAAGCTTGGACTAGTCCATGGAAGATGAAACGTCTATAAACATGTTTTAGCTTGGATTGGTAACCCTAGTTGTACCTTTCCATGGATAATGATATGAATATGTTAAATAAATATTCCATGGGAAATATGCTAACCACCGAGTGGGTATTGAGATGGAAGCTCTCCTGTAGTAGAGGCCGAGTCTCCAAAAGCAATCTCTTTGTCCCTTACCTATGTGCCCCATAGGATGATTGTCATAGAAGGACATTAGCTAGTGGATCCACGTAAGCTACAAATTTATGGTCCTTTCCTTGGCAAGTAGGACAACCCTTCTAGTCGTGTGGGGTAGACATCACTCCCCTTTTCGGTGTGGGGCAGACACTGGATTCCATGTTGATAGCTCACATGGTCTTATATGTCGGTTAAGGCTATTCTCCCTCAACTAATGAACAAAGTGTTCTTATGAAGAAGTAAAGAAAAATAAAGAAAGATAATTTAGCTTGCTTTTGCCATGGTTTATGTTTCATGCTTATTATGCTTTATCACGTGTTAGCTTGGCCATTCCATGTTATGGTTATGTCTCTCTCTAGCATGATTTATGTGTTTATGTGCATTGCTATCATACTTGTACTTGATTGTACTAACGCATACTCTTTCCTACATTAACTTATTTGATGTAGGACTTGGCGATTCACCATCCACTCGTGGCTAGAGCTTTGTAGTAGAGGATTTGATAGAAGACTTGGCGAGTCCTCATCCATCCGAGGATGTAGCCTAGTTGTACTTATTTTCTTGTATTTCTTTTCATTTCGAATGTTTTATTAGGTTACGTCCCAAACTTTATTTCCTTGTTTTTAGATTGGCTTTGAGACATGAGATGTAAACTTCTGTTGTTTCCTTTAAAAGCTTCGATATGAAAATCTCTTTTGAACTCTCTCTCTATATGATCTTGTATGAATGTATGCTAAGTGGCTTATATGAGGCCTCTCGAGGCCTTGTATGCCATGTCACATCTAGGGGGTACCTTGGGTCGTGACATAAGGGCACTCAAAATTTTTAGATAGTTTGCTTTCAGAAACTTGATAAACACAGTCAAGATCATTTTCACGTGTTTGGCCTTGAAGAGACAGGTCTGCACAGGAGAAAGCGTGTTTAAACCTTTGGATGAGGCAGTTCACACAATTCAATGCTTCAAAAATGAGAGTCTCTCACACAAATTAGGGAGGAAACTACTATTCTTGCTTAAGAAATTTCCAAGGGTAGATCACCCTTTACATCTTAATGTTGATATATACAAAAAAACAACTTACATATTATCACATTTGTAAATGATAATGCGACTTTAATTCGTATATGATTACCACAACAACTATTTAGATTATTTGTGCCTAATATTTAACTCTCAATAAAATAATTAATTGATTTAGGAATAGTACTAATTAATGATTTAACCAAATTATAATCGTCATGAGAGACATGAAACTCAAACAGGGCATTAGGGCAGAGAGAATATTTACTACTCCCCCCATTCATTTTTACTTCTGCACAATGGACTTTGCACACCCTTTAAGAAATAATAAATAAAATGTATATTTACCATGACGTATAGTCTTAATGGACTTGAGGAGTGATTTGGAATGAGTAGTTAATGGTACGGGTAAAACAAGAAAACAAAATTATCGTAAAAATTTAGTTGTAGTATAGTGAACAGAGGGAATACTATATATACGATTTATCTATTTTAAGAATTTTTTTATGAGTTACCACAATATTTTAGTATACCTATATTATGGAGCTGAATACTTATACTTCATTATCTACATCATCCTAATTAGATTGCAACATATTTATTAGCTTATCCAATGCCAATAGTTGTGGCATTAATGTGTTCAATGCCCTTTAGACCAACCCTATGCGCTCATGGAGTATGATGAACGTTAATCTATAAATGAGAGTGCCATACATTTAGTTTAAGTATCTTGTGGAATTGAATTGTTAATACTTTCATAGCTACAGGATCCTAACTAGTTTACTGTCTATTGAATTTCTTTTATCAGCTTACAAATTCTAATTATTGTGGTGCCTAAAGTGTTCGGTATCTTTAGACCAACCATGCATACTCGTTGAGGGAAATAAATGGATTCCCCATTTATCTCGCTGAAGAAATAGTAATACCCTTTTAGAGATTACCATCATCAAAAATTATTCCAATTTAACTACATGGAGATCAAAGACCACAAATGCAAATAACAAACATTACTTCAACATCATACCTTTTTAGGCTCTCCCATTTCTCAAAACCTAACTTCTACACCTAATAATAAGCTTCTGGTTACCAGTAAGAAGGTAGCAAGCATAACATCAGGAATCTAGATAGCACATTATGCCCATTACCTATTAAACATGAAAAGTGGAGACAACTATGTGGAACATCTTTGATGTTCATTGTAATGATTGTGCTGGACTAAACTCAAAACTTCTTCTCTAATATCCTGAAAGGGAATGGAGTTCTTTGAGTGCACTTTCTAGATAGCACATTATGCCCATTACCTATTAAACATGAAAAGTGGAGACAACTATGTGGAACATCTTTGATGTTCATTGTAATGATTGTGCTGGACTAAACTCAAAACTTCTTCTCTAATATCCTGAAAGGGAATGGAGTTCTTTGAGTGCACTTTTATCACCCACTACGTATAACTTGCCTACTTTTGTAAAAAAAAAACTCATTACTTAGTAAAAAGAAAATGGAGAGCATGCAAGAAGTACAATTCCAATTTACTATCAAACAAATATCAGGTAGTCCGCAGTCTAACAAGAAAATACAAGAAGAACCTACTAGTTTTCACTGATTACTACTATCAATATAAAATTATAAAACAAGACACAATACATCAAACAAAGTTAGTATCTTACTACCATTCAACTGAATGACTAACTTTTGTATGTCTAACGAATGGAGGGAGGAGAAAAACATCATGATGACCGCAATTGTGCCACATTAGTTCACAGTTGCGGTCATCGTGATGTTTAAAATTCTAATATCCTTCTTATCTCGCACATCCCTACAAGGACTTAGCTGAGAATGTAACACAATTGAAGCAAAGGATTCATCATCCATGTAGGTGATACAATGTAAGTGGGACTAAGGCTAGTAGTTGTTGCTGTACTTACATTAAGTTGAATATTTGCCAAGAGTCTGTTTAAAGGTTCGAGACTTATATATGTAAATAGGAATAATGTGAGAATTGAATAAACCCCAATTTACCTCAAAAGACAATTGATATAATATTGGAATGAAATGGGCCACAATAGAGCAGAATGGACATGTATGATATATTTTTACCCAAACATGTTTAAGCTTGAGGCATATATGATTGATTGAATATCGGGAAACATTAGAGCAGAATGGGCACATGTGATCTATGTTAGTCGATCCAACTTGTTTAGGATTGATATTTGAGGCATAGTTGATTGATTGAATATACGCAACTACCTAATATAACCTACACCAATGGTACTAAAGTTAGGTTACGTTATGATTTCTAATTTTAATTTCCGACCACATCAGAGAGATAAACATATTAGGTAACATTAAGCTAGTATGCTAAAAGAGGCTTTCAAAACTGCCTAAAAGATGCAACAATAAGTAATTTCAAGCCAGTAATGTGATCTTCAAAAACCTTCTCTTTATTTTTGATAAGTTAATGTAATGTTCAAACACCAATGGACTCCTTTTGTTAACGAATGAGAAATTAATCAATACTCCCTTTAACATTATTAAATTGAGTATTGCAAATTACTTACATAAAGAACAAGTAGTGTGTCATTGCTGATAGTGGAGAATAAGAAAGTTAGAATTGTAATAATAATATGTCATAGACATAGATGATGTAGGGTTTAGGTAAGATTTACTAATTTTAGGTAGTTTAGTAATTGTTGTAAATTTTATATTCATTTTACTTCTTCTCTTCCTTGCAGCGAGCCTCTGACATTATTACTCAACACCAAAGCCGAGAATGATTTTCCAAAAAATTCTTGATTATTTAGCAAGTTCCCTTTATTTGATAAGTAATCCAAGATTTTATAAATGCTTGCGCTAAGTCAGTGTGATAAAACACAACTACAAATTGTGCAGATCTCCGATTGCATCTAAAATTGCATCGACACCATGCACAATAATCATGTTGCACCAAAAAGCACGCAAAATAGACATATTTGTTTTAGGCTATGTAAATTGTAATGACCCTCCAGGTCATTTCTGTGTTAATGCCTTCTTTTTTTCATTTAGAGCGTTCTTATAGCAACCTCAAATCATTTATGACTTACTGGCACTGATTGTTTGGTCGTCTGGTCGTTCGTTTGAGTTTTATGCCTATTTTCCTATTTTGGAGCTTTTGAACGTTAAAAAGTGGATTTTGGTCATAAATTCAGGTAAATGACCTCAGATGAGAATTCTGATGGTTCCATCAGCTCCGGAACGACCAAATTAGGCTAGAAGCATTGTTTGCCCAAGTCTCGAGGTTTCCGGTGTGATTTTAGGGCCAGATAGCTCTGTAGTCTTTGAAATTTGGCTTAAGGTTGACTTCGGTCAACATTCTTGGTAAACGCGCACAGATGAAAATTCTGACAGCTCGGTTAGTTCCGAAATGCCGAGTTAGATCTAGAACGACCTTTCCAGAATCTCTGGGAGCTTTCGATTTAATTTTGAGGCCTTCGGTAGAAATTGGTAAAAATGGTATAATGGGTGTGGGACCCACTTTTTGTCGAAACGACCTCGTATGGAAATTTTGATTGCGCTATTAAGTCCAGAATGTTGAATTTAGTGGGGTAGCATATGTGGTTTATTTTCATCGGGTCCCGAACGAATTTCGAGGGTCCCTTCGGAGACTATGAAATATAGAAAAAAATCTCGTTGCTGGGGCAAACCTTTAGCGACCAGAATTTAGACTTTTAGCGACCAGAAATGGTCTTTAGCTACTCGTTTCGGGTTTTATAACCCAGAAAATTTCAGCTTTCAGCCCTCATTTTCAAATGGCGATTTCTCCCTCATCCGAGCTCCGATTTGAGTGATTAGAAATCCTGTATGATCATGGAGATTGTGGATATATGGTGGAGTTATTGGATTGTGTTAGTGAACCCTTGTTTGAGGTGAAATTCTGCTCGAAGCAGCTGCCATAAGTTATGATTTCTTCTTCATTTTAAACTTCGATATCTCAAGTTCTAGAGCTCCGTTTTGGGTGATTCGAAGTCTCACGTGTTCGGATTTTCATTGGCTTCATGGGTTTTAGGTTGGGGGCCATTGGGTTCTCCTTGTTTTGCATGACATCGAGGGTAAGTCTATATTTGGCCTTTTTTTTTTGTTAAGTATTTTAAATTGTTGTTGTTGGTTGTTAAGAGCGGATTCGACCTCTATTGAGCGATCTAATTTAGGCTTAGTGTTTGTGGAAAGATTTGAGACCTTTTGATGGAGTCAATTCCAGAAATCCAGAGCGGGTCCCGCTTTGCCAGATTTTGACCCAAAAATTGGTCTATCTCTGAATTTGTTGATTTTGGTGTCAAAACCACCGTATTGACGCTGTGATTCAATTTTTGGTAGCGTGGCAGCAGTCGGAGGACGTCCGGAAGGGGAAATCTCCAATTGAGTGACTTGGAGCGCACGTGATCGACTTTTTTGTAGGTTACGTTTTCCCTTCTGTCTAGTCTGAGCCTAATTGTGTAAATGCTGATTGATATTTGTGAATCTGGGGTAGTTTGTTAGTATTGTTTCCCTTGTTCCTCGATTTCCTCAGTTTAGAGTTGATTGTTGGGTTGTTATGAGCTAGTATCATGCTATAGGTTGGGTTGTTGATTTGATTTGCTGATATGCATGTTGTGGGGTATTTGTTGGTGGTTATCTGATGTTGCATGAGTGGGTCCGGGTGAATCTGTTTGATGATTGACTGATTATTGTGATTCTGCCTTAGAATAGGTTGTGATATTATTGACATAGTCCCATGTACCTGGTTTACTTGAGTATGTATCCGACGTCGTTGCGGATGGACTAGATCCTTATAGACTGATATAACATACTTGGATCAGATTATGAGCCTTAGTATAGGTGTTTTCGTGGCTTTCGAACCTGTCGATTCTTTTCCCTTTATCGCTGCGATTCTTGGGATGCTGCTGAAAGATGCCATTCTTGCACCGAGTGTCGGCTGGATTGTGTTAGGCTGGGAGTCTTCGGTTGGTATATATGTGGGGGAGGTGGCCCGTGATATTTAGTCTCTTGGTGCATTGTTGTTATGGCTTATCCGGTTCATGACGGCTAGCTCCAGTACGTAGCCAACGTAACTCAATTATCACTCAAGATTTCCAGCGCTAGGCTGATGGGGGTAGGCTACCCACTCCGGTCCACAGCTAACATTACATTATTGCAGCCCGTTATTTCCAGTGCGAGTCCGTGGAGCATAGGCTACTAGTCCCAGCTACGGGACCAACTTATCCAGTGGAACTAGTATTTCCAGCATTAGATTGTCGAGTGTGGGATGTTTGTGCCAGTTCGAGACTGAGTTTGCCCGGTTAGAGTCCGGCATTTCCAGCTCGTGACTGAAGACTGAGCTAGGCTCTAATATCTATGACTGAGTTGGGCTCTGATATTTATGACTGAGCCGGGCTCTGATATTTATGATTGAGCTGGGCTTCGATATTTATGATTGAGCTGGGCTTTGATATTTATGACATATCTGGGCTTTTAAATTTATGACTGAGCTGGGCTCCGATATTTATGACTGAGCTGGGCTCAGATGTTTATGTTTGGGTGGGGCTTTGATGGTAATGATTGGGTGGGGCCCTGGTGTTGTTCTGGAGTTTGTTATTCTTTCGTTTCTGTAGAATAGCTCTTCTGTGTACCTGTCGGACTTATGGGGGTCCGTTCAGGTTTTATTTAAACTTGCGCACCAGTGTGCCCAGCGGGTCTTATAGAGGGATTAGCTAGGTTTATTTTAGTTATTTCTTTGTGCTTCCTTTTCGCTTTTCCGTCTCCTGTTCTGTTGACCTCTGTTGTGTTTTATTCTATCTTGTCCTCCTTTTTTATCCTTCTTTCTCAGTCAGCCTATGATGCCTACTGGGTACCTGTTGTTTTTGTACTCATACTACACTCTGTATCTATTTTCATGATGCAGGTCCGACCACCATTTATCAGCGTTGAGATCAGGCCGGGAGCTGTCAGTTCGGGAGACTAGGGTGAGCACTTGGCATTTTGGGATCACTAGTTTCCTTTTTTTTTATATATTTTGGTTTGTCTTTTGTTTTCTAGACAGTTATCTCAGTGGTCCACTATCGAGACTCGTACTCTTTTTAGTAGTTCTGTACTTTTGACTTCCAGGTTTTTGGAGGTGTTGTATATATTTAGTCTGGTTCGTTCTAGCTTTCGTGATTTCTCTTACTGTACGCTTCCACTTAGTTATGGATTAGTTTCCACCCTTAGTCCCGTTACTGTTTAGTTTCAGGATAGGGATTTGGATGGCCTACTGGTGGGTTGGTAGGCGCCATCATGACTTTAGAATTTGGGTCATGACAAATCAGTATCAGAACCTAGGTTTATTGGTCTCCCTTTTACAGAGCTAACATCTAATAGAGTCTTGAGGATCGGTGCGGAGACGTCCATGACTTATCTTCGGGAGGCTATAGGATGTCTTTAGGATGTTGTCTTATCTTTGTATCATTTCGTGCGTTGCTGTCCAGTTGGTTTCTTGAAATCTCACTTGTGTCCTTCTATCATAGAATGGTTCGTACGCGCTGCAGAGGTCGACCCCGAGGTCGAGGCGGTGCTGCGGCACCAGACCGAGAGAGAGCGAGGACTCCGGAGCCGGAGCCTCTTGGAGAGCAAATTCCTCCTCAGCAGGTGGGGCCGGGACCAGCCCAACTACCACTCGTACTAGATGCCGCTCCTAATCTTTAGGGCATGCTTACCTAGATCTTAGCTGCTATCAGGGGTGTGTAGTAGTAGCTACGTCGCGAAGCCTAAGGGGTCAGACAGGATGGCAGGACTAGTGGGCCCCGTTCCCGGCCGAGAGTCACTCGGGACCAATTTATCCAGGGGTTCCAGCCAGGGCACTCCAGTCGCCCATTTCAGGCAGCATTGCAGACCTCAAAGAGAGATCAACCTCTTTAGAGCGATTATAGTGCCGGTCCGAGTAAGGGCCGATGCAGGTTTCAGACAGGTGCATCAGGTCGGGGTGGTCGACCTCCAGCAATTAGTAGGTCTTCTCAGGGTTGCTTCACCTGTGGGGAGCTGGGTCATTGGGCCAGGGAATGTCGTTCATCTAGATCAACTTTACTATCCCCTCAAGCAGCGAGGCCGATGTCAGTAGTATCACCCCTAGCTAGAGGAGCGGATCAAAAGTAGGGTTGTCGAGGAGGTCCCTGGGGAGGCAGGACAAGCGGTAGAGTGGATGCGAGGGATAGAGGTGCCCAGGGCCACTTTTATGCAGCTCCAGCAAGAGCAGAGGCCGAGGCATCTGATGACGTGATCACAGGTATGGTTCTCTTATGCCATGAGCCTGCTTCAGCTTTATTTGACCCAGGTTCTACCTATTCTTATGTTTCGGCTTATTGTGTGCCTTGATTGTGAGTGAGTCCTGAGCCCTTGTCTGTTCCTTTGCATGTTTCGACCCCAGTAGGGGTTTCCTTGGTAGTGGATCAGGTTTGTAGATCCTGTGTGGTGGCTATTTAGGGGCAGGACACTCTGGTCGATCTTTTTGTGCTGTGTATGGTAGACTTTGATATGATTCTTGGTATGGATTGGTTGTCCACTTGTGGGGTTGTCTTCGACTGTTATGCCAAGACCGTGACTTTAGCCATTCCTGGTATTCCGCCAGTGGTGTGGCAGGGTTCTTGTAGTCGCACACCAGTTGGGGTGATTTCTTGTATACGGGCTGAGAGGCTGGTGGACAGCGGATCCTTAGCATATTTGGCATATGTTAGAGATATGAGTAGGGAGGGCCCTACAGTCGATTTAGTACCTGTCGTTCGAGAGTTCACAGATATGTTTCCCACCGACTTTCCTGGCCTACCCGTAGATCGGGACATTGATTTTGCCAATAGACTTGGAGCCGGGCAGTAATCCCATTTCTATTCCTCCGTACCGCATGGCACCTGCAGAGCTCAGTGATCAGCTTCAGGATCTCTTGAGTAGAGGATTCATCCGACCTAGTGTGTCGCCTTGGGGTGCCTAGTCTGGCTTCTGAGGAAGAAGGACGGCACCATGCAGATGTGTATCGACTACAGGATGTTGAATAAGGTGACGGTGAAGAACGATTATCCTATGCCTCGTATTGGTGATTTATTTGACCAGCTTCAGGGAGCAGAGGTGTTTTCAAAGATAGACTTGAGGTCCGGTTATCATCAGCTGAGGATCAGAGCAGAGGATATCCCTAAGAGAGCATTTAGGACTCGTTATGGTCATTATGAGTTCCTGGTGATGTCTTTTGGGTTGACTAATACCCTTGCCGCATTTATGGACTTGATGACTCGAGTATAGAAGCAGTATTTGGACTCTTTTATCATTGTCTTTATCGATGACATCTTGGTATACTCGCGAAGCCACAGTGACCATGAGCAGCATTTGAGGATAGTGCTCCAGACTTTGAAAGATCATCGGCTTTATGCCAAGTTCTCAATGTGTGAGTTTTGACTTGAGTCTGTATCATTCTTGGGGCACCTGGTGTCCAAGGATGGCATTATTGTTCATCCGATAAAGATTGAGGCTATTCGTAGTTGGGCTAGGCCCACTTCTGTGACTGAGATTTCGGAGCTTCGTCGAATTGATAGGGTACTACAGATGCTTTGTTGATGTTTTCTCCACTTTAGCAGTGCCTTTCACTCAGTTGACTCGCCAGGATGTTCCCTTTGTGTGGTTGGAGGAGTGTGAGAGGAGCTTTCTGAGGCTCAAGGAGTTGCTTACCACCGCTTCGATATTGACTCTTCCAATTAAGGGCAAGGGATTCACGGTCTATTGTGATGCTTCCGACATTGGTTTGGGTTGTGTTCTAATGCATCAGGGCCGGGTTATTACTTATGTGTCGAATTAGCGTAAGCTGCATGAGTGCAACTACCCCACTCATGACTTGGAGTTGGCAGCGGTAGTTTTCTCACTTAAAATTTGGAGGCATTACCTTTATGGAGTTTATTGTGAGTTGTACACTGATCATAGGAGCCTTCAGTATATTATGACGTAGAAGTATCTTAATTCGACGCATCGTCGATGGATTGAGCATCTGAAGGACTACGACCTCTCTATTCTTTACCATCCGGGAAAGGCAAATGTGGTAGCGAACGCCTTGAGCTGGAAGGCGGTGAGTATGGATAGTCTAGCCTTTCTTTCTGTTTCAGAGCAGCCCTTGGCTTTGGACATTCAGTCCTTAGCCAATCAGATGATCAGACTTGACGTTTCAGACTCCAGTAGAGTATTAGCTTATGTAGGGGTTTAGTCATCTCTGCTTGATCAGATTTGTAGCCGCCAACTTGAGGATGAGTCTTTGATAGCACTCAGAGATAAAGTGTTGGCAGGTGATGCCGGGTAGACTATCTTAGATTCCGATTGGGTTTTGAGGGTTGCTAACCGGTTGTGTGTTCCCAGATTTGGTGAATTGATCCGACTGATTCTTAGCGAACCCATGATTCCAGATATTCTATTCATCCAAGCACAACTAAGATGTATCGTGATTTGAGGCAGCATTATTGGTGGAGCAGTATGAGGAGAGACGTCTTAGATTATGTGTCCCGTTGTTTGTGTTGCCAGCAGGTTAAGGTCAAACATATGAGGCCTGGGGAGAGTTGCAGAGGATGCCTATTCCTGAGTGGAAGTGGGAGCGCATCACCATGGACTTCGTTGTTGGGTTGCCACAGACTCCTAGAGGTGTTGATAGTATCTGGGTCATCGTGGATCGATTCACCAAGTCAGCACACTTCATACCCATTCATACATCCATCCATGCTGAGAGGTTAGCTCGTATATGCATCCGGGAGGTAGTCCGTTTTCATGGTGTGCCTGTTTCGATCATCTCAGACCAGGGCCCACAGTTCACTTCCAGCTTTTGGAGAGCATTTCAGGGAGAGTTGGGCACCCACATGGATCTTAGCACAACATTTCACCCGTAGACTGATGGTCAGTCAAAGCGCACTATTCAGGTGCTTGAGGATATGTTGCGGGCCTGTGTTGTAGACTTTGGAGATTAGTGGGACCATTTCTTGCCCTTGGCAGAGTTTGCGTACAACAATAGATACCATTCCAGCATTCAGATGGCCCCGTTTGAGGCCCTATATGGTAGGCGTTGTCGCACTCCAATTGGTTGGTTTGAGTCTACGGAGCCTAGGCCACATGGTACATATTTGTTTCTGGAGTCCTTGGAGAATGTGAGGTTGATTCAAGATAGGCTCAGAGTAGACAACAGAGTTATGCAGACCGGGACCGTTGAGTTTTGCCGTGGGTGATAGAGTATTCCTCTGAGTATCGCCTATGAAGGGCGCGATGAGATTTGGGAGGCGGGGCAAGCTCAGCCCCAGGTATATTGGGCCTTTTGAGATTTTGAGGGCAGTTGGTGAGGTGGCTTATGAGTTTGCCTTACCTCCAACATTTTCAGCCGTTCATCCAGTATTCCATGTTTCTATGTTGCGCCAATATGTTCCAGATGAGTCTCATCTACTCAAATACGATGCTATTGAGTTAGATGATCGCTTGACCTATACAGAAGAGCTAGTTACTATTTTGGCAAGAGATGTAACGCACCTGAGGTCGAGAGTCATTCCTGTGGTTAAGGTCCATTAGAGTCATCGTCCAGACGAGGAGGCTAACTGGGAGATCGAGCGGGAGATGCAGGAGTAGTTCCCCAGCTTGATTGAGCCGTCAGGTACTTCTTGATCCTTACTTTCGCAGATGAAAGTCCTTTTAGTAGTGGATATTATAATGACCCTCCAGGTCATTTCTGTGTTAATGCCTTCTTTTTGTCGTTTAGAGCGTTCCTATAGCGACCCCAAATCCTTTATGACTTGCTGGCACTGACTGTTCGGTCACCTGGTTGTTCGTTTGGGTTTTATGCCTGTTTACCTATTTTTGAGCTTTTGAACCTTGAAAAGTTGATTTCAGTCATAACTTCAGGTAAATGACCTCAGATGAGAATTCTGACAGTTCCATCAGCTCTGAAGCGGCCAAATTAGGCTAGAAGCATGGTTCGCCCGAGTCCCGGGGTTTTCGGTGTGATATTTGGACCAGATAGCTCTTTAGTCTACGAAATTCAGCTTAAGGATGACTTTGGTCATCATTCTTGGTAAACGCGCTCGGATGAAAATTTCGACAGCGTGGTTTGTTCCGGAATGCCGAGTTAGGTCTAGAACGACCTTTTTAGAATCTCCGGGAGCTTTCGATCTAATTTTGAGGCCTTCGGTAGAAATTGGCAAAAATGGCATAATGGGTGTGGGACCCACTTTTATCGAAACGACCTCCTATGGAAATTCCGACTGCCCCATTGAGTCTGAAATGTCGAATTTAGTGGGGTAGCATATCTGGTTTATTTTCATCGGGTCCCGAACAAATTTCGAGGATTCATTCGGAAACTTTAAAAAATAGGAAAAAAATTGGTTGCTGGTGCAGACCTTTAACGATCAGAATTTAGACTTTTAGTGACCAGAAATGGTCTTTAGCGACCCGTTTTGGGTTTTATAACCCAGAAAATTTAAGCTTTCAGCCCTCATTTTCAAATAGCAATTTCTCCGTCATCCGAGCTCTGATTTGAGTGATTCTAAGTCCTGTATGATCGTGGAGATTGTGGCTACGTGGTGGAGTGATCGGAATGTGTTGGTGAACCCTCGTTTGAGGTGAAATTCAGCTCGAAGCAGCTGACATCAAGTTATGATTTCTTCTTCATTTTAAACTTCGATATCTCGAGTTCTAGAGCTCCGTTTTGGGTGATTCGAAGTCCCATATGTTCAGATTTTCATTGGCTTCATGGTTTTTAGGATAGGGGTCGTTGGGTGCTCCTAATTTTGCATGAAATCGAGGGTAAGTCTATATTTAGCCTATTTTTTGTGTTAAGTTTTATAAATTGTTGTTGTTGGTTGTTAGGAGCGGATCCGACCCTTATTGAGCGATCTAATTTAGGATTAGTGTTGGAGGAATGATTTGGGACATTTTGACGGACTCAATTCTGGAAAATCCAGAGCGGGTCCCACTTTGCCAGATTTTGACCCAAAAATTGGTTTGTCTCCGAATTTGTTGATTTATGTGTGTAAACGACCGTATTGACGTTGTGATTCTGTTTTTGGTAGTGTGACAGCAGTCTAAGGCCATTCGGAAGGGAAATCTCCAATTGAGTGACTTGGAGCGCGCGTGATCGGCTTTTTGGTAGCTTAAAACTTCCCTTTTTCCTAGACAGAGCCTGATTGTGTAAATGTTGGTTGATATTTGTGAATCTGGGGTGGTTACTTCGTATTGTTTCCCTTGTTCCCCGATTTTCTCAGTTTAGAGTTGATTGTTGGGTTGTTATGAGCTAGTATCATGCTATAGGTTGGGCTATTGATTTGATTTGCTGATATGCATGCTGTGGGGTATCTGTTGGTGGTTATCTGATGTTTCATGAGTGGGTCCAGGTGAATCTGTTTGATGATTGACTGATTATTGTGATTCTACCTTAGAATAGGTTGTGATATTATTGACATAGTCCCATGTACTTGGTTTACTTGAGTATGTATCCAACGTCGTTACAGATGGACTAGATCCTTGTAGACTGATATAGCAGACTTGGGTCAAATTATGAGTCTTAGTATAGGTGTTTTCGTGACTTTCAGACCTTTCGATTATTTGCCCCTTATCGCTGTGATTCTTGGGTGCTGCCGGAAAATGCCATTGTTGTACTGATTGTCTAGTGGATTGTGTTAGGCTGGGAGCCTTCGATTGGTATATATGTGGGGGCGGTGGCCCGTGATGTTTAGTCTCTTGGTGCATTGATGTTGTGGCTTATCCAGTTCGTGACGGCTGGCTCCAGTACGCGAAATTGCTCCGTAGAAATTGTCACACATACTTTCTTTGTTCCAACATAGAAATTGCTCCGTAGTGCATTTTGGCAAGGACCAGGACATGCTTAAGATTGACAAAAACATGCTCTACAGCTGGGTAGTAACTCTACAATGCAAAAAAAAGGTGGCCAACATCTTTAGCAAGTTCCGTTATGAGATAAGAAGCTCCAGAAACCACTATAAGTTTTACTATGGCCACATAATATGAGATTTCCTAATACTGAGTATGGGTTTGTACTAAATTTCTAAAGAAAATGTTGACATGTGACAACTCTTTGATGGCCATAGGAGAAATAGCAATGGAATTGTGTTTCTGAGACCAATCAAGGGTATTGCAGTGACGTGACCATGGGAGATGAGAATTTGAATCCCAACCCAACAACATAGGCAAAAAAGGCTAAGTGCCAATTTTTACATTTACCTGCGGCCTGGGGAATGTTATGGAGTGTCTATATTGCTACGAGGATGCAAGTACTCGGTGGAAATAGTTTTGGAACATGTATGTTGGTCCAGATACCAATGTTATATTTTAAATAAGTACTGCAATGTACATTAACCTGCTTGAAAATGTTGTCGGCAACATGAGGAGCAATATGAAAAAGATACATGTAGTTTAAGCTAAAGCTTCTAGAATAGACATCAGAAAAAAGGGTCTTTCCATCTGAAAGTTTGATCCTGTCACAATCCAAAGAACACCCTAGACGTGACATGGCATATAAGACCCTGAGAGGTCCTACACAAGTCACTTGACATACATACAACACAATATAATAGAAAATACAAGAATTTAAGTAGAAAGTCTCATATCATTAAAGAGTTTGACATAAAAGCAGAAGTCTAATCATAAGTCTTGACAAGCCAATATAATACATCAAAGAGTGGTTGGGATGTAATCCATACACCACGTACAACATCTGAAAACTAAAGAAATAAGAAAGTATAGAAATGATGACATGATCCTCGGAACATGAGAACTCACACAATCTTCAAATGATCAAGCAATCACCTAGCCACGAGCGTGAGGAGAAAGAGCGTTGTACCTTGCATTATTAAATAATGTAGCACAAGTATACATTAGTATATGGAATGAACTAAGTATGAGGGAAATGCATAAAAACATAAACGTGATCATATGAGGACATTTAAACATGATATATATGACCAAGCTAAAATATTGTAAATCCTTTTAAGGATAAATCATAAATCATAAACATGTTCAATGCATCTTAAAACATAATGAAAGCTTTTCAAGAAAACACACTTCTTTTATGGTATATTTACCGTTAACTGAGATAGACCATGTGAGCCATAACGTGATATCTAGTGTCTTAATCCCACACCAAAAAGAAATGTC
Organism: Solanum appendiculatum; assembly: GCA_018342035.1. Classification (NCBI taxonomy): domain Eukaryota; kingdom Viridiplantae; phylum Streptophyta; class Magnoliopsida; order Solanales; family Solanaceae; genus Solanum; species Solanum appendiculatum. The sequence continues at coordinate 170,026 of JAGDQO010002135.1, forward strand.
CTACTTGCCAAGGTATGGACTATACTTCTAGCTTAGGTGGCCCTACTAGCTTGGTCACTTAAGACTATCCTACGAGGGCACGTAGTTAGGGACAAGGAGATGGCTACTAGAGACCCGACCTCTACAAACGGAGCCTCCATCTCAATATCCTCTCGGTGCTATGTAAAAATTTCAATGGAATTGGTCATAAACATATTCATATCATCATACTTGGAAAGACAAAGTTAAACTACCAATCCAATTATAAAGTCATTATAGAGTAGCTCCTTTAAATCATGATTCATACATGTGTGAGAAAACCTTTCACAATCATGATTTTATAATATGTGAGAAAACCTTTCACAATTTATTCATTCTTAAAACATAAGATCCTTAGATCATACGCATCATTTTAATAAAAAACATGCATATTTCTCATAAATCATACTTCATAAATTCTTAAGCTTTCTTCAGAAATTCATCATCAAAATCAAGTAAAAAACATGAGTCCATATGAAATCAATTAAACACCTTGTAATTTAATCAAATCATGCATAATAAGATTGAAATGAAACAATTAAATCATAATAAGTTGGACTTATGAAGAATTGCTTGAAACCCTAATCAAATTGGATGAAAATTGAATTGGAGATTGAGATTCTTTTGTGACCCAAAGGATGGATGGTATCCATTGGTGAATTCTCACATACCTTGATAATCAAAGTCTAGCAAAGCAAGAGAAAAGAGGAGACTTAAAGCTTGAAACCCTAGCTCTTTTCCTTGAGCTTGAGAGAGAATTGAGGAAGAGGACTTGAGAGAATTTGGAGAAATTTTAGTGAATGGGAGAGATTAGGATTAGTTTGTAAGAGTAAAAATGGTTATAGGATAGTTATAGGTCCAAAACGACGTAGTTTAGGGGCTGGATAGGTAGAAAAAGACCGAAATGTCCTTCATTAAATCCTACCGAAGTGACCTACTGGTTGTGCCTACGGTCCGTACTAGTTAACCATAGAATCACTTACAGGGGCCTAATATCTGGCCAAGTTTCATGAGACCTTTCTACAGGCCGTCAATCTTTCTACAATTCGTAGAGCCAACTCGTAGAACCCAAGTTCAAAACCAAAATTTCACTAAGTCTGGAATTCTACTACGGAATTCATCTACGACGTAGTCCAAACGATGATCCGTCCTATTTACTGGGACTTGAAAATTCCAAAACTCAACCATGGTCCTACGACTTCCTTTCTACATCCCGTAGGACTTCCTATGGCCCATATATAGGACATGTAGTTCCTGCACCAGTGCCAAAATCTGAACTTTCCTCTTTTTAAATTTGACTTTCTAGTTTTCGAGGTATTACAAATCCTTGGCAATATGGAATTCTAGAAAACTTCCAAAATGTTTACTGTGCAATGAACAATGTTGTTTTTATGTTTTTGGCCAAAATTGAAGGTTTTAAGAACAGAATAAGAACTTCCTGGAAAGTTTGGCTTAAGTATTGGTGGTGACAAGAAACCATCAACAGCGAAGAATGTTTTGAACAAATAAAAATGAAAAGGGATCTCCTTAGAAGATGATGAGCATAAAACTTATGGCCTTAGGGGTTATTTGATAGAGTGTATAAAAATAATGTTAAACAGAGTGAATTAGTAATGCTTTTATTAGTTATGCTTGCATTAGATATAGACAGATTATTTCTTATGCGTTGTTTGGTTTGGTGTATAAAAAAATAGCATGCATTGTATAAATATATTTATTTACAGAAATATCATCCACAATTATGGTGGAAAATATGTAAAAGGAGTTTTGAGGGGTAATTGATTGGGTCTTTAACCATTAGATCCCTTTACATTAATAATACCTACAAATCCATGGTATTAGTAATACACTCCTCAAGGTACTACAAATACATAGAGCTAATGTATGCATTATTTTTGCTAATACACTCTACCAAATGCCCCCTTAGTCTTCATCCATTGTCCACTAACAATTGTCATAATTGAGCTCCTTGGTCCAATTTACCACCTAAAGATTCAAAGTCTCCATTCACAAAGCAAACTAAATAAAAGAGACAAAAGCAGATTAGTGGAAATACATTACATGAAACGGACAATCAGAACTCAAAAGATTGTAGAGGCACCAGAACAAATAAACAAAAGCCTTACTACATAAATACTAATGTTAGAGAAGAAGATAACACACATAACAAGAATGATTTTCATGTCCAAAAGAACATGAACACCGGAGAAGTGCAAAAATGAGACCTGTCCTTGATCAATAGTTATGTAAAATAATTTCAACAAAATCAAAGCATTATTTTGACTAAATATTTATATATAAAAGAATAAAGTACATGTTTTTGTGATAGATTAATATGAATTATTGTATAATGACTTGCGTTTCAAGGTCAGTATCATCAGAATCTTTAAAGATGAAGAATAATTTTTTTGTCGGATGCATATTATTTTTACTTAATTTGCATTAATGAGTACAAAAATGTAACAAAACATATCTTATCTAATATTTTTTTATAAATGATCTTCGTGGTGTATCTTCCTCTCGATAGAATGAATTAACACCCACCACAAATCAGCATATCAAAAATCTACAGAGAATTTAAACTAAAAATAACTCATACTTCCCTTTTCATAACTTATGTGAACTTTTTAAACTTTTTTGAAAATTAATTTGACTAATTTCTAAAGAAAATTTTTATTACATCAACTCAACATTTTCACCTTAGATATCAAAAGCTAAAGGAAAAGAAATCAAATATTACATTTTTTTCTCATACATATATGATTAAAAATATACTTTAGAATATATATCAAATTTAAATAGTTTAAATCTTGACGAACTAAAAATCCATATAAGTTGAGAAGAGGATATCCTTGACCTCACCATCTTTAACCTTGTCTATGACTTTAGACCTTACGACATTTGTAATAAAATTTAAGTATTTTCCTTTCCAATTCAAAATCTCTGTCTTATATTAAAGAAAACAACTAAAAGAGACAATAACAATTGGTGATATGAATGTTGTACGAACATATGATATGATGATAATCCTATTCATAGGTATTTACAAAGTGCAATCCAAACTTTAGGATTCAACGAATCATGTTTGATTAACATAAATCGAAAGGTCGGCTCTCCGTACCCTCTATCCCCAACCCACAACAAAGACAAAAGAAAACAAGAAAGAAGCATCTAATCAAGGATATAGAGACATCTTTTTAAGGTTTATATCAAACATTAAGAGCACCTCAAAAGACAGGCACTCTTCGGCAAGTGTCAACAATTTTAATACACAAGACATTAGATGACAATGAGAACACATTTGAATTCCCAGATACAGTAAAATTTGAACAAGTTAAAACAATGGTGTTAACACGTGGTGCAAAAGATAACCAAAATCAAAAAGTAGAACTAATGTAATTTCGTCTATAGATTCTGTATCAAAAATATATAAATAAATAGCCATAAACAGCTCAAACATAAGTGGGAACCAGTTAATACTTTTCAATATTTTCTCCTAATTGTAGAAATCACCTTGATTTTCATACGCATCTCAACAACAACAAAACAGTACCCAAAATATCCTTGTTTCATTTTGCAAAAAAAAAGAAAAGAGAAAGCTTTTCAATTTACTTGAAGAAGTACTAATTTCACTCCAATTTATAATTATTTAAAAAAATAAAGTACCTGAAGAAGAATTATGGTTTTTTAAAAATTTCCAATCTTTTATAATCAAAAGCAAAAACTAAAAGCTGACACAAGGACTTAACCATAGAGTGTTATATTATACTTTGTCTCTCTATTTTTTCATTCTTTTACCGGCAACAACAGTGCTCCGATGATAAAAATGGTCGCCTAAACAATCAGTTATAAATGGCAAAAAAATAGACCTGAAACTGTTTAGATCTAAATGCATTCATTTAGGTGGCGTGCCAAAACCTTTTCAGATGTGAAGAATCTGCAGCTCAGATCCTGTACTCAACAAGTAACCCACTAAAAGAAGAACTCCTTTCATCCCAACCGAACCGCACAACTACAAGTTATGTAGAAATCAGCAAAACCTAATAGTTCAAAATATACAGTTCACAAGGATTCCATAATAACAGGCAAAACTAATAGTTCACAATATACAGTTCACAAGAATTCCTTAATATGTGGATTTGATTTCGACTAGTACATTCATCAAAGTAATATGGCGCCATTACAATGACGAAGCTAGCTGCTAACAAGTAGGGTAGAGACTAATATGTTTAGACGACTTGATATAAAGAACAAAGTTCAAACAAAGAAAATAATGTATTTTCTGTCTCGAAATGTTATTCGTAATGATCCTTTAAAGCTAAAGTTATCTAACATGCTTTATTCAAAGGCTGCTATATGCCAATTATATTGGTAGAGATGCAAATGGTTTGTGAATTCTGCTGAAAGTGAAAAGGCACAAATACCATCCTGAACTATACCCCAAGTCCCAATTTCATGCCTAAACCTTATTAGAGCTCAACACGACACCATTGCCCCATGCCTTTTTCTTTCTTCTGATATTGTTCACCAATTAATCAGCCTCCCTTTTGCATCTCCTTCACAGTTGAACCCCAACATTGTTTTTTGCAAAATTTGACTAGGAAAACAGAGCTCTAGCGAGCTTGTGTTATTTTGATGGTTGTCTTACTCTTCACTGTTTTGGTTCCATAATTTTAAGTAGGTATCATTTACACTACAAATTAGCACAAGGTTACACAAACTCTAATGAAGTTAAAGTGCTAAACTAAGTTTATTGAACAAGTTTGAGGAGATTTTATGTATTTTTCTCTAAAATAATTTCTATAAGTTGCAATGGAATGACCCTTCAGGTCATTTCTGTGTTTATGCCTTCTATTCCTTGTGTAGAGCGTTCCTACAGTGACCCCAAGTCATTTATGACTTGCTGGGACTAACAGTTTTGTCACCTGATCATTTATTTGGTTGTTATGCGAGTTTCCGTGTTTTGGAGCTTTTGAACCTTGAATGGTCATTTTCGATCAAAAGTTCAAAGATGACCTCACAGTCCCATTTTGATGATTCAATAAGCTTAAGAAGGGTCATTTTAGGCTAGTAGCATGGTTTGCATGACTCTTGAGGCTTTTAGTGCGAGTTTGTGCTATTAGGTATTTTAACTTTCAAGTTAAGGCCTAAGTTTGACATTAGTAAACATTCCGAGTAAACAAGCTCGGAGGAGAGTTTAATCAACGCAATTAGCTCCAAAATGTTGAGTTTGGTCTAGAATAACACATCGTTTGGATCGCGAGGTTTCCTTGCTAATTCTGAGACCTCTTGTGGATTTTGGATTTAAAATGGAGTTTGGGAGGGACCCATTTTTTGCCGAGATGACCTTGTATGAAAATTTCGACTACTCCTTGAGTCCGGAATATCAGATTTGGTAGGGTTGCATATCTAATATACATGCACAAAGTTTCAAACGAATTCGAAACACTCCATCAGAGATTTGACTTTTCAAGGAACCAGCTGATATGCATTAGATTGTGCAGGCCCTAAATGGCCTTCGCGATTGTGGGCCCTTGGCCGCGTTCATGAAGGTCAGGCGACCTGAAGGTTGTGTTCGCGAGGCTTTGGCCGTGTTCGTGGGAGTCGCGTTTGCGGGGTCCCTGCCGCGATTGCCAGGCTCTAATTTCTTCTTGGCCACATTCATGGGCCCTCACCATGTTCGCAGTGGACTCTCTACGTTTGCGAAGAAGAGATTTGTTTGGTCTTATTTAATGACCGCGAGACATCTTTAATTCCCAAGTTCAATTGTTGATCTCTCCCTTGTTTTAGCTCAATTTTAGGTTATTCAAAGTACCACACATCCATAATTGCTAAGGTTTCATTGTGCAGTGATCGAGTAGTTTAGGGGAACCTCCATTCGAGGTGAATTTCCACTTTAAGTTGCTGCCTTGTCCTTTATTTTGAATCAAATTGTGGAATTTGTTCATGTTCGTGTTGTTTGCTATTTCGAGTTCCAGGTTGTGGTAAATTTAGGAACACAAGTTTGGGGCATAGTTTAGGACCTTGTGATAGAGTCAGTTCTAGAATTTCCAGTGTGCGTCCCCCAATTCCCATTTGACTTCAAAATTGGTTCATTTCCATTTTTGTGTTTTTGGTGTCAAAACGATCGTACAAACATTAGGATACTATTTTTGATAGTGTGGCAACATTTTGAGGATGTTCAAAAAGGAAAACTCTGGCCCTGTAATTTGGAGTTCGCGTGGTCTGCCTATAAGTAGGCTATGACTTTCTTTCTATTTAGATTGAGCTTGAATGCATAAATTCATGTCGATTAGAGTGTATTGGGAGCGGGTACCTAGTATTTCTTATTTCATTTCTTAGGATTGATCGGTATTGTTTCGGGTTTAGTACCATCCTTTTAGCCTTATTTTGTCTCTGACGTCGTTTTGGATAGACTAGATCCTTGTAGACTGGAATACCAAACTTGAATCTGATAGTATGAGCCTTAGTTAGGGCATTCTCACAGCTTGTTGTATCTTTTGTTTTCTCCCCCTATTTCTGCAGCTCCGATGCATTATCATAGGTTTTGTGCTTTTATGGTGTTATAGGATCGGATTGTTCTAGGCTTGGAGCCTTTTGTTGGTTCTTTGTGGGTGGACGTCATTCCACAATTTCTTGGGATTGATATTTTAGATCCTCATCGGAGTTGACATGCTCTCGAGTTACTCTTTCTAGCTGGGCGACTTACACCCCTAGGAGTGGACTGGCTGGCTAGATGGCCTTGATATATGAGATCGTCTTCAGAGTAGAAATTCCCCAGGCCACTCTTTCTAGCTGAGATGGAAGTGGGCTTGCTGGCTGAGCGGCCTAGATTGATTGTAACTCTTGCTAGCTGGGCTGAGAGTTGTCTGGTTATCTGGATATGTGGTTACTTGGGTTGGGAGCCTAACTGCTTTTCTTGATTTCGGATTTGGGTTACTCTTCTCTCAGTAGACTTAGCTATTCTATGTACCTGTCGGGCTTATTAGCTATTACGCACAAGTGTACCTTCTAGGCTTATAGGTCCAGTTATGTTTAGTTAGGTGTACTTAGAGTTACTTTCGGTATATTCATGTGCTTTCTTTCATATCCGCTTTGACCTCTGTTTGTGTCTAGATTGTATCTTTTCTTACTGTCTTTACCTTTCTTTTCCAGACGGCATGTGATGCCTACTGAGTACCTTTGTTTTAGTACTCATGTTGCAGTCTGCATTTGTTTCGTGATGCAGGTCATAGTACTAACTACTAGTGGTGATTGTTCGTGCCATCTTCAACAACTTTTGGGATCAGAGACGCGGGTGAGCACTTGGCGTCCTGGATCAGCCTGTCTCCTTATGTGAATATGTTTAGCGAGTCTTTTGCCTTAGAGATTGCTTGTTGTGCACCACTTTTGGGACTTGTATTATCATATTAGATAGCTCTGTACTTGTGATTTCTGGGTTTTGGGAGGGATTCTCTTGTATATAGATTTTTTCTTGCTTCCACTTTCGTGTTTTGCTATTTTGTATTGTTAGTTCTGTTTAGTTCTATCCTTATACTCAATACTTGTGTTTTTGGGTACGGTTTGGCTTTCCTATTGGTGGGTTATAGTAGGTTTCAACATGACTCGAGGAATCAGGTTGTGACATGCAATCATTCTCATATTTGTATCATTAAAAACAATGCATTTTATAAATTATTTACAAAGTTAAAATAGGAATAACCTAATACATCAGATTCATAGTTGGCACCAAAAGATTTTCTTAGAAAACAAAAAATGGTAATTTTTGAATAAAGAAGTAAATAGTAAGAACATGTATAGGCTTTGCTGCAATTAGACGACCACTGACAAAACAAGATTAACCAACATATGATATAGTCCATTATTCATGTTGATCATCTTCAGATATAATAAATCTTCCTGAAAGATATTTATTTTATATAAATTCTGCAGGATGACATGTATAATCATAAGATAAGTATCTAAGTGTTCAAGATACTTAAATTCAAGAATTTCATGTTTACAGAGTAAGATTAGTTAACCAACAACAAAACTCGATAAGCAGAATAACGTAAGAGAGCTTTCAAAAAAAATCTAGAGAAGAATAGAAGGGCACTCAAAAATTTCAGATAGTTTGCTTTCAGAAACTTCATAAACATAGTAAAGATCATTTTTACAGTCCTTATAAAAGAAAATCATGTACTCACAGTTAACCTTCAATTTTTAAGTGATACATTTTGCACAACTTGTGGACTTTCTTAAGTAGAATTGACTCGAATAATATATTCATCGTAGTACAAGAAATATTAGTATAACTAAAAAGGTTAGCTTTTAAGTAAGAAAGACTAGTTTTACAAGGAGTCATTCACATTGGAAATGTTATTAATATAACTAAAAAGGATAGTTTCATAGTGAAAGATAATATCAGATTTATAGTAAGTTGGTAAATGAAGTTCAAGCATCAAAACATGTGAAAGTTGAGCAAAATAGTTTGATTTATAGTATGTCTTACTGTAGAATAATATATGCAAAATTGGCATTGCACAATTTGCCAAACTTCCTTTTGGTCTTTAGTTTTTGCACAATATTATTTCACCTTTCAAAGCCATACATGGCCAAAACGTACACACCTACTACAAAAGATCATCAATTAAAAATAAGTTTTAAGGTTTTTCATAAATTATTACATGACTTGCACTATCTTGATCAATGTCAAGAGAACATGTATCCAATCAATTTTTGCTTCAAAAGTATAATAGGAAAAAACATTGATAGACATCAGTAACCAACTGCATGTGCTTACTATTCTTTAAACTTTTTCTTTATTTCTTCATCTATACTTGGATTTATATGAAAAAAACTAACCGTAACCTGCAAGGACATCAAATTACTCTTCATACAGGACTTCATGATAATAATGATTACATAAGACACGAAAAAGCAATAATTGAGAAGATTAGAGTAAAAATAAAATACTAAATTCACGTCCGAGATAATGATAAATACTTGATTACTATTACTTATTTGGGTGACATAGAAGGTTTAATGAACAAAATGAGAACATTCTGGAAGGTTTGGCTTAGGTTTTTGGTGGTGACAAGAAACCATCATCAACAAAGAATGATTTTAACAAATGAAAATCGAAAGACATGTCGTTAGAAGATGATGAATATAGAACTTTTGACCTTAGTCTCCATGCACCATCTACTCCTAGTCTTCATAATTAAGGTGTTGGTTCAATTTACCACCCAAAAATACAAATTATCCCTTTATAAAGAAATGTCATATTATCATTGAGAATATAATGAAGGAAACATGAATGAAATTTAAAATGCTTTACACGAAATGGAAAATCATAAAATTATGGAGGGACCAAAACAAAAACATACCATATAAATGCTAATATTAGGAAAAAATTGGCATACAGAACTGGAATGATTTTCAAGTCCAAAAGAATATGAACAGTGGAGAGGTACAAAAATGAGACCTGTCCTTGATCGATAGTCAGGGTATCTCGATGTGTTTCTTCATGCTTTTTTCTGCAAGAATAAATGTAATAAGAATGTTAAGTTTCAGAATTTATATATAGATTGTTCGATGAATGTGGTATTAAATGCACAATGTAAATGTTGAACTAGCAGGAGTAGTGACTATGTCATACATAGGATCATCAATGTCAAATGTGCACACAACTCTAGAAAAAAACATATTTTATCAAAACCATGATAAGGGTAGCACAAAATCATTACTAGTCTCTCCACCAAAAGTACAACCCTTAAATTCAAAGTAAAAGGGTATGGTAAGTTGAGAGTTTTGAGACTCATAACACGTAATCCTCTTAATGTTTTATGCACAACCACTTTTAACCTGGCCTTATAAGATATATTTTAAGCAATAGAAATTCTAAGAGAATATATGTCTCACAACTTTTGTATATTCACCTTGGTTTTTATCAAATTTTATTTTATTTTCCATTGGGACGGGTGTGGGGGTTTTTTCTTCCTTTTTCCTTTGGGGTCGAAAAAGGGAATGTGAGAAAGTACAAGTTCACAGGTTAAGAAAAGGGGATCAATGTAACACCTAGGACTTCAAGAAATGGCTAAAAAGGATAAACAAGCAAGTCCACGAACCCAAAATGGACCATGGACCCTTCACGGCACCTTAGATGGCCTGTTTAGGGGTCCACGACCTGTCTTGGGCATCGTGAAAGACTGCCCAAGGCTGCCAAGGTGAAGTGACCTTCACGAGCCCTTAGACTGGCCGTGGTGACTTGGACGGCCCGTTTAGGGGTACGTACAAGTCACCCATCAGTTTTCAGGTTTTGGGTCAACGTCAAATGATCTTTTCTCTCATCACAAAATGAATTAGGTCACTCATAACCTATCAAATTAAATGTCTTTGAGTCCTCTTTCTAACGCCACCAAGATTTCCTCATTTGAAGCTTTGGGTAAAATGTTATGCTCATTTTAGTGAAGCATTGCCATGCTGGTTAAGTTTCACGACCGGCTTTAAGTGAGAGTCATTGCGGTATTTTTCCAAAAATTTTGGTACCCTAAACTACGTTATTTTAACCCTATTTTATGCGTAAACTTCATCATTTCACACAAAATTAAGGGCTTAGAAAGTGTTAATCAATTCTTTTACGTTCATTAACACTTCAAGACATTAGAACAAGGTTCCAAGAGGAGAAAAGCTAGGGTTCAAGCGTTCTTCAAGTTTCTTCGATTTCGCCAAAGAACTTTGTTCTTCAAGGTATGTATGGCTACCATAGTGATGGACTGAGTTCATCCTCACGCCCTACATCTACTTTCTATAAGTAAAAGAGATAATATAGGGTTTTATCCTTAGTTTTGATTATTGTTGAGATGAGTTTGATATTCAGTTGTGAGTTTTTTTCCAAATTGTTGAGTTGTTCTACATTATGCTTTGAGATTCTTGAGTTGATTGTTCGTATTTACTTTCAGCATGAACCCTATTGTTAAGTATTCATTGAGTTATTGTTGAAAATCTTTTAAAGGAACATTTGTTTTAAACCGAGTTTTGAGGAAGTAAAGAGAAGATGAGAAGGAGCTTAACCAAGATTTAAGCAATAGCATAACGGAACTAAGTATTTCCCAAATGTTTCATTTTTACATGAAAAAAGAATATTATTTTGAGAACAGTTAAAAGAGTTTTCAGAAAGATTGAGTACACATTATTTGCTTCTTTTAAAAGGATAGTTTGAGTAATTACCTCAAACCAGAGAAAGAGTATGCTTTTATACATTTGAGCCAGAGTATATATTATTGGGAGTAGTATTGAGCACTGATATGGGGGAGAGTTTAGACAACTCACAGCCCTCATAAACCATGTCTTGCCAATACGAATACATGATCGTACTTTTTAGATGAATCCTTATTGCTTAGTGGATCCACTTAGTTGAGAGGTCCTATACCCTGACACGGTATAGGACAGTTCTGGCAGTATAGGCGAGACGTTGTATCATCACGTAACTCATAGTGATGGTTGTCGATTAAAGAATCTCCCAAATAGAGTTAAAGTGTGTTTTCATATATCAGTTTTTATGTTAAGTTCAGAGATGAATAAGTATTTTTTAAAGTTTTAAATGATTTAATTCTTTTATTTCTTTACATCTAGCTTGAGTACATTTTATCTATTGCAGTCCTTTCATTCAGTTATTTTGCTTCGGCTATATTGCCTACTCGTACATTCCATGTACTGATGTCATTCAACCTGTATCATTTTATGACGCAGATACAGGTGTTCAGGATCATTAACAGGCACTTCGTTGAGATCACTTAGCACTCCCAATTAGCTTTGGTGAGCCTCCTTGCATTCGGAGGACCTTGCTTTTATTTCTATTATTAGGTGGTTGAGATGTCGTGGGTCTTGTCCCGACACCTATGTTAATGTTAGAGGCTTCATAGATAAATAGAGTTGAGGAGTCTCTCAGTCCTTTCTTTTCCTTTGAGTTGTTTTGCAAATCATTGACATTAATTTGAGTATTTTCTAGACCTTACGATATGAGTTCTTTTAGAGTTTGAGGATTTATTTTGTTTTAAAGCTTCATTCTTCTTGAGTAAGTGTTTCACTAAGTAGTCAGCTAGGCCAATGTTTCGCTTGGAGACCAGCAATGGTTCTCAAGTACCGGCCATGTCCAGGGTGTAGGCTCTAGGCTTGACAAACTTGGTATCAGAGCACAGACTTCAACAGTACTAGGGTATCTATGCAGCCGTATCTTGTAGAGTCCTTCTTATCGGTGTGAATCGCATCAAATCTATAATTAGAAATTTACGACATTTAGGAACTTTCTCTTTTTTCTTACTCCATTTCATGGGATAGAATTTAGCTCTATAAAAGTCTCTCCTAATTCATGCTTACGCGTATCTTTTCCGATCATGCCTCCACGAAGAGAATACTAAGGATGTCCTGCTAGGAGGAATGCTAATCCTCAAGGTCAAGAGGCTCTCAATGCACTAGAAGTGCAATCCCCTCAGGGAGATGTCACCAGTGATGAGTTCAGAAATGCTATTCAGATGCTGACTTAGTTTGTGGTAAATCAGGCAGGTCAACAAGGAGTGGGTCATCAGGATGTGGCTGATACATCCAGAATCTGTGAGTTTTTGAGGATGAAACCTCCAGACTTCACACGGATGAAGATCACTGAGGATTTAGAGAACTCTGTGGAAGAGCTTAAAAAAGTGTTTGAGGTCATGCGTGTCGCTGATGCAGAGCATAAGGAGTTAGCCTCATATCAACTCAAAGGTGTTTCTAGGATATGTTATGATCAGTAGAAGAAGAGCAGGGTAGAAGGGGCACCACTTTTGAGCTGGGCTATATTTGAGAATGCTTTATTGGTGTGCTTATTTCCCCGAGAGCTAAGGGAGGCTAAGGTGAGAGAGTTTCTGAATTTGAAATAGAAAGCTACGAGTGTGCATGAGTACAACCTCAAGTTCACTCAACTATCCCGCTATGCCTTGGAGATGGTGGCTGATATGAGGAGCAGAATGAGTTTGTTTGTGTCTGGGCTATCCCTTTAATCTATTAAGGAGGGGAAAAAAGCTATGTTTATAGGGGACATGGAAATAGCTAGGCTTATGATTCATGTACAACAGGTGGAGGAGGAAAAGTTAAAAGATAGGGAAGAGTTCTGCAGTAACAGGGCTAAGACATCAAATCATGAGCCCGGCCAGTAGAAGATCGGGAATCTAAATCGGTCATCCTTCCAGCAAAGGTTATCTGGACCCGCCCCATTGTCAGCTAATGCACCTGCACCAAGGAATAGAAACTAGAACTCTAAGAATTTCAGAGCTCAACCTACTCAGTCTCAAGGTAGTGTGGCCCAAAGGGCTACTTGGACCCCCACATGTGCTAAGTGTGGTAGGAGCCACCTAGGGGTGTGTTGTGATGGCTCCAATGGCTGCATCAGGTGAGGTGAGATGAGTCATTTTATGAAAGAGTTCCCTAATAACAGGCTAGGTAATGGGGGGCAATAGAGCTCAATCTTCTTCAATGGCTCTAATAGATAGAGCTGCTCCGAGAGGATCTACATCAAGGATAGGTGGAGGAGCAAACCATCAGTATGTTATGGCTAGTCACCAGGATCAGGAGAATTCGCCAGATGTTGTCACTAGTATGCTTAAAGTCTTTACTTTTGATGTTTATCCCTTACTTGATCCAGGTGCGAGTTTCTCTTTTGAGACTCCTTATGTAGCCATTAGATTCGGTATTTTCCCCGAACAACTTCTTGAGGCCTTCGATGTTTCCACACCTGTTGGTGAGTCTATTCTAGTAGAAAGAGTCTATCGTGATTGTACCATCTCTGTCTATCACAAGGACACCATAGTTGACATAGTTGAGCTAGATATAGTGGACTTTGATGTTATTCTAGGTATGGACTGGCTTCATGCTTGTTATGTCTCAGTTGATTGTACAACTCGAGTAGTCAAGTTTTAGTTTCCTAGTGAGTCCATTTTAAAGTGGAGGAGTAGTTCAGCAGTGCCTAAATGTCATTTTATTTCATACCTTAAGGCCAGAAAGTTAGTTTCTAAGGGGTTCATCTATCATTTAGTTCGAGTTAACGACTTTAGTGTTGAGACACCACCTATTCAGTTAGTTCTTGTTGCGAGTGAGTTTCAAGAGGTCTTTCGAGACGATTTTCCTCGAGTCTCTCCTAAGAGATAAATAGACTTTGGAATAGATATTCTTCCTAATACTCAACCTATTTTTATTCCACCATATAGAATGTCTCCAGCTGAGTTAAAAGAGCAGTTGAGAGATCTTCTTGATAAGGGTTTCATCCGACCAAGTGTCTAACCTTGGGACGCGCCGGTCTTATTCGTGAGGAAGAAAGATGGTTCTCTTAGGATGTGTATCGATTACCACCAGTTGAACAAGGTCACCATAAAGAATAAATATCTCCTTCCGAGAATTGATGACCTTTTCGATTGAGTTTAGGGTGCCACTTGTTTCTCTTAGATACACCTCAGATCTGGCTATCATCAGTTGAAAGTGAGAGAAAGTGACATCCCAAAGATAGCATTCTGTTATGGTCATTAAAAGTTCCTTGTTATGTCTTTACGTTTGACTAACGCTCCTACAACATTTATGGATCTTATGAACAGAGTATTAAAGCCGTATCTCGACATGTTTGTTATCGTATTTATTGATGAAATATTGATATATTTGAGGAATGAGGAGGACTATGCTAGTCATCTCAGAATAGTCCTCCAAACTCTCAAGGATCAGGAGTTGTATGCCAAGTTTTCTAAGTGTGAGTTATGGATTGAATTCGTGGTGTTCTTACGCCACATTGTGTCTAGTGAAAGAATTCGAGTCAACACTTAAAAGATTGAAGCAGTGCAGAATTGGCCTAGACCCACGTCTCCAACTAATATAAGGAGTTTCTTTGGATTGGCTGGTTTCTACAAAAGGTTTGTCGAGGGGTTTTCATCTTTTTCATCCCCGTTGACTAAGTTGACCTAGAAAATAGCTAAGTTTCAATGGTCTGAAGCTTGTGAGAAAAGCTTTCAAGAATTGAAACTCGGTTAACCATTGCCCCAGTGTTGACCCTACCAGAGGGTACATAGGGTTTTGTCATCTATTATGATGCGTCTAGAGTGGGGCTTGGTTGTGTGTTGATGCAGAATGGTAATGTTATAGCCAATTCCTCCAAGCAGGTTAAGATTCATGAGAGGAACTACCCGACTCATGATCTTGAGTTGGTAGCTTTGGTTTTTGATCTCAAAATATGGCGTCACTATCTCTATGGTGTTCATGTGGATGTGTTCACAGACCACAAGAGTCTGCAGTATGTTTTCAGTCAGAAGGAGCTTAATCTCAGGCAAAGGAGGTTGTTAGAGTTGCTCAAGGATTATGACATGAGTATCCTCTATCACCCCGGTAAGGCTAATGTTGGTGTTGCTGCTTTGAGAAGGTTGTCCATGGGGAGTACTACTCATATTGAGGAAGGCAAGAGGGAATTAGCTAAGGAAGTTCACAAACTTTCACGTTTGGGAGTCCGTTTGTTAGATTCCAGTGAAGGTGGAGGGGTCGTGATGAATGGGGTAGAATCCTCATTAGTGTCAGAAGTGTAAAAAAAGCAGGACAATGATCTAATTTTACTTGACTTGAAGGCAAATGTGCATAAGCAAAAAGTGATGAATTTTCCACAAGGGGGAGATGGTGTGTTGAGGTATCAAGGTAAGTTGTGCGTTCAAAATGCGGATGAACTACCAGAGAGAATTATGGAAGAAGCCTATAGTTCTCGATATTCGACTCATCCAGGTGCAACCAAGATGTACCATGACTTAAGAGAGGTCTATTGGTCATGAAGAGGTGCATTGCCGAGTTAATTGCTAAGTGCCAAAAGTACCAACAAGTCAAGGCTGAGCATCATAGGCCATGTGGTGTAGCTCAGAAAATGCCCCTTCCAGAATGGAAGTGGGAGATGATTAATATGGATTTCATTACGGGTTTACCGTAATCTCACAGATAGCATGATTCCATTTGTGTGATTAGCCCACTTTTTACTAGTAATGATTACCAATACAATAGAAGACTATGCACAATTGTACATTTGAGAGGTAGTTCGACTGCATGGAGTTCCCTTTCCATCATTTCAGATAGAGGTGCTCAGTTTATCGCATAGTTTTGGAAGTTGTTTTAGAAATGTTGGGATTCGAAAGTGAACCTTAGTACCGCTTTTCATCCTCAGACCGATGGTCAAGCAGAGCACACAATTCAGACCTTAGAGGACATGTTGAGAGCTTGTGTATTGGATTTCAAAGGTAATTGGGATGACCACTTGCCTCTTATTGAGTTTGCATACAATAATAGTTACTATTACAACATTCAAATGGCTCTGTATGAGGCTCTACAAGGGCGGAGGTGTAGATCTCCCATTGGCTGGTTTGAGGTTGGCGAAGCTAAGTTAATTAGGACTATATTTGGTTCATCAAACCATGGAGAAGGTGAAGACAATTCAGGAGAGGTTTAAAACAGTGCAGAGTCGTCAGAAATCCTATACTGATGTTAGAAGAAGAGATTTGGAGTTTGAAATCGATGATTGGGTATATGTGAAATTTTCACCCATGAAGGGTGTTATGAGGTTTGGTAAGAAAGGAAAGCTCAGTCCATGATACATTTGTCCGTAGTTGATATCCAAGAGGGTTGGTAATGTAGCTTATAAGTTTGAGCTACCATCCGAGTTAGAAGTAGTCCATCCACTGTTTCATATTTCTAAGCTAAAGAAGTTCTTGGGTAATCCTGCACTTATTAATACTTAGAGTATTGGGGTAAAGGGAAGTCTATCCTATGAAGAGATTCTAGTTCAGATCCTTCATTGTCAGGTTCACAAGTTGAGAACTAAAGAGGTTGTATCAATCAAAGTCTTGTAGAGGAACCAATTTGTTGAGGAAGCTACTCGGGAGGATGAGGAAGATATGCAGAAGAGATACCCTTACCTCTTTTTCTCTGAATCAATTCCAAACCAAAGTACTAACTCCTTGTAAAGTAATCTTTAAGTTGATATGTTGACGTTTATGCTATTTGTATGTTTTGTGCTTTGTGTTAGGTGGTTAGACACTTTCCCACCCTTTCATGCTACTTTGAATCCCATTCGATGACGAATGGTCCCAAGGGGGAGATATTGTGACACCTCGGACTTCAAGAAATGGCTAAAAAGACAAATGAGGATGTCCACGAACCCAAAATGGACCATGGACCCTTCACGACACCTTAGACGGCCCGTTTAGGGGTCCATGCCCTGTCTTGGGCATCGTGAAGGTCAACTTTACAAGCCCTTTGATGGCCCATGGTGACTTGGATGGCCCGTTTAGGGGTCCATACAAGTTACCCATCAGTTTTCAGGTTTTGGGTCATCTTCAAAAGATCATATCCCTCAGCTCCAAATGCATTAGGTGGCCCATAACCTATCAAATTAAAGGTCATTGAGTCCTCTTTCCAACGCCACCAAGTTTTCCTCATTTAAAGCTTGGAGTAAAAAGGTTATGCCTGTTTTAATAAAGCACTATCCGGTAGGTGAAGCTTCACAACCGGCTATACGGCGGCTCGTGAAGCCGCTCTTGTGAGGCACCTCGTCAGTTTCAAAGTTACGGTCATTGTGGTATTTTCCCAAAGTGTTTGGTACCCAAAATGACAGAGTTTTAACCCTATTCTAAGACTAAATTACGTCATTTCACACAAAATTAAGGGCTTATAAAGTGTTAATCAATTCTTTTACATTCATTAACACTTCAAGACATTAGAGCAAGGTTCCAAGAGGAGAAAAGCTAGGGTTAAAGAGTTCTTCAAGTTTCTTCGATTTCACCAAAGAACTTCATTCTTCCAGGTATGTAAGGCTATCATAGTGATGGACTGAGTTCATTCTCAAGCCTTACATCTACTTTCTATCGGTAAAAGAGATAATCTAGGGTTTTATCAATAGTTTTGAGTATTCTTAAGATGAGTTTGACAATGAGTTCTGAGTTTCCATTCCAAATGGTTGAGTTGCTGTAAATTATGCTTTGAGATTCTTGAGTTGATTTTTCAACGTTTACTTTCAGCATGAATCCTATTGTTAAGAATTCATTGAGTTATTGATAAAAATCTTTTAACTGAACATTTGTTTTAAACTGAATTTTGAGTAAGTAAAGAGGAGATGAGAAGGAGCTTTACCAAGATTTAAGCTAGAGTATAAGGGAACTAAGAATTTCTGAAATATTTCATTTTTACATGAAAAAAAAGGAATATTATTTTGAGAACAGTTAAAAGAGTTTTCAGAAAGATTGAGTACACATTATTTGCTTCTTTTAAAAGGATAGTTTGAGTAATTACCTCAAACCAGAGAAAGAGTATGCTTTTATACATTTGAGCCAGAGTATATATTATTGGGAGTAGTATTGAGCACTGATATGGGGGAGAGTTTAGACAACTCACAGCCCTCATAAACCATGTCTTGCCAATACGGATACATGATCGTGCTTTTTAGATGAATCCTTATTGCTTAGTGGATCCACTTACTTGAGAGGTCCTATACCCTGACACGGTATAGGACAGTTCTGGCAGTATAGGCGAGACGTTGTATCATCACGTAACTCATAGTGATGGTTGTCGATTAGAGAATCTCCCAAATAGAGTTAAAGTGTATTTTCATATATCAGTTTTTATGTTAAGTTCAGAGATGAATAAGTATTTTTTAAAGTTTTAAATGATTTAATTCTTTTATTTCTTTACATCTAGCTTGAGTACGTTTTATCTATTGCAGTCCTTTCATTCAGTTATTTTGCTTCGGCTATATTGCCTACTCGTACATTCCATGTACTGATGTCATTCAACCTGTATCATTTTATGACGCAGATACAGGTGTTCAGGATCATTAACAGGCACTTCGTTAAGATCACTTAGCACTCCCAATTAGCTTTGGTGAGCCTCCTTGCATTCGGAGGACCTTGCTTTTATTTCTATTATTAGGTGGTTGAGATGTCGTGGGTCTTGTCCCGACACCTATGTTAATGTTAGAGGCTTCATAGATAAATAGAGTTGAGGAGTCTCTCCGTATTTTCTTTTCCTTTGAGTTGTTTTGCAAATTCTTGACATTACTTTGAGTATTTTCCAGAACTTACGATATGTGTTCTTTGAGAGTTTGAGGATTTATTTTGTTTTATAGCTTTATTCTGTTTGAGTAAGTCTTCTGCTAAGTAGTCAATCGGATCAAGGATTCACTTGGGACCAGCAATGGTTCTCGAGTACCGGCCTCGTCTAGGGTGTAGGCTCGAGGTGTGACAATCAAGTTCACAAGTTAGGAAAAGGAATGAGATCTCAGGAAATCTAGAAAGAAAGAATCATTCTCCATATTCCTTTTCTTTCCTAGGTAGAGGTTTTGTAAAATCTATAGATTTTGAAAATACAAGACTTTTTTGGAACAAATCTAAAAAAAAAAAAAAAAAATCAACAAACATACAACAAAATAAAAATTAGATTAGGCAGTACCATTGACATGAGGTTTCTTAACTTTAGGTTGTTGAAGCCTTGAGAAAGATTGGGCTGGAAGGGAAAGCACCCATGAATGATCCAAACTCTTAGGAGAAGAATCTTTCGCTACTTCATCCCCATTTTAATTTGTTGTTTAGGTATGTTTGAAGTGATATATCAAGAAAAGATGACATATATAGTCCGTAGAGGAGTTATAGAGGGCAATCCAGACTAGGCTACACACTAAAAAGTAATAAATGTAGTCTATTTGTTTTCAAACTATCATTGTGTTTCCTAATTAAGCACAAAATTCAAATAAGCCAAAAATTTTAAAATCTTTGACTGCTTTTTTTACAGACATAATCCTACTCATAGACATTAAAAAAGCACAATCCAAACTTAAGCATTAAATTTTATCAACATCGCAGTACCCAAACTGAAAGATCGAATCTCCTCTCCCTCATTCCCCAACCCAATACTACCAAGACCAAAAGAAAACAAATAATGCACATCTAATCAGGACTATAGTGACATGACTAACATCTTAATAAGGGTTATGCCTACAATGTTAAAACATTATGATCATGTTAAAAGGCAGACACTCCAGTGTCAACAATTTTAATACACAAGACATAAGGGGTAAATGAGAACACAATTAAATTTCTAGGTAGAGACAATTTTGAACAATGGAGTTAACACGTGAAACAAGAGATTACCAAAATTTTAAAAAAAGTTCAACTAATGTATTTAAGTCTATAAATTATATATATAAATAACCATAATGTCTCAAACCCTTTCAAAGTTCTTCCCTAATTTGAGAATTCACCTTGATTTTTATAAGCATCTCAACAACAACTCCACAATATCCTTGCTTCATTTTGCCAAAAATGGAGGGACAACTTTTTTTAATTTTCTCAAGAATTAATTCAAAATTAAAAAAGTAGATGAAGAATAATTATCTTGTTATAAATTGAAAGCAAATAAAAATTGTGAGAATTTTCACAATTTGTGTGTAAGCATGTAATTAATCTTGTATATTCTTAAATATTTGTTAACTCACCTTATGACACTTCAAAATTCCGCATCTATCATCACAATTTT
The DNA here is from genome assembly GCA_018342035.1 of Solanum appendiculatum. NCBI lineage: Eukaryota > Viridiplantae > Streptophyta > Magnoliopsida > Solanales > Solanaceae > Solanum > Solanum appendiculatum. The sequence goes on from JAGDQO010002135.1 coordinate 190,597, forward strand.
TTAATTGTAATAATACTATGAGCAAAAATATGAGATATAGTATCCTATCATAAAATTAAATTTGATGCAATCATTTTTATGAAAAAAATATAATCTTGATTTAAATTTTAATTAGTTTTTTACTATTAACTTTCTTATATTATTCTTCAAATCTTGTTTCATTTTTATGTCTTTTGATAACAATGTTATCCTTTCTCATATAATACAAAACTAATTTATTAGTTATAATATTAGGAAATAAAATCTTACGAATATAAGATGAAGGTGGAATAAAAGGTATCACATTTCACTAAAAGTTATTTTCCCCTATCATTTTCAAAAGAATGGTAAAATATATCGAGGAAGTTGAAGTGACAATTTAATAGATTTGTTAGTAAAGGCATTATCAACTTCAACATTTGAGAAGGTTATATACATGATTTGAATATGTTGTCTTCAGAATACCAAATGATATTTTTATTATGGGGAGTAAATATGTATTGTATAATATTTTTCATAACCGAGGTTGTCGCACTGAATTTTTCTAGCAAAATTATTAACGAGACAATCATCAATATGTATGACAAATAAGTGTACTTTTTCTTTCTAGTAAAATTTTAACGAGGGAAATTATGGCATTCAAAAAGGAAATGTTGTAAAGTATTAAAATTAATATGAATGTCCACCACTTTCTCACACATCCACAACCTGCCCATAATCTATCTTCATCGATGATTCTAATGCATCTTAGAATGGCATAGTAATTACATTTTCTTATATCCCTTCATATAATTCTATAGATAATGATATGAATAACACATTTGATTTTTTATAAGCTTTGAAGAAATAAAAAAATTCCCATCTCTCTATTTATACTACTTTCAATTTTTAATATTGTTTCTTATTTGCTTTTATTTTATAACAACAACAACAAACTCATTATAATTCAACACGTGAAATTTGATAGGGTGGTGTGTACACAATTGATTGTAAAAAAGGTGATACATTTGTTCCTCACCTTAAATCTAAAATTCACCAAAGAATGGCTTTTAAGAGTAACTTTATTTTGTGATCCATGTAGAATAAAATTCATAATAAAGAGTCCCCTCTATAATGCACACTGTGGAGTGTGGAGTTTGCAACCCATATTACTACATGGCCACAAATCATCCAAAATAAGCTTTAAGGTTTCCCATAAATGACAGGCTACATGTTTTTTGATGGAAATGAAGCACAAATGCTGATGGAGAAACATTAGTAGCAAACTAAATGTGCTTGCAACCCTTCTATTTTTCATTTCATGTACATGAATTTATAGGAAAAGTACCAATCGTAACCTGCAAGGATACGAAATTACTCATCATTCATAACTTCATGATAATATTATGATTACATAAAACTCGGAAAAAGAAAAATTCAAATTACTCAGATGAAGCTTTTATTGTACATTACACTGGAAATTAGAGGTGTCAAAATGAGTCCAATAATATGTAACCTGCCCAACTCGCCTTGAATTTTAAGGGTTGGGCTCAAGATAATTTAAATTGGGTTCAATCTCAACCCATTCAAGCCTTAACCCATTTTAAGAGAATCCTCAATTGAGCCCAATTTAATCTTCAATTTCAACCCGTTTTTAAGACTCTTTATTTGCATTAATGTAATGTATGTTCCTATATTGAAGTTATGAATTACTATGTATTTTATATCTTTTAGGATTTATCTATCCCTTGTAACTTCTTTTTTAAAATTTTCTTGAGTTGAAATTCAAATTGTGATTATAAAACTTAAAAAATAATATATTAAAATTATTGAGATGAAGCGGATCAAATTGGGCGGGTCAAAACCCAACTTGTTTTTGAGCCCATTTGAGCCTAACCCATTTGACCCAAAGTAAACTTGGGCGGGTCAAGACCCAACCGAATATCTATTTCAACCCATTTCAATATCTCCAATTTCAACCCAACCCGCCCATTTGACACCCCTACTGGAAATGATTAGAACCAAAATAAAATACACAATTCATGTCTGAGATAATGGTTATTCTATCTAAACATGCAGAATATAAATGATGGCCTCCATAAATGCTTCAGTTACTAGTACTTATTTGGGCGAGATAGAATATCTAATACTTCAAATCTATAGTTGGCACCAAAAAAATTTTCTTAGAAAACAAATGGTAATTTTGGAATAAAAAAAGTAACTAGAAGGAACCTGGACAAGATCTGCTGCAATCAAACGACCATTAACTTCATCTGTAATAACAAGACAAAATGAACCAACGCAGGATATAGTCCACGATTCATGTTGCTGCACTTGACCATCCTCAAATATAATAAATATTCCAAACGATATTTATTTTATATGAACCCTGCAAGATAACATGTATAATCATAAGATAAGAAAGAGTTCAAGATACGTATATTTTAGAATCCCATGTTTATAAAAACCGACGAAACTCGATAAGTAGAATAACATAAGAGTGCCTTCAAAAAACATTAGGAGAAATATACAAAAGCACTTATAATTTTCTGATAGTTTGCTTTCACAAATTTCATAAACACAATCAAGATCATTTTCACGTGTTTGTACTTGAACAGACAGGTCTGCACATGAGAAAGCATACTTAAACCTTTAGATGAGGCAGTTTATACAATTCAACGCTTCAAATATGAGAGTCTCACACAAATTAGGGAGGAAACTACTATACATTCTTAAGAAACTATACTATACCAGCTTACGACCACTAGATAAAGTTAAGAAATACTCGCCCACTAAGACCTCGTGACAAGCAGTAAATCTTTATCTGTCGGTCTACCTAGTTACAGTTTACCATCACATTCCCTTGCACAACTTAAATAGTATTCACCCATTCACTATGAATCATTGCCTAATCAGTTCTATAACCTTTTGAATACCATAGGGTTCTCCCTTCAAAATCATAACTCTATCATAGATCTATCACCTCATGAGTACTATGTTCTTCTATTCAACACCTATACTTTGTCTTCACTAACAAAATGGCACATCGACATAAACTTTCTTCTGGTTAAAGTATACTCTAGCCCATCCTAACTAGTAACTATTTCTTTACCTTCTGTTGTGAAACCCACACAAGATAATTACTCCTTAGCCCACACACAAGGGAAAAGTTCTTCATTAATGACTTACTAGGTAAATGGCTACAACTTACATACTCTACTCAATAACTTTCCCCATCTCTTAAGTTACTACAGTTCCAAATGCATACTTCTAACTTTGGGAACTTCTACTACTTTTGGCTTATACTATCGCAAATCACACAATCTTTCGGGCGACATTACTACCCAAGCATTCTAAAACATACTCCCCTCTTGAAGGGTATAACCTGAAACAAGGTTTTAAGGAAGAGAATCTGAGAGTACATCTCGCTTTGGCTCAAATGTATGATTCATATTAATAAGGACGCATTCCTTTGAATCAATACACTTAATGAACACTAACGAGCTTCTCTCAAGCCTTGTGCAATCTCTTTACTTTTTGAAGACTTTATCTGGGATTTGGTATTTCAACCACCTTGAGTAAAAGGCTTTGATATTTCAACCACCTTGATACACTGTGTTGAAAAATATAACATGAATAAGTTCCAATAAAATCATCCAGAGAAAAACATGAAAACACATATAACTCTGCCTATATATGAAGCCTCTATTTTTCAAGATAGGTGTCGGGACAAGACCCACGACACCTCAAATTCTACTAAATAGAATATAAAAAATGCAGTCCTCTGAAAGTAAGGAGGTCTCACAAAAAACCAACGAGTGTATGATATGATCTCAATGGAAATCCTGTTGATGATCCTAAGTACCTGAGTCTATATCATGAAAAGATACAGGTCGAATGAAATCACTAAATTGAATGTACGAGTATGTCATATGGCTAAATAAATAAAATACTGAACTGAATGATTGAAAGCAACTCAACTGAATCAATACATGAATATAAAATGAAAACCATTTAAGCTTTACAATAAGATATGCAATGAAAGCAATATGAAAATAATATACTCTACTTTGTAGGGAGTTTCTCTAACCGGCAACCATTACTATGAGCCTAGCAATGATACAACATTTCGCCCATGTTGTAAGGGCCATCCTATACCTTGATGGGGTATAGGATGCTATTCTAACTATGGATCCATCTAATAAGCCTTCTTAGAGGCAGTAGAAAATCACACGATAAATTGGTGCGATCCTATACTACTCTCGCTAGTTAGTTTATGGGACTTTAGTTAAAAATAGACTCTTACCCAATTTGGTGATAGATATTACTCCCAAAATATTCAATATCCATTATGATCAATCACCCTTTACAAAAAAGGGGTTATTACTTTACTTTACTTTTCACTTTCCTTTACTAATATACTTTTCAGAAAATCAATTATACTCTTTCTATTTCTCAACTATCAAATAGTACATATGTAACCATTCTTGTTCTTTCTTTAAAACGTCTTTCCAAAACATGCTTTTAAAACTCATTGATGACTCGGGAAGTAACAATGCATAAACATTGATGGCATATCTAGATGTCATATGGCTTAAACATTGATGGCATACCGGACTATCATACAAATCATGAATCCTAGTTCTTTTGTCAATGTGAAAATGATACTTTTGGAAACATTTGTGTTTCCTTAAACTCTCCTAAAAAAATACTTTAAAATACTCTTGAACTCATATAAAAATTCCAAAATCAATGAATGAAAATAAATGCACAAAGGGTTTCAACAAAATATCATCAACTAGGGTTCATGTGAATAAGAGCATGAAAAACAACCCAATAATCTCAATACATATAATATCATAATCTCATAATTAAGAAATCAGAACTCGAAATAAGAATACTATCTGAATTTAAAATTTCATGGATCTTTGAATAGAATACTAGATTTACCTCTTACTGGCAGAATTTAAATGTAGGGCGTGAGGACGAACTAGGCCAAAACCTTGAATAGCCTTACATACCTGGAAGAACAATGTTGTTGAAGAGGTTTGAAGAAGAACTTGATTGGAAGACTTGAAACCCTAGCTTTTGTATTCCTTGCAGTTTTCTTGGAGATGAAAAATGGAGAAGAATCTTAGATTGAAAACCTTAGGTATAATGAAGAGTATCTTGAACTAGGAGCCTTTAGATCTTGAGAAATATGAGAAATCTCTTTCTTGGAGTTCTTGATCTTTGGAAAAATGAGGATTGGCAATTTTTAGAGTTTCTATACGTATAATGATTTTATTAGATTGTAAGATGGACATAGGGAAGTTGATTGAGGGTAAAAGGTCAAGAATACCTCCTGGAATGTAAGAGGACCATAAAAATCAAGAAAAACAACCTTTTAAGGAATCCCATCGGCCAAATCGGCGATTTGGAGGTCTCCTCACCAAAAATACTCGGCTGATCACCCATTGAGACTTTAGATCACCCAAATAGAAAGAAACTTAGATTTTAGGACATTTTGGTGAGCTAATTCGGCGATTTACCTACCAATTCGGTGGATCACCGATTGGGTAGGTGAGTTCACCAAATTTCCCAACCCGGGTATTGTCAAGTAAAACTATCATAACTTCTTACTCCAAACTCTAAATAAGAACAACTTGGTTGTGTCGGAAATCGGACTCATATACATTTAATTTAATAGGTCATAGGCCACATAATTCATTATATGTTGAGAGATATGATCATTTGAAGTTGACATTTGTATGAACTCATGCAAGAACTTAGGAGATAGGAGTGATTTGAAATTGGCTTGGTGCTTGAGGTCCCTTTTGACCCTAGACCACTTTAGATACACTTGGTAAAGGACCTTAAAACATATGAGAAAGTAGGACAACACCTAGTTCAAGCTCATATATTTACGACTAACGATTCAGATTTTAAGAGTAGAGTTGCGAGATGCTATAGAATGATCCAAGCCTTATCTTAGATTTTTTTTGGGGTTTTACAATACTCCTCATGAGAGACATGAAACTTTAATAGTGCATCAGGGCAGAGAGAATATTTACTACTCCCTCCATTCATTTAAGAAATAATAAGTAAAATGCATAATTACCATGATGTGTTGTCTTAATGGACTTGAGGAGTTATTTGGAATGAGTAGTTAATGGTACGGGTAAAACATGAAGAAAAAAAATTGTTGTAAAAATTTAGTTTTAGTATACTGAATGGAGGATACTTAGCAAATCCTTTTTATGTGTTACCACAATATTTTAGTATGTCTATATTATGAAACTGAATATTTAATACTTCATTAGCTACGTCATCCCAACTAGTTTGCAGCATATTAAATTAATTTATTATTAGCTTATTCAATACTAATAGTTATGGAATTAATGTGTTCAATACCCTTTAGACAAACGATGTGCACTCGTCTAGTATAATGAATATTAATCTATAAATGAGAGTGCCATACATTTAGTTTTAGCATTTTGTGAAACTGAATTGTTAATACTTTCATAACTTCGGGATCCTAACTAGTTTACAGTATATTGAATTCCTTTGATCAGCTTAGAAATTATAATTATTGTGGTGCCTAAAGTGTTCGGTATCTTTAGACCAACCATGCATACACGTTGAAGGCAATGACTGGATTCCACACTTATCTCGTTGAATAAATAGTAATACCCTTTTTGAAATTACAATCATCAACATTTATTCCAATTTAACTATGTGGGATTCAAAGACCACAATTGCAAATAACAAGCATTATTTCAACGTCATACCTTTTTAGGCACTCACATTTTCCAAAACCTAGTTTCTACACCTAATGAGCTTCTGCTTACTAGTAAGAATTTTGACAAGCATAACATCAGAAATCTCCTTCGCTATATCTAGATAGCACATTATGCCAATTACCTATTAAACATGAAAAGTGGAGAAATATATGTGCAACATCATTGTTGTTTATTGTAATAATTGTGCTAGACTTAACTCGTGAGATGCAAACATAAATAATGTGAATAAGATAATCAGGTACCATATCCGAATTTGGGTACAAAACAGAACTAGTAGCTGACAAGATCAAGCCCATCCGTCTGCGGTCATTGGAATTTTTAGAATTGTCGGTATTATTCCGAAAATAAGTCAGAACTTCTTCTCGAATATCCTGAAAGGTAAATGGAGTTCTTTGAGTGCACTTTTATCACCCACTACGTACAACTTGCTTGCTTTTGTAAAAAAAAACTCATTACTTAGTAAAAGAAAATGGAGAGCATGCGAGAAGTACAATTCCAATTTACTATCAAACAAATCTTAGGCGGTAGGCAACTAATGAATATGAAAGGTGTTGGGAAGATGAACAAAGGGCCGCAGTCAAACAACAAAATACAAGAAGAACATGCTAGTTTTCACTCATTACTACTATCAATAGAGAAATTATAAATCAAGACTCAATACATCAAACCACGTTGTCTTCTACTAGCTGTAACACCCCGAGAATTGCTAAGCTAAGATCCGAATCATTCTATAACACCTCCTAACTCTACTCTTAAAATCTGAATCCTTCATCATAAGTATATAAGCTTAAATCGGGTGATCTCATACTAGATCATGTGTTTAAAGGTTCTTTACCAAGTGTATCTAGGGTATCTAAAGTAATCTAGGGTCATAAGGGACCTCAAATACCATGCCAACTTTAAAGCATTCCTATCAGCTAAGTTCTTGCATGAGTTCATATAAAGGTCAATTTTAAATGATTATATCTCTCAGAACATAATATATTAGGTGTACTATGACCTATCAAATTAAAGTTCTTTGAGTCTTCTTTCCAACTCCACTAAGTTTACCTTATTTTGAGTTCGGAGTAAAATGTTATGATAATTTTACAGGAACATACTGGGCTGGGAAATTCGGCGAGGTCACCTACTCAATCGGCGATCTGCCGAATGAGCTGGAAAATTACCGAATTAGCTCACCGAAATGTTCTGAAAGCCCTAAGTCTCTATCCATTTGGGTGATCTAAAGTCCCATTGGGCGACTAACCAAATATGTTCGGTGAATAGACCTCCAGATCACAGATTTGGCTGATGAGATTCATTAAAAGGTCGCTTTACATGATTTTTATGATCCTCTAATGTTTCTAGAAGGGTATTCTTGACCTTTTATTCTCAATTAACATCCCTAAGTCTATCTCACGGCCTAATAACCTCCCAATTCATGCCCAATCCTTAGACAAATCAAATGCACACGTTCTAAGTTCTCTTAAAGAAGAAGCTAGGGTGCTTTAGCTTCAAGCCTCAACTCAAGGTTTTAAGTCAGCCTTATCTTCTCAGCCCTCAGGTATGTAAGGCTATTCATAGTGTTGGACTAGTTTGTCCTCGTGCCGTATATCTAAATTTAGTTAGTAAGAGTTAAATCTAGTATTCTACTAAAAAATCCATAAAATTCTAATTTCGAATTGTATTCTTTTTCTGAGTTCTGATTTCTTAAGTATGAGATTATGATATTTTATACATTGAGATTATTGAGATGTTGTTCATTCTTTTATTTCACATGAACCCTAGTTGATGATATTTTGTTGAAACCCTTTTTGCATTTGTTTCTATGCATTGATTTTTGAATTTTAAAGTGAGTTCAAGAGTATTTTAAAGTATCTTTTGAGAAGAATTTAAGGAAACACGAATGATTCCAAAAGTATTATTTTCACATTGAGAAAAGAACTATGATTCATAATTAGTATGACAGTGTTGTATGCCATAAATGTTTTGGTAGTATGATATCTTGATTTGTCATCAATATTTATGCAATATGACTTCCTGAGTCATCAATAATCAGCTCACAATATGATTTCATATATAATTTTTTTGATTACAACCTAAATATAGGTTATTTCACGAGTTTTAAGGGAACTTTAATGGTTTCGAATGTATCATTTTACATTAAAAAAGCACTATTTTTAGATAAGTATAAACGGTTTTTAGAGAAATTCAGCACAACTTTAGTTACCTCTGAAAGAGGAATTTTGAGAAATTATCTCAACTCAGAGAATACATTTACATGATCATACAATATTATATTTTTGGGAGTAGTATTAAGCACCGATTTGGGATAAGAGTTAAGATAACTAAAATATCATAACCTATGCCGTAAACGTAGATAGGATCATATCGCAAGATGGGCTACTCCTCACCAGCCTCAAGAAAGCTTTTTAGTGGATCCAGCAATTCTATTACGACCCGGACCTACGCCCCAGCCGAGATACGGTACTCGGAACCACAAGTGACCCCAAGCTAACCCTTGTTATAACATATCAAAGCATATCATATGACACTAATGCGGAAGATGAAGCATATGCTTAATAAATCTTATTAAGGAAATCAACAAATTCGTGATGACTAAACAACTAATGTCTGAAATAAGCCTTTAATATTTAAACTGAAGGAAATAAGTTTACCGGGACATGGCCCCAAGTTACCTCAAACTAAATAACCAAGAAAGTACTAATCTTTGACTAACAACTAATCTAGGAAGTCCCTGAATGAGGAGGACTCACCAACTGCTGGCTGGAATTACTGCAACCTCCCTAGCCACGAGTCTGAGTACGGGCACCAAAATCTATATCATAAAAGGATGCATCGCAGAGAAAAGTATGTGCCAATACGTGGAATGTACTGAGTTAGTAAGGGATACTAGCATAATCATAAAATTTCATAACGAGGATAGTAAAATAAGGTTGCCAAAATCATATGTGTAGCAAAAGAACTAAAGGGAAAATAGTTGGAGTTCATGTCTAAAAACCATTGGCAATATTTCTTCAGAAGCATATATAGAGATGAGTCTATTTCAATAGTCCTGCATAATCATAGTTATAAATAACATACTTAAAGTGAATCAAGTAGAGCTAAGATAATATCGTAAGAAAAATGCATAAACTAGGGAATTTTTTTATTACTGACATACACCATGTGAGATCATGATGTCCAACAGCTAACCTAGTTGTGAGGGCTGCCCTATACCTTGCCAGAGGATAGGGCCATATTATATATATGTAGATCCACTAGTCTGAGCCTCTTAGCGCTAAAAGGTCAACCAACAAGGCAGTAAAACATAATCCTATGGTGGCACATAGTTATGGGACTTGAGTTTTCTAAAACCCGCTTCCTCTCAGTACTAAATAGTCCTCCCAAAACAACATATATTCACATAATTCTCATAGGTATGAAAACCATTTATCAGTTTGAATCATATATGAGACTAAGCTTAAGAGTCATATCTAAGTAACCTGAATTTAGGTTGAAATTCATATCATACAAATCTTCATGCTTAAATGTCATAAATGTTTAAAGGAACCATGGAAAACATGATAAATCAGTACAATAAAGTTTTTAAAATAAAAAGCAAAGCGATGAAAACATGAATTATTGAAAAATATCATAAGTTCATAAAAAGCCCTAACTTTGCTTCTAACAATCTTGAAGGATTTTTGAAAACTCAAAATACTTTAACTATGAGAGTGAAGATATGCTCCCATTGAAGGCTTACATACCTTAGTAGGGTAGCTTGATGGAGAATCTTGAAAGATGAACTCTACCCTTGATGTTTCTTGAATTTCTTGAGAATAGAATTTTAGGAGTGAATGAGAGGATTTAATTATGAAAATCTGATTTTCTACACGTTTAGGGCTATTTAGATGACTCCCTAATGGTTTTTATGACAAAAATACCCTTTAAAAATAAATAAGAAGAGCTGGAAATCAGAATTTTATTCCAGCAGATAGTAGGTTTGTATTCACTCTGTATCGCGGAGCCATTGGGGAGCTTCTGCCAGGTTAGAGTGTCTCTAGTAAATCAGTCATAACATTTTACTTCAAACTCGGATTGATGCAAACTTGGTGGCGTTAGAAAGAAGACCCATAGAGATTTAATTTGATAGGCTTGTTAGCATGATGGACAGCTAAATAATTGTACATATTAATGTAATTATATAGTGCTATAAATTAGTATCATCATATAGATTTTTTGTATAATCAGAGATAAAAATATTGTGATAGAATAGCTGATTTGGAGGGATACAAAGCAAATTTAGAGGAATTGAATAACAGATTTTTAGAGATAGAATAGCTGATCTTTAGGTATAGAAATGACGGATCTTTAGGGATATATAATCTTTATACTCTCTAAATAATGGAAAGACTATCTCACTTTAAGGGGCATTTAGCGGAAAATTGACATGGTATTAGAGCCTTCTCTTGGCTGTCTTGTTTCATAGAGTCATTTGTGGTTCCTTCTAAATTTTTTTTTGGAAATCTTAGTTTTTGTTGACTGTTCGTTGACAATCAGTCCTACCACCTAGGACTTTTGATCTTGGTCGTTCTAGTTGCTTTCTTGAGTCTTTGTATTTTTCATAGCTATTCAAAAGCATGAATTCACACATCACTTTGAATCCTTCAGGGTTCGTTTCACTAGAAAAAATATTCTTCTTGGGAGTTTCAGTTTCAGTTATTTGTCACCGGCAAAGAACTATGGTGTCAAATAGATGGAAGCGATACTGCTCCTACTGATCCGACAAAGCTAAGTGAACGAAAGATTAAAGATGCTCGGGTGATGACATGGATTCTAGGGTCAATCGACCCTCTTATTGTTCTTAATCTCAGGCTGTACAAGAAAACTAAGGCAATGTGGGATTACTTATGAAAGGTTTACAACCAAGATAATAGTGCATGACACTTCCAGTTAGTGTATGAAATTGCAAATTACTCTCAAGGAGGTCTTTCTGTTCAGGATTATTTTTCTGGATTTCAGAACTTATGGGATGAATTTACAGATATTGTCTATGCCAAAATACCTACTGGATTTCTATCTGTGATTCAGGCAGTTCATGAGCAAAGCAAGTGAGACCAATTTTTAATGAAATTGTGCTCTGACTTTGAGAGTGTTCACTCTAACTTGATGAATCATGACCCGCCTCCCTCTTTTGATATTTGTTTTAGGGAATTACTTCGTGAAGAGCAACGTCTTGTCACACAAAATGCTTCCAAGAAAGAAAATGATATCACTGTTGCATTTGCTGCTCAAGGTAAAGGAAAGGGTAGGGAAATGACTAGAACTCAGTGCTACAGTTGCAATGAATATGGTTATATTGCTAGCAATTGTAGCAAGAAGTTCTATAATTATCGTAAACAACAAGGACACATTATCAAAGAGTGTCCCACCCGCCCTCAAAATCGTAGGGTCAATGCTTTTCAAGCTGGGAAAAATGGTTCTACTATTGATAACTAATCTTCAGGACAAGTTCATACTCCTGAAATGGTACAACAAATGATCGTGTCAGCCTTTTCAACATTGGGATTACAAGGTAATGATATTACATCTAATTTTTGGATTGTTGATTCAAGTACTTCCAATCATATGACCAACTCAATGAGCATCCTTAAAAATATTCGTAAGTATCAAGGTCCATCACAAATACAGATTGCCAATGGTAGCAATTTACCCATTATAAAGGTTGGGGACATTACTCCAACTTTCAAGAATGTTTTTATTTCACCAAAGCTCTCAACTAGTCTTATTTCAGTTGGACAATTGGTAGATTACAATTGTGATGTGAATTTTTCTCATAATGGTTGTCTTGTGAAGGATCAGGTGTCGGGGAAGATAATTGCAAAGGGGCCTAAAGTTGGATGATTGTTTCCTATACACTTTCCATTCCTCCGGTTCTATCTTTTGCTTGTACTTCTACTACTAGTAAGACTGAGGTTTTGCATAAGCATTTAGGACATCCAAATTCTGTTGTGTTGTCCCATTTATCAAATTCTGGTTTATTGGGAAATAAAAATCAATTTTCAGCTGCTTCCATTGATTGTTTTATTTGTAAATAAGGAAAAAGTAAAACTCTTCCTTTTCTTAATTTTTGTAGTCGTGCTACAAAGTGTTTTGATGTCATTCATAGTGATGTTTGGGGTATTTCACCAATTATTTCTCATGCTTATTTCAAATACTTTGTGACACTCATTGATGATTATAGTCGATGTCCATGGGTGTATTTTTTTCGATCCAAATTTGAGGTATTTTCCATGTTCAAGACATTTTTTGCTTACATTGAGACTCAATTTTCTACATGCATCAAATTATTAAGATTTGATTCTGGTGGAGAATATATGTCTTATGAATTCAAAAAATTCTTGCTTGATAAAATAATTGTCTCACAACGCTCTTGCCCATATACACCACAACAAAATGGAGTTGCTGAGCGTAAAAATCACCATCTTTAGATGTCACTCGTATTTTATATATTGAGTCCTCTGTACCATCTAAATATTGGGTGGAAGCTTTGACTACTGCTGTCTATTTAATTAATAGACTACCATCTAAAGTGCTAAATCTTGAGTCTACGTATTTTCGTCTTTATCACAAAAATCCTAAATATAGTGATTTTCATACATTTAGTTGTATTTGTTTTGTACATTTGCCTCCTTCACAGCTCAATAAACTTACTGTAAAGTCTATTAAATGTCCTTTTATGGGTTATAGTACTTCACAAAAAGGTTTTATTTGCTATGATCCATATTCTCATAAATTTTGTGTTTCTAGAAATGTTATTTTCTTTGAGAATCAGTATTTCTTTCCTACTATTGTAGATTCATCTTTTGCTTCTCCTCTTCTTCCTACTTTTGAGGATTTATCATCTTCTTTTAAGAGGTTCAAACCTGGATTTGTGTATGAAGTACATCGGCTGACTTTACCCCATCCCGACACTGATTCGCCACCTGAAATTGTACCACAACTAGAATTTGAGGATTCTTCAAGATCTGGTCCTCTTGAGCCTACTCAGTAATCTACCAGAGTATCTCGTCCTCCCAATTGGTATGGCTTTTCCTCTACTCTATCCAATATTTCTGTTCCAAATTGTTACTCATAAGCTTCCAAGCATTAATGTTGGCAGAAAGCAATAGAGGAAGAACTTTTGGCTCTTAAAGAAATTAGCACATGGAACATTGTTTCAAGTCCTCCAAATGTCTACCCAATTTTATGTAAATGGGTTTTTTCAGTCAAACTTTATTCTGATGGAACTCTTGATCGATACAAAGCTCGATTGGTTCTTCTTGGTAACAGACAAGAGTATAGGGTGGACTATGAGGAGACTTTTGCCCCTATAGAAAAAATGACTATGGTGCAAACTATTATTGCCACTACTGCTTCACAAAACTGGTCTCTTTATCAAATGGATGTCAAAGATGCTTTTCTCCATGTTGATCTTAAAGAAGATATTTATATGAAACCTCCACCTGGTGTGTTCTCATCACCTACATCAGATGTACGCAAGTTGAAGCGATCTTTGTATGGACTAAAACAAGCTCCTAGAGCTTGGTTTGATAAGTTTCGGTCTACTTTGCTGCAATTTTCTTTTAGGCAGAGCAAATATGACTCATCTTTGTTTTTTCGAAAAACATCTATAGGTTGTGTTCTTCTTTTGGTGTATGTAGATGACATTATTATCACAAGAACCGATTCTTCATTAATCACTACCTTCCAATAGCAGCTTAAAGATTCTTTTCATATGAAAGATCTTGATACTCTTACATATTTCTTGGGTTTGAAAGTTCATAATGATGCTTCAGGTGTGTTTCTAAACCAACACAAATATACTCAGGATCTAATTTCTTTGGCTGGTTTTCATGATTGCTCCTCCATAGATACTCCATTTGAATTGAATATGAAGTATCATCGTGTGGAAGGTAATCTTCTTCCTGATCCAACTATGTTTCGACAAGTAGTTGGGAGTCTAAACTACCTTACTATGACTCGGCCTGCTATCTCTTTTGCAGTTCAACCAGTTAGTCAATTTATGCAAGCTCCCCACCATCTCCACTTGGTGGCTGTTCGTCGCATCATTCGGTATCTTCTAGGAACATCTACTCATGGATTTTTCTTTTCAAGTGGTTCTTCTATTCGTCTTAATGCTTTTAGTGATTCTGATTGGGCGGGATGACCTGATACTCGTCGTTCAGTCTGGTTAGTGCATGTTTCTTGGAGAGTCATTGATATCTTGGAATAGTAAAAAGCAAGATCGTGTGTCAAAAACTTCAACAGAGGTTGAATATCGATCCATGTTTACTGTTTGCTCCAAGGTTGTATGGCTTCGTGGATTACTTGCTGAGATTGGATTTCCTCAAACTTGTCCTATTCCTCTCTATGCTAACGATACAAGTGCTATTCAGATTGCTACTAATCAATTTTTCACGAGAGGACCAAACACATCGAAGTAGATTGTCATTATATGCAAGAAGCTATAGATAAAGGAGTCATTACTCTACGTGTAACCAGTGATCTCCAAATAGTTGATGCATTTACAAAATCCATGGCACTGCAATGCCATCAGTTTATAGTAGGCAAATTGATGCTTCTTGATCCACTAGCATCAATTTGAGGGGGAATGTTAGCATGATGGACATCTAAATAATTGTATATATTAATGTAATTATATAGTGCTATAAAATAGTATTATCATATAGATTTGTTGTAGAATTAGAGAAATAAATATTGTGATAGAATAGCTAATTTGAAGGGATACCAAAGCAGATTTAGAGGGATTGAATTAATAGAAGATTTGTAGAGATAGAATAAATAATCTTTAGGGATAGAAATGACGGATCTTTAGTGATATGTAATCTTTGTACTCTCAATATAATGGAAAGACTCTCTCACTTTGACGCGCATTCAGCAGAAAATTGACAAGTTTATAGGTCATTTAAATCTTAATATTATAAGAGATATGGTTGTTGGAAGTTGACCCTTATATGGACTGAAGCGAAATCTTAGCTGATAGAAATGCTTTGAATTTGGCTTTGTGTTAGAGGTCTCTTATGACCCTAAATCACTTCCGATACCCTTTTTACATTTGGTAAAGAACCTTAAAATGCATGAACAAGTAGGACATCACCTGGTTCAAGTTTATATAGTTACGACGAACGATTCAAATTCTAAGAGTAGAGTTGCGAGGTCTTACAATTATGTGACACCCCAGCTTAAGATAACAAGTCCCACATTGGCTACACATAGGAGAGATATTGGGTATATAAGTAAGCAGGTCTTACTAACTAGTGAAACATTTTAAAGTCATGCAGGCCAAGGCCCAAAGCAGACAATATGACTAGTGGGATAGGTCATTACAAATGGTATCAGAGACACTCAAGTGTCAACCTTGTCGAAGTGAGCCATAGTTTAACTGAGTTTAGGAAAATTTCGGTAAGGTAGGGCAAATCTAAGTGCTGAGTGTAGGCAAATCCCATTCGGTGTAGGGAAAAGCACAACGAGGATCTGAGTCCATAAAGGTGGTGTATGTGATGCCCCAGCTTAAGATAAGGAGTCTCACATCAGTAAAACATAGGAGATATGTTGGGTATATAAGTAAGTAGGTCTTAGCAACTAGTGACGCTTTTTAAAGCCATACGAGCCTAGGCCCACAACAGACAATATCACTAGTGGGCTGGGCCGTTACAAGTTTAGTTGTGTCATATAGCTCTGACAAGGTATAGGGAGGCTCTCGCAACGTGAGTAAGACGTTGTATAATCATTAGTCTCATAGTAATGGTTGTCGGTTGGAGAAAATCCCTACTAAAGTAAATAAAGTAAAGTATATTTTTATTTATATACTTTAGTTCAGTATTTACTATTATTGCTTCTTCAAGTAAGAGCTTAAATGTTTTTCATCTTGATTTATACTATACTTTAGTTGAGTTACTCTATGTTTTTCCATTTTGCTATTTGTTTTATTCAGCTATATTACATACTCATTCATTCAATTTATTGATGCCATTCGACTTGCATCTTTTCATGATACAAAAATAAGTGTTCAGGATCATCAACAGGTGCTTCGTTGAGATCACTTTGCACTTCTTGCTAGCTTCTGTGAACCTTCCTTGAAATCCAGAGGAATCCATTCTTGTCTTTCAATTCAGTAGTTTTGAAGTGTCGTGGGTCTTGTCCTGACATTCATGTGGAACTATAGAGGCTTCATAGATAGTGAGTATTGAGTTTCTTTCAGTATTTCCTTTGAACTACTTTGGCAAACTATTACTGTTATCGGAGTATTTTCTGACAGTTTGGAGTATACTACTAGTATTTTCTGACAGTCTGGAGTATAGAAAATAAGATAACATCAAAGGGACACCCTGTAGCCTCCCAAAGATAAGCCACAGACGTCTCCGCGCCGATCCTCAGGACTCTACTAGATGTTAGTCCTATACACATGAGACCAACGAACCTAGGCTCTAATAAAAACTTGTCACGACCCAATCTCTGAGTCATGATGGCACATACGAATCCACCAGTAGGCCAGCCAAGACCCTATCCCAGAGCTAGATAGCAACGAGACTAAGGGTGAAAACTACACCTAACTAAGCGGAAGCAACACAAGAATGCAAATACAAGAAAGTTGAAGCAAAACAACTAAATATAAATAGAACACCTCCCAAGAACTGGAAGTCACATGTACAGAACTACTAACAAGAGTACAAGTCCTGAAAGTGGACCACAGAAACAACTGTCTCAAAAATGAAAGACACGCCAGAATATAAATACTGAAGGAGACAGGTAATCTCAGAACGCCATGTGCTCACCCTCGTCTCCTGGAGAGATAGCGGCAGGCTCGAGCTCAACGCTAGGAACTGGTGCTCGGACCTGTATCACTAAAATAGATACAGAGTGTAGCATGAGTACCAAACAACAGGTACCCAGTAGGCATCATAGGCCAACTGAGAAAGAAAGGTAAAAACAAGTAGACAAGATAGAATCAACTACAACAGAGGTCTACTAAAATGGAAGCAGAGAACGGACAACGAAGCTAAGAATACACAGATCTAAACTAAACCCAGCTGAGCCCCCCATAAGACCCGCTAGGCACACTCGTGTGCAAGTTTAAATAAAACCCAAACAGACCCCTATAAGCCCGACAAGTACATAGAATAGCTAATCTACAGAAATGAAAGAAACATCAACTCCAAAAGCCTCAACCCTAGAGTCCCAGACCCGAAAGACATCACCCGGGCCCTGCCCAATCATAACAATATCAGAGTCTAGCTCACTCTTAACAATATCAGAGCCAAGCATAGTCATAACAATATCAGAGCCCAACTCAGTCATAACAATATCAAGGAATCTTAAGAACCGGTAAGAGTAACAGGTGTTAACCAATTGAGCATCCAACCATCGTCAAGTAACATCCTACACTCGAGAGGTCAGCATTGGAAATATGAGCTCCTATCGGGTGACGTTAGATGCATAGCTGGGACTAGTAGCCTACGAGCACAGCCTCGCACTAGAAATAGATAACTGCAATCGCGTAATGTTAGCTGCGGGCCCAAAACTAATAGACTACCCTCGTCAGCCTAGCGTTGGAAACACCAGAAGCTAACCGGAAGACGTCAGCTGCATACTGGTGCCTCTAATCCAAAATCTAAGTAAAGGACCCAAGAGAAGGAATTGAATAACCGTCGCCACCAATCATTACACAAAAGCTAACTCCACGGGCCACCACTCTCATAAGAATCACAACCGAAGGCTCCCAGCTTGGTACAATCCAACCGACAATGGCACAACAACAAGATCTCCAAAAAAATAACCCGACTACGAAGAAATAGAGGGAGAGGATAGGCAACGCATCAAAAGCCGCGGAAACGCCTAAACTAAGGCTCAACTATTAGACCCAAGTTTGCAATGGCAGTCTAAAAGGATCTAGTCCATCCAAATCGACGTTCGATACATACTCAGGTCAATCAGGTAGATGGGACTAAGGCAATACTACCCTGCCCTAATCCAAGGCAAAAAACATAAGTAATCCACAGACCAACAACCAATATCCTGAACCCACGCACGCAACAACAGATAGCCATCACAACTGGTAATTCACAACACAACTATTAACATTCCAAGTCACCAACCCAACTTACAACATGATACTAGCCTAAACAGCCCAACAATCGCATCAAAACTAAGAAATCGGAGAAGAGGAAGAAATCATACTAACTACCCAGCCTAAGATTCACACGAATCAACAAGTATTTACACAATATAGCTCAATCTAGAATGAAAGGGAGCAGTAACCTACCAAAAAGCCGATCACGCACGCCCCAATCACTCAACTAGAGATTTCCCTTTCCGAACAGCCTCAGACTGCTGCCACGCTGACAAAAATAAATTCACAGCCTCAATATGGTCGTTTAGACACTAAAATCAACTAAATCGAAGAAAGACCAATTTTCAGAGTCAAAATCAGGATTGTGGGACCTGCTCTGGATTTTCCAAAAATGACTTTGTGAAAAGGTCCAAAATCCTTTCTCGAACCTACAATAAAAAATGGGACGCTAATCGAGGCTCGAATCAGCTTTGACAACCAACAACAAGAAATGCAAAACTTTTCATCAAACAAGGCCACGAAGCAACTTACGCCTCGAATTCATGACAATCGAGGGTCACCCAAGGCTAATTGAAAAAAAACCCACGAGTTCAATGAAATTCTGAACGCCTGGGACTTTGAAACACAGAAAACCGACTTGAGATGAATAAGATATGATATTTCAAAGGTTTCTTCCAAATGAGCTTCAAACTATATTTAAAAACCACTGATCCTCGCATCTCTCCGCGAACGCGGAGAGCAAAGCCTCCACCCACTCGCAGACCTCCGCGAACACAGGGAACAACAACACCCCACATACAGTACTCCACGAACGCGGAGAGCCTTCCGCGAATGCGGAGTACTGGCTCCTAAGCCTCCGCGAACGTGTCCATATGTCTGCGAATGTGAAGTAGAACTTCCTACACCGTCGCGAACACGGACCCTATCCCGCGAACACAGAGAGGAGATGGGTCTGCAGTAACCAGCAGCTGTAACCGCTGTGTTTTGGCAACTCCAAAACTCCGATGGGGTGCCCGAAATTTGTTCAAAACCCTGTGCACTCAAATGAAATATGCTACCCCCTAGAATTCGACGTTACGGACTCAATGGCATAGTTGAAATTTCCATAGAAGGTTGTTTAGATAAAAAGTGGGTGCTACACCCATTAGGCCATTTTAGCCAATATCTACCGGGGGCCTGGGACTTTGATCGGAAGCTCCCGGAAGTTCTCGAAGGGTAATTCTAGAACAAACTCGGCAATCCAGAACTAACCACACTGAAGGAATTTCCATCCGAGTGCGTTTACCAAGAATGTTGACTGAAGTCAACCTTAAGCCAAATATCTAAGGCAAAAGAGCTAAATGGCCCCAAAATCACACCGGAAACCCCGGGATTTGGGCAAACCATGCTCCTAGACTAATTTGTCCACTCCGGAGTTGATGGAACCGTCAAAATTTTCATTTGAGGCCGTTTACCTTGAGTTATGGCCGAAATCAACTTTTCAAGGTTCAAATGCTCCAAAATAGAAAAACAGACATAGAAACCAGGCGATGAAACAAGGCGATGAAATAGTCAGTGCCAGCAAGTCATAAATGACTTGGGGTCACTACAGTAATGCTTTAAACGACAGAAAGAAGGCATCAACACAGAAATAACCTGGAGGGTCATTACATTACTAGTACTTATTTGGGTGAGATAGAATATCTCATACTTCAAATCTATAGTTGGTACCAAAATATTTTCTCTGAAAAAAAAAATATGGTAATTTTGGAATCAAAACAGTAACTAGAAGGAACCTGGACAGGCTCTGCTGCAATCAGACTACCATTACCTTTATCTATAATAACAAGACAAGATGAACCAACGCAGGATATAGTCCATGATTAATGTTGCTACAGTTGGCCATCCTCAAATATAATAAATCTTTTCGAAAGATATTTATTTTATATGAACCCTGAAGGATGACATGTATAGTCAAAAGATAAGAAAGAGTTAAAGATACATAAATTTTAGAACCCCATGTTTATAACCAATGACGATACTTGATAAGTAGAATAACATAAGAGTGCCTTTAACAAAAAATGAGGAGAAGTATACAAGGGCACTCAAAATTTTCTGATAGTTTGCTTTCAGAAATTTCATAAACACAGTCAAGATCATTTTCAAGTGTTTGGCCTTGAAGTGACAGGTCTGCACAGGAGAAAGCGTGTTTAAACCTTTGGATGAGGCAGTTCACACAATTCAATGCTTCAAAAATGAGAGTCTCTCACACATATTTGGGAGAAAACTACTATACATGCTTAAGAAATTTCCAATAGCAGATCACTCTTTATTCCTTAAAGTTGATTCATACAAAAAAAAGTTACATATTGTCACATTGGTAAATGATAAATGTGACTTCATATTCATATCGGATTACCACAACTATTTACATTATTTGTTCTAATATTTATCAAGGTGCCAAATCTTTTATTAAGTTACTAAAATATTTTAACTCTAAATAACATAATTAATTGATTTAGGAATAGTACTAATTAATAATTTAGCCAAATTATACTTGTCACCCCCGAGCCTACACCTTGGAAAGGACTGGTAGTCGAGAACCATTGCTGGTACCCAAGCAAATCCATGGCCTGGCTAACTATAGACATGAGACTCAATATGATACACAGAAGCCTTAAATAGATGAGAATTTAAATCATTTAAATAAAAGCTTTGATACACTGTCTTGAAATACATAATATGAATAAATACCAATAAAATCATTCGGAGAAAAATATGAAAAAACATCTATCTCTGCCTATCTATGAAGCTTCTATTGTTAGAGATAGGTGTCGAGACAATACCAAGGATACCTCAAATACTACTAAATAGAATATAAAAAATGGAGTCCTCTGGAAGCAAGGAGGTCTCACCAAAAGCTGACGAGTGGATGATGTGATCTCAACGGAACTCCTGTTGATGATCCTAAGTACCTGAGTCTGCATCATGAAAGATGCAGGTCAAATGCCATCATTACATTGAATGTACGAGTATGTTTTATGGCTGAATAAATAAATAAATAAACTGGAGGATCGAAAGCAACTCAACTGAATCAATACGTGAAGCTGAAGTGAAAACCATTTAAGCTTTACAATAAGATATGAAATAAAAACAATATGAAATAATATACATTACTCTGTGGGGAGCTTCTCTACCTAACAACCATTACTATGAGCCTAGGAATGAAATAGCATTTCGCCCACGTTGCAAGGGCCATCCTATACCTTGTTGTGGTATAGGATACTATTTTAACTACGGATCCATCTAATATGCCTTCTTAGAGGCATTGAGGAGTCACATGATAAATCTGTGCAATCCTATCCTACAATGGCTATGTAGTTTTATGAGACTTTAGTTAAAAATAGTCTCTTACCCAATTCAATGCTCAATACTACCCCCAAAATATTCAATATCCATTATGCTCAATCACCCTTTACAAAGAAAGGGACTATTACTTTACTTTAAGTTTTACTTTCCTTGACTGAAATACTTTACAGAAAATCAATTACTCTTTCTCTTTCTAAACTTTCAAATAATTCATATGAAAACATTCATGTTCTTTCCTAAAAAACTCTTTTAAAAACATGCATTTAAAACTCATTGATGACTCGGGAAGTCATACTACATAAATATTGATGGCATATCTAGATGTCATACGGCTTAAACATTAACAACATACCGAACAATAATAAAAATCATGAATCGTAGTTCTTTTGTTAATGTTAAAATAATACTTTTGGAGCCATTTGTGTTTCCTTACACTTTTCTTAAAAGATACTTTATAATACACTTGAACTCACTTAAAAATTCCAAAATCAATGAATGGAAATAAATGTACAAATTCTTTCAACAAAATATCATCAACTAGGGTTCATGTGAAATAAGAGCATGAACAACAATCCAATAATCTCAATGTATAAAATATCATAATCTCATAATTAAGAAATCAGAACACGGAATAAGAATACAACGCGAGTTTAGAATTTCATGGATCTTTGAATAGAATAGTGAATTTAACTTTTACTGACTGAATGTAGATGTAGCGAGTGAGGATGAACTAGTCCAACACTATGAATAGCCTTACATACCTGGAATAACAAAGTTCTTCAAGAAGAACTTAATTGGAAGACTTAAAACCCTAACTTTTGTATTCCTTGAGATTTTTTGGAGATGAAGAGTGGAGAAGAATCTTCAATTGAAAACCTTAGGTATCTTGAAGAGAATCTTGAACTTGGAGCCTTTAGATCTTGAGAAATTGGAGAAATCCCTTCCTTGGAGTTCTTTATCTCTCGAAGAATGAGAATTGGTGATTTTTAGAGTAGTTATACGTATAATGATTTTATTAAGTTGTAAGATGGACTTAAGAAAGTTGATTGAGAAGGTCAAGAATACCCTATTGGGAATGTAAGAGGCCCAGAAAAATCAAGAAAAATGACCTTTTAATAAATCTCGTCGGCCAAATCGGCTATTTGGAAGTCTCCTCGCAAATAATACTCGGTGGATCACCCATTGGGATTTTAGATCGCCCGAATAGACAGAAGCTTAAGATTTTTAGGACAAATCAGTGAGCTAATTCGGCGATTTGCCTACTCATTACGCAGATCGTTGATTGAGCAGGTGAGTTCGTTGAATTTCCCAGCCCAGATATGTTCCAGTAAAACGATCATATATATTTATTCCAAATATGAAATAAGGAAAACTTAGTGGCGTTGAAAAGAGGATGCATAAATTTTTAATTTTATAGGTCTTAGGCCACATAATTCATTTTATGTTGAGAGATATGATTATTTTAAGTTGACCTTTATATGAACTCATGCGAGAACTTAGCCGATAGGAATGCTTTGAACTTGGCTTGGTGTTTGAGGTCGCTTATGTCACGACCCAGGGTAGCCCCTATATGTAACGCGGCGTACAAGACCCCGAGAGGCCTCATACAAGCCCTTAGCATACATAATATGCAAGATAATACAGAAATAAGAGTTCAAAAGAGCATTTTATATCAAAGCTTTACTCAAAACAACATAATTCTACAATTCATGTCTCAAAGCCTTCTAATATCATGGAATACGAATAAAAGTGATAGGGACACAGCCCAATACAATATCCAACACTTAAAAGAAACGACATGAAAAGAAGAACAACTAGGCTAGGTCCTCGGAGGAATTAAGACTCACCAAGTCTTCTATCAACTCTTAGATCAAGCTCTAGCCACGAGTGGAAGGTGAATCGCCACGTCCTACACCAAAGAAGTTAATGTAGGCAAGAGTATGCATTAGCACAATTAAGTACTAAGTATGATAGCAATGCACATAAACAAATAAGTCATGCTAGAGAGAGAGACATAATCATGACATGCAATGGCCAAGCTAAAAACTTGATAAACATGAAACATAAAGCATATATCAAGGCCAAAGCAAGCTAAATCATCTTTCCTTCTTTTCTTTACTTCATCTTGATAACTCTTGTTCATTAACTTGTGGGGAAAAGCCTTAACCGACATGTAAGACCATGTGATCTATCAACACGGAATCCGGTGTCTACCCCACACTGAAAAGGGGTGTCCTACTTTCCAAGGTAAGACCATGAATTTCTTAGCTTAGGTGGATCCACGAGCTAATGTCTACTTAAAGACAACATCCTATGGTGGCAACATAGTTTATGGGATAGAGATTGCTTTAGGAGACTCGGCCTCAACTAACGGGAGAGCTCCATCTAGAAAACCCAGCCTCTACTAACGGGAGAGCTTTCACTAGAAGACCCGGCCTCTACTAACGAGAGGGCTTCCATCTCAATATCAACTCAATGCTAAGAATAATTCCCATGGATTAGTCATTAACATATTTATATCATTAAACATGAAAAGGTACAACTAGGGTTACCAATTCAAGCTAAAATCATGCTTATAGATGTTTTATCTTCCATGGACCTTGTCCAAGCTTACGTCATTAGAATAGCTCATTAAGAACATGGGTAATCACCTCTTTGTTCTTTTAAGTCATATTGGGAGTATTATGTGAGAAAACCTTTCACAACTTAACCATAGCATCATCATATCATAACTTTGGTACTTTACTCTCAAGCACCCTTAATTCATCATGCTCATATTTCATAGTTCATAGAGTTCATATGGGTTCATGCAAGTTCAACTCATATCATGCAATTCAATGCAAGCTCGTGCTTAGAAAGCCATAATTAGGAAAATTTACCCATACTTGAAGGAACTCACATAATAGAGGAAAATCATGCTAAATTCATAAGATTATACTCAATTCATACATAATTCATTCTTGATTTCATAGAGAATTCATAAACTTCATCAAATCATAACTCAACCCAACAATCAAAGTATAGATTATCAAATTGGGGAGAATTAGCTTGGGATCATGGGAGTTCATGCAATCTTTACATCAAATCATGTAATTCACTCTAATTCATCCACTAAGTTACTTTATCACGCGAAATCATGCACTAGGAATCATAAAATCAATAATTGGAATAATAATTGAAGTACCCACAATGATTGATCACAAACCCTAATTCAATTGGGTTAGAGTAAACATTTGAAAATCATGAAGAAGAGGAAGGGCCCATTGGAGGAAAAGACTCCTAATGGTGAACACTGTCATACCTCAAAGCAATTCACAAGAATTGGAGAAGATTGAAGGTCTTCAATGGAGGATTCAAGCTTCTTGTTATTCCTTGAGAGTTGAGAGAGTTTCTTTTTAGACAGAGAAATATTTGGGAGAGGAGAGTTTTTTGGAATGAATTAGAATGAAAGAAATTAGGCTTAGAAAGTATTTGTAGGTCTTAGATTAAGGGTATAACCGACTTAGCTTAATAGGTAAATAATTAGGGAAAACACCAAAAAGTCCTTAATTAAAATTGTCGGGGCCAATAGACGGACAGGATCTACAGTCCTTACATCCATTGATGGACCGTCCTATTGAACCGTCAAAAGATTCAGAGAGTTGGTATCTAGGGACCCTGCAACGACGGTCTCGATTTACGATTGGAAGGTCCATCTACGGACCGTACACCATAACCGTAGATTATTGCTTTAGTTTAAGGAGTTGGCCAAGTCTGGGGTTATCTATGGTTACTTTCTATGGACCATCGTTCGACTCACAAATCGTCCTGCTACCCATAGGTCAATGTTCAAAAACTTGGAAATCTTGAAATTTCACTCTGCCATCGACGGTCCCCACATACGGTGCGTCAATCCATCTACGGCCTGTAGGTGGCCTCCGTAGGTCACTGTCTTCAGGTGAGTTCTTCATTCTCAAATCCTTTAGAAGCTTGGGGTGTTACAGCTTATGACCCTAGATCACATTAGATACCCTTGACACACTTGGTAAAGGACCTTAAAACCAATGAGCAAGTAGGACAACACCCGGTTCAAGTTCATATGTTTATGACGAACGATTCGTATTTTAAGAGTAGAGTTGCGAGATGTTGTAGAATGATTCGGGTCTTAGCTTAAATTTTTTTTTGGGGTGTTACAATTTTCTCTCTTGGGATCATTCGTACTCAAATGACGGCTAAAATGAGCATGGAAGGGAAAGGAGTTACTCTTACTATCTTTCTGGTTTTTCAACTTGCCTACTAACATAGGCATAACTGATTAATACTAAGAGTTTGGAACTTTCTATAACACATAATTCATGAACGCTATGGTTTTGAACATAGTCACGCTTTATCTGAAGCTATTTGACATGAAACAACGGTATCTGGGCACGAAGTAAGAATAGGACTATTTGGCCTTAAGCAATACAAATGCTAGCTTTGAAGTGTAGCAACACCTCTAAACCATTCGATCCTTTCTGAATACGATACCTCTTTCACTATAAATCATAGATCCTATAAAAGTATGTGAATACTCTTACCAAGGTCTAAGTCAAGCTGCCAGTTCTTACTGTGTTCAAGCCTAACTCTAATTCACAAGGTGCTAAATATGATATGGTTATACTAATCTAAACGACAAGATGCATGTTTAATGCCTCTATAGGGAGTCTCATCCCAAAAATACTACTTCTTACCACCTCACTCAACCAACCTCGAGTCCTAATCAAGAAGCACCTAATGCCTCATGCTTTCATCCACATGTTATCAACACCTCATTGAAGCCTAGAACTATAACCACTCCATGGACTCCTACTAACCAATCCTTCAAAGAATTTCTCATTCTCTCGTCATTTATACCAACTGATATTTTATGTGTTACTACCAGGAACTGACTAATTACTCTCATCTAACTATTACTCATCGTAAAACTTCATCTCCTTCTTCCTCTAAATTTATAACCTTAGATGGAATATGCACATCATCACAACCACAATATGAAATATCAATCCTCTCCTATCTATCATCACACAATTACTATCAACAATACCACTCTCAAAACTAAAAAAGATCACTGAAAGAGCTTTAGGGCAAAAGATCATAGTCATGATTCATTCAAGAATTCTGATTTAGGAATATGCATGACATAACATTATGTTGGTAGCCATTGAGAGTGAATCATGATGTTGTGAGACTGAGCATACAATGAGACATGAGTGCTTATATGAATAGGTTCATATCATGAGGTTGATATTCATAACTTTATGAAGTAAGATTGAGAACAATGGGCTAAAGGCTTTACCCCTCATTCTGGGAACTGAGCATAGAGGTGAATCTATCTGAGGTGCATGAGAGTAGGTCATGGACATAATGTTGATATGCAAGATATTATTAGGGTGTTATAGCAATGGAACTTTGAGGAATACGCTAGATTATGAATGGATTGATGCATCACTATAATATTTTCAAAACACATCTCTTAATGCTTTTAATAATCTAATGACTTAGCTACACTTTATTGCTCTCATAAAAGGGTCACAATAGTACACTTGTACCAATTAAATTCATTGCAAACTAACACGTTAATTCCTCACCTGTTTTATGTCAAATCTACTGGATCAAATCTCAAAACTTACATCATCACCCTCACGTTGCAATCCTTTTTATCACGACACTCATCTCAAGTTCAAGAATAGTTTCTAGTACTAAACACATATATCAATATAATCATTCACATACTATACTAGCTTACGACCACTAGATAAAGTTAAGAAATAGTCGCCCACTAAGACCTTGTGTCAAGTAGTAAATCCTTATCTCTCGGTCTACCTAGTTTCAATTTACCATCACATTCCCTTTCACAACTTAAATACTATTAACCCATTCACTATACGTCACTGCCTAATCAGTTCTATAACCTTTTGAATACCATGGGGTTCTCCCTTCAAAATCATAAGCCTATCTTAGAGCTATACTTCATGAGTCTTTTGTACTTCTATTAAACACCTATGATTGGTCTTCACTAACACAATGACACATTGACATAAAATCCCTTCTAGTTAAAGTATACACTAACTCATCCTAACTGGTAACTATTACTCTACCTTTTATTATGAAACCCACATAATATTATTACTCCTTAGCCCACACATTAGGGAAAAGCTCTTCATTAATGAATTACGAGGTACATGGCTACAACTTACATACTCTACTCAATAACTCTCCCCATCTCTTAAGTTACTGCAGTTCCAAATGCATTCTTCTAACTTTGGGAACTTCTACTGCTATGGGCTCATACTATCGCAAATCACACTACCTTTCCGGCTACAATACTACCCAAGCATTCTAAAACATACTCCCTCTTAAAGGGTATCACCTAAAACAAGGTTTTAAGGAAGAGAATCTGAGAGTACATCTTGCTTTGGCTCAAATGCATGATTCATATGAATACGAGTGCATTCTTTTTGAATCAATACACTTAATGCACACTAACAGGCTTCTCTCAAGCCCTGTGCATTCTCTTTACTTTCGAAAGACTTTATCTGAGAGTAGCTCATCAATAAGAATTTAAATGTAGGGAGTGAGAATGAACTTGTCCAATACCATTAATAGCCTTACATACCTTGAAGAACAATGTTCTTGAAGAGATTTGAAGAAGAAATTGATTGGAAGAGTTGAAACCCTAGCTTTTGTACGCCTTGCGGTTTTCTTTGAGATGAAGAATGGAGAAGAGTCTTGGATTGAAAAACATCGGTATATTTAAGAGAATCTTGAACATGGAGCCTTTAGATCTTGAGAAATTTGAGAAATCTATTTCTTGGAGTTCTTGATCTTTGGAAAAATGAGAATTGGAGATTTTTAGAGTTGCTATAGGTATAATGATTTTATTAGGTTGTACGATGGACTTAGGGAAGTTGATTGAGGGTAAAAGGTCAAGAATACCCTTCTGGAATGTAAGAGGACCATAAAAATCAAGAAAAATGACCTTTTAATGAATTTCGTTGGCTAAATCAGTTATTTGGAGGCCTCCCGCCAAAACTACTCGGCAGATCGCCCATTGGGACTTTAGATTGTCAAATAGAAAGAAACTTAAGATTTTTAGGATATTTTGGTGAGCTAATTCAGTGATTCACCTACCCGTTCAGTGGATCGCCGATTGGGTAGGTGAGTTCGCCGAATTTCCCAGCCCGAGTATGTTCCAGTAAATTGATCATAACTTTTTACTCCAAACTCTAAATAAGAAAAACTTGGTGGTGTTGGAAATCGGACTCATATACGTTTAATTTAATAGGTCATAGGCCACATAATTCTTTATGCTGAGACATATGATCATTTAAAGTTGACCTTTATATGAACTCATGCAAGAACTTAGCAGATAAGAATGCTTTGAAATGGGCTTGGTGTTTGAGGTACCTTATGACCCTAAACCACTTTAGATACCCTTGATACACTTGGTAAAGGACCTTAAAACATATGAGAAAGTAGGACAACACCTACTTCAAGCTCAAATATTTACGACGAACGATTCATATTTTAAGAGTATAGTTGCGAGATGTTATTGAATGATTCGGGCCGTAGCTTAGAATTTTTTTCGGGGTGCTACAATACTCCTCATGAGAGACATGAAACTTAAATAGGGCATGAGGGTAGAGAGAATATTTACTACTTCCTCCATTCATTAATGAAATAATAAGTAAAATGCATATTTACCATGATGTGTAGTCCTAATGGACTTGAGGAGTGATTTGGAATGAGTAGTAAATTGTGCAGGTAAAACATGAAGAAACAAAATTGTCTTAAAAATTTATTTTTAGTATACTGAACGTAGGATACTTTGCGAATCTTTTTTCTGAGTTACCACAATATTTGAGTATATCTATATTATGAAATTGAATATTTAATACTTCATCCGCTACGTTATCCTAATTAGTTTTCAGCATATTAAATTTATTTATGTATTAGATTACCCAATTCTAATAGTTATGGCATTAATGTGTTCAATACCCTTTAGACAAACCCTATGCACTCGTATAGTATAATGAATATTAATCTATAAATGAGAGTGCCATACATTTAGTTTAAGTATCTTGTGAAACTGAATTGTTAATACTTTAATAGCTACGGGATCCTAACTAGTTTACAGTGTATTGAATACCTTTGATCAGCTTACAAATTCTAATTATTGTGGTGCCTAAAGTGTTCTGTATCTTTAGACCAACCATGCATACTCGTTGAGGGCAATGACTGGAATCCCCACCTATCTGGCTGAAGAAATAGTAATACCCATTTTGAGATTACCATAATCAACATTTATTCCAATTTAACTACATGGGAATCAAAGACCATAAATGCAAATAACAATCATTGTTTCAACGTCATACCTTTTTAGGCTCTTACATTTTTCAAACCCTAACTTCTACACCTAAGAGCTTCCGCTTACCAGTAAGAATTTTGACTAGCATAACATCAGAAATCTTCTTCGCTATATCTAGATAGCACATTATGCCCATTACCTATTAAACATGAAAAGTTGAGACAACTATGTGCAACATCACTGTTGTTCATTGTAATGATTGTGCTGGACTAAACTCGTGAGATGTAAATTGAAATAATGTGAATGAAATAATCAGGTACCTTATCTGAATTTAGGTGCAAAACTGAACTAGTAGCTGACAAGATCAAGCCCATTTGTCTGCGGCCATTGGAATTTTCAGAACTGATGGTATTGTTCCGAAAATAAGTAAGAACTTCTTCTCTAATATCCAAAAAGGTAAATGGAGTTCTTTGAGTGCACTTTTATCACCCATTATGTACAACTTGCCTACTTTTGTAAAAAAAAGCTCATTACTTAGTAAAAAGAAAATGGAGAGCATGCAAGAAGTACAATTCCAATTTACTATCAAGCAAATCTTAGGTGGTAGGTAACTAATGAACATGACAACCATTGGAAAGATCAATAGAGGGTCACAGTCTAACAATAAAATACAACAACCTGCTAGTTTTTACTGATTACTACTATGAATAGAGAAATTATAAAACAAGACACAATTCATCAAACAACGTTAGTCTTTTACTAGCTATAACACCCCAAAAATTTCTAAACTAAGATCCGAATCATTCTAGAACAACTCCAGATAGTCACCCACATAGCTAACAAGATTCCGAGCACCTAGAACTTTGAATTACCCAAAATAGAGCTCTAGAACTCAAGATATCGAAGTTTTAAAATGAGGCAGAATTTGATTTTTCGCTATTTAAATAGTAGCCGGTCCCTAAAAGCTAAATCTTGTCCTTAAAAGCTAAATCTAGTCGCTAAAACTCTAAACTTTGGTCGCTAAAGGTTTGCACCAGCAACACCAGATTTTTATAATTTTCATATACTTCGAACAGATCCTCGGAATTCGTTCGGGACCCGATGAAAATAAACAAAGTATGCTACCAAACTAAATTCGACATTCCAGACTCAATGGGGCAGTCAAAATTTCCATACGAGGTCATTTCGACAAAAAGTGATCCCACACCCAAAGCACCAATTTAGCCAACTTCTACCGAGGGCCTCGAAATTATATCAGAAGCCTCGAGAAGCGCAAAAAAGGTCATTCTAGACAAAACTTGGCATTCTGGAACAAACCGCGCTGATGGAATTCTCATCGAAGCGTGTTTACCAAGAATGTTGACCAAAGTCAAGTTCAAGCTAAATTTCAAAGGCTAAAGAGCCAAATGACCCGAAAGTCACACCGAAAGCCTCGAGACTCGGGCCAATCATGCTTCTTGCCTAATTATTCCACTCCATAGCTGATGAAACTGTCAAAATTCCCTTCTGAGGTTGTTTACCTGAGGCTATGACCGAAATCAATCTTTTTAGGCTTCAAATGCTCCAAAATAGGAAAACATGCACAAAACCAAAACGAACGACCAGGCAACCAAACCTACAGTACCAGCAAGTCAGGAATGACTTGGGGTTGCTACAGGAACACTCTAAACGATAGAAAAGAGGCATAAACACACAAATGTCCTGAAGGGTCATTACAACATCCACTACTAAAGGAACTTTTGTCCGCAAAAGTGAAAGTCAAAAAGTACATGAGGGCTCAAATAAGCTAGGGAACTGCTCCCGCATCTCCCGCTGGTTCTCCTAGGTAGCCTCCTCAACTGGACGGTGCCTCCAACGGACCTTAACTACAAGAATGGCTGTCGACCTCAACTGGCTCACATCTCTGGTGAAAATAGCAATAGGCTCCTCCATATAGGTCAGGCAGTCATCCAACACAACGACATTATACTGGAGCACATGAGATTAATCTGGAAAATACCGATGCAACATCAAAATATGGAAGACTGGATGAATAGCTTAGAATGCTTGGGTTAAAGCTAACTCATAGGACACATCCACCATTGCCATCAAGATCTGAAAAGGCAAAATATACCTGGGCTAAGCTTACCTCGTCTTTCAAATCTCATCGCGCCCTTCATGGGTGATACTCGGAGGAATACTCTATCACTAATAAAAAATCTCAGCGGCCGTCGCTTGCGATCCGCGTAACTCTTCTATCTACTCTAGGCCGTCCTGAGCCGATCCTGAATCATCCTCACATGCGCTAACATCTCTTGGAACAGATCTATACACCGCGACCTAGACTCCGTAGAATCAAACCATCCAACTGGAGTGCGACCACGCCTACCTTATAAATCCTTAAACAAGGCCATCTGAATGCTAGAATGATAGCTTTTGTTGTACGCAAACTTTGCCAAAGGAAAGAACTATTCCCACTGGGCTACAAAATTTATAACACTGGCCCGCAACATATCCTCAAGAACCTGAATAGTGCGCTCTGACCATCCATCAGTCTGTTGGTTGAAGGCTATGCTAAGATCAACACGGGTGCCCAACTCCTCTTGAAATACTCTCTAAAAGCTGAAAATCCCCCTGTCTAAAATGATAGAAACAGGCACCCTATGAAGACGGACCACCTCTCGAATGTAGATACGAGCTAACCTCTCAGCATTAAAGGATGTATGAAACTGAATGAAATGTGCTGACTTGGTCAATCGATCCACAATGACCCAGATGCTGTCAAAACCTCTAGGAGTCCGAGGCAAGCCCACCTTGAAATCCATAGTGATGCGCTCCCATTTCCACTCAGGAATGGGTAATCTCTGCAACTTGCCGCCAGACCTCAAATGCTCGGCCTTCACCTGCTGACAACACAAGCAACTTGACACATAATCAGAGATATCCCTCCTCATACCGCTTCACTAGTAGTGCTGCCTCAAAGAACGATACATCTTAGCGATGCCCGGATGGATAGAATATCTGGAATCATGGGCCTCGCTAACAATCAACTGAATCAAATCACCGATTATCGGAACACAAACCTGGCCAGCAAATCTCAAAATCCCATTAGAATCTATGGAAGACTGCCCGATATCACCCGTAAAAACTCTATCTCTAAGTGACACCAAAGACTCATCCTTGAACTAATGACTATAGATTTTCTCTAACAGAGAGGACTGAGTTCCCACATAGGCTAGCACTCGACAGGAACCTGAAAAATCAAGCCTGATAATCTGATTTGCTACGGACTAGATGTCAAAAGCCAAAGGTCGCTCCGAAACTAAAAGGAAGGCTAGGCTACCCATACTCACTACTTTCTGGCTCAAGGCGTCCGCTACTACATTCGCTTTGCCCGGATGGTAGAGAATAGAGAGATCATAGTCCTTCAGAAGCTCAATCCAGCGGCGCTGCCTCGAATGAAGATACCTCTAGGTCAGAATATACTGAAGGCTCATGTGATCGGTGTAGATCTCACAATAAACTCCAAATAGGTAATGCATCTAGATCTTAAGCGCAAAAACTACCGCTACTAACCCCAGATCATGAGTGGAGTAGTTACGCACATACAACTTAAGCTACCTCGATGCATAAGCAATAGCATGGCCCTGCTACATCATAACACAACAAAAACCAATGCCGGATGCATCACAATAAACCATGAAGCCCTCGTCCTCAACTAGAAGAGTCAATATAGGAGCGGTGGTAAGGAACTCTTTAAGTCTCAAAAAGCACCTCTAACACTCCTCCGACCACACAAAGGGAACATTCTAGCGAGTGAACCGAGTTTGAGGCGCTGCTATAGTAGAGAAACCCTGAACAAAACGTCTATACTACCTTGCCAATCTAACGAAGCTCAAAACCTCAGTCACAGAAGTGGGGTTAGCCCAATCATAGATAACCTCAATCTTCCCATGATCCACTATAATGCCATCCTTGGACACCACGTGCCTCAAGAATGCTACAGACTCAAGCCAAAACTCGCACTTTAAGAACTTTGTATAAAGTTGATGATCTCTCAAAGTCTGGAGCACTATCCTCAGATGCTGCTCATGCTCACCATGGCTCCGCGAGTTTACCAAGATATCATCAATGAAAACTATGATAAATGAGTCCAGATACGGCCTGAATAGATGAGTCATCAAGCCAATGAATGCGGCAAGGTCATTAGTCAATCCAAAAGACATCATTAGGAACTCATAATAACCGTAACGAGTCCTAAATGCTATCTTAGTGATGTCCACTGCTCTAACCCTCAACTGATGATAGCCAGATCTCAAATCAATCTTAGAAAACACTACGGCACCCTGAAGCTGGTCTACCAGATCATCAATACTAGGCATGGGGTAACGGTTCCTCACCATCACCTTATTCAGCTGCCTATAATCAATACACATCCACATGGTACAATCTTTCTTCTCCACAAACAGTACTGGGGCACCCCAAGGCGATACACTAGGCCGAATGAACCCCTTACTTAAGAGGTCTTGAAGCTGAACACTGAGCTCCTTGGGCTCTACAGGGCCCATACAGTACGGTGGGATGGAAATAGGATGAGTACCCGGATCAATATCAATGGAAAAATTAATATCTTGCTCTGGGGTAGGCCAGGAAGGTCGGCAGGAAACACATCAGCAAACTCTCACACTATTGGCACTGACTCCATCGTAGGGCTCTCCTTACTAAAATCTCTAACATAAGCCAAATAAGCCAAACATCCGCTATCCACAAGCCTATGGGCTTGAATACGAGAAATCACCCTAATTGGTGTGCGACTGCGAGAGCCCTGCCACACCACCGGTGGAATACCAGGCCTGGCTAAAGTAACAGTCTTGGCATAGCAATCCAAGTCCATTCGGTGAGGGGATAACCAATTCATGCCTAAAATCAGATCAAAATCCAACATAATCAACACAATAAGATCAACCCGAGTATCCTGCACTCGGGTAATAATCACACAAGATCTACACACCTGATCCATTACTCATGAATCCTCTACCGGGGTCAAAACATGCAAGGGTATCGCTAAAGGCTCGGGACTCACCCTTAACCGAAAAACATAATAAGTAGATACATATGAATATGTAGAATCCGGATCAAAAAAGGTTGAAGCGGACTGATGGCATAGGAGAACTGTACCTGTGATCACGTCATCAGATGCCTCGGCCCTCTACTATGGCTGGAGCTGCCTAGAAATGTCCCTGGGTGCCTCTACAACGAGAATCCACCCTGCCGCCTGCCCTGCCTTCCCAGGGACATCCCCATGCACCCTGATGATGACCTTCTCCTCTAGATGGAGGTGCTATTGCTGAAATTGCTCTTCTCGCCAGTAGAGCTAGTAAAGCTGATATTGATGGAGGGCCTTACCTAGCCCAATAACCA
Source organism: Solanum appendiculatum (assembly GCA_018342035.1). Taxonomy (NCBI): domain Eukaryota; kingdom Viridiplantae; phylum Streptophyta; class Magnoliopsida; order Solanales; family Solanaceae; genus Solanum; species Solanum appendiculatum. Next base: position 226,526 of record JAGDQO010002135.1, read on the forward strand.
AGCTCTCCACAAGTGAAGCAACCCTGAGGAGACCTACTACGAACTGGAGGTCGGCCACCCCGACCATAGGAACCTGTCTAGAAACTACCTCGGCCCAGGCTCGGATCGACACTGTAGCCACCTTGACGGTGCTGGTCACCCTCTGAAGTCTGTAGGGCTGCCTGAAATGGGAGACTAGACTGGCCTAACTGGAACGTCTGCTCGACCAACTCCTGATTAGGCCTGGTCCTTGGACAATAGCTACAAGGGCTGTCATCCTGCCTTGCCCTCTTGCCGCTGCCCCCTTAGGCCTCACGATGGAGCTGCTCAATCGTGACGGCATGGTCCACAATATCAAGAAAATAATGACCGCTAATAACATAGACTGCGACTCGATACTCAGCGGAAATCACAAACCCCGGACAAAGCATCTAGTTCTCTCCTCCGTGGGAAGGATCAAAGTACCATGACGGGACAACTTATGAAATATGGACTCATACTTGGAAACTGTCATGGAGCCCTGCTCAAACCTAGAGAACTCATCACGGAGGCAATCCCTGACGCTTTATGGGATGAATCTAGCTAGAAAGGCCTCTGAAAATGTTGCCTATGATACTGGCAAGGACCCAGCTGGCCTGGTCTAAATGAAAGAGTTCCACCACTGTATGGCCGGTTGGTCTAGCAGATAAGCATTGAAGTCGGCTCCTCTCGACTCCACCAGCCCGGAAGCTTGTAATCTCTCTCGGCATGAAATAATGAGTTCACGGGCATCCTCTCCAATCGCCCCTGAAAAACCCCCGCTGTGTCAGTCTAAGGAACACCCTGAGCATTTTCTTATCTCTCAACGGCATAACTCCATCTACTGCGTCCGGCTGATGGACCTTTACGCCGCTGCTGCAGGCTGACCCCGCTGCTAAATTTCTGGAACCGCTAGGGCAGGCTGACCCTGCTGTTCTGGAGATGGCTCTGTAACTACTGCTAGCATCTGCTACTGATTTAAACCTCCTATTGCAGCCAGAATCTGCACAAGCATACCCTGAAGATCAGGGGTGGCAGTTGGTGCGGGTGGTCGGGCTAGTCCCGGCCCTACCGGTTGAGGGGGAATCTGCTCACTACGAGGCTCTGCCTCCGGCTCCGGAGTCCTCACTCTATCGCAACCTGGTGCTATAGCACCACCTTGACCTCGGGCTTGACCTCTACTGCGCGTGCGAGCAATTCTGCGATAGAGTGAAACAAGTGAGATTTCATGAAACCAATCAGACAATGACACATTAACAAGAAACAAAACAAGAAAACTTCCTAAAGACATCTTGTAGCCTCCCGAAGATAAGTCACAGATGTCTCCCCGCCGATTCGCAGGAATCTACTAGATGCTAGCTCTTTATAAGTGAGACCAACGAACCTGTGCTCTATACAAACTTTGTCATGACCCGATTTCTTGAGTCATGATGGAGCCTACCAACCCATCAGTAGGCCAGCCAAGACCCTATCCCGAAACTTAACAGTAATTGGACTGAGGGTGGAAACTAACCTCAACTAAGCGGAAGCATAAATAAAGGAACACATATAAGGAAAGGGCGGAAGCGAAACATCTATATACAATAACAATACCTCCCAGAACCTAGAAGTCACCAGTACAGAACTACTAAATAAGTAAAAGCCCCAAAAGTGGTCCACAGAAACAAGTTGTCTCAAAAGCAAAAGACAAACAAAAATATAACAGAAGTATACAGATAATCCAAAACGCCATGTGCTCGCACTTGTCCCCAGAACAGACCGATGCCGGCTCAAACTTAACGCTGATAGCTGGTGCTCGGACTAGCATCACGAAAATATATGCAAGTGTAGCATGAGTGCAAATACAACAGGTACCCAGGAAGTATCATAGGCCGACTGAACAAGAATGGTAAAAGCAGACTGAAAGGATAGAATCCACAATAACAAAGGTCAAGCGAAAATGAAACTAGCACACGAGCGCACTGGAAATAAATCAAAGTATAGCTAATCTAAAACTAACTGGATCCCATAAGCCCAGAAGGTACACTCGTACACTAGTTTAAATAAAACCCGAACGGACCCCTATAATCCTAACAGGTACACAGAAGAGCTATTCTACGGAAACAAAGGAAGACCCAAGCCACGAACCGAATTCACCAACAAACTCAACCGACTGACCAGCTAACTCAAAGCCTTAACCAACCAACTCAACCGACCAACCAACCAACTCCAAGCCTTAGTATTTCACTGCCCAATCAACAAACACTCCCGAGACCCTGCCCAAGCCAGTAGAGTGCAGCGGTACTCCCGGGCGCCTTACCCAATCCAGTTGGGTACGTTGGACAAACAAAGTACCTCATGTCCAATAACCCTGCAACGGAACAACCAGCCTATCCCAAGCATTAATACTTTGCTGCCCAATCAGCTAACACTCCTAGGGGCCCTACCCAGCCAGTACAGTGTGCCGGTACTCCCGGGGGCCCTACCCAGCCAGTAGAGTACAATGGACAACCCAAGCATCTCATATCCAATTGCCCACTTCGCCAATACTCCCGTGGGCCCTACCCAGCTAGTAGAGTATGCGGGGCCATCCCAAATAACTTCAAACATCTAGCCAAGGTTAATTGCCATCCACTACCAACCACAATACTGCAAACCCAAACTCGAAACATCCGCAAGCAAAGGAAACAACACGACTGTGATGACACATCGGCACCAAAGAAAGGGGAGAGAAGATAAAAGGATAAAAAATAATACGGAACTACAACCTGGCCCAACTATCAGACCCAAGTCTGCTATTCAAGTCTACAAGGACCTAGTCCATCCGAATCGATGTCGGATACATACCAAAGTCAACAGGTACATGGGTCTAAGTCAACTCTAACCTAACCTAACCTAATCTAAGGCAAAAGATAAAACTGAACATAAATAAACTGCTAAGAAAAACTCCGCACGCAACCACAAATAAATAGCCCAACAGATAATACACAAATATCCACAAATAAATAACCCCTCCGGTACAATGGTTCTAACCCCGAAACAGCCTGAAAATCAACCCTAAGCAAGAAGTCAAAGAAGAAGAGCAGAAATAATGGCTACCTTGCCCAGATTCACACAAATCATCATGCACTTACACATTCAAGCTTAGTCTAAAGGAAGGGAAGTCGTAACCTACCAATAGACAGACCGCGCGCGCACCAAATCACTCTGCTAGAGCTTTTCTCCCCCGAACGGCCTCAGATTGCTGCCACACTATCAAAAATAGAATCACAGCATCAGTACAGTCATTTATACACTAAAATCATCAAAAATGGAGATAGACCAAATTCAGAGTCAAAATCGGGATATGTGTGGCTGTGTCAGGAATTTCTGGAATTGACTCCGTTAAGAGTTCCTAAACCCTCCCCCGAGCTTGTGTTCCAAAACTAGACACCTCTCTGGGCTTGGAACAACTCCATGAAACAACAAACAAATATGCAAAACTTATCACAAAAAGAAACTTGGGGCAGCCACTTGCAACATAGATACACCACAATCGGGGACTTTTCGACACACTTCGGAAAGTCACCCACATAGCTAATAAGATTTCGAGTACCTGGGATTACGAATCACCCAAAATTGAGCGCTAAAACACGTATCAAAGTTTTAAAATGAGGTAGAATATGATTTTTTGCTATTTAAATAATTGCAGTTCTGGTCGCTAAAAGCTAAATCTAGCTGCTAAAATTCAAAATTGTTGTCACTTAAGCTCTGCGCCAGCAACAACAGATTTTACTAATTTTCAAAGTCTCCGAACAGATTCTCGAAATTTGTTTGGGACCCGATAAAAATAAACCAGGTATGCTACCCAAAAAAAATTGACAGTTTGGACTCAATGACACTGTTAAAATTTCCATACGAGGTCGTTTCGACAAAAAATGGGTCCCATACCCAAAGCGCCAATTTAGCAAACTTCTATCGAGGGCCTCAGAATTAGATAGGAAGCCTCGGGATGCGCATGAAAATTCATTCTAGACCAAACTCGGATTTTCGGACGTAACCACTGAAATTCTCATCCGAGCGCATTTACGAAGAATGTTGACCAAAGTCAACTTCAAGCCAAATTTCAAAGGCTAAAGAGCAAAATGACCCCAAAGTCACACCGAAAACTTTGGGACTTTAGCCAATCATGCTTCTACTCTAATTTTTCCACTGCAGAGCTGATGGAATTGTAAGAATTCCCTTCTGAGGTCATTTACCTGAGGTTATGATCGAAATAAACTTTTTAGGCTTGAAAATCTCCAAAACAGTAAAACAGGCATAAAACCCAAACGAATGACAAGGCGACCGAACCTACAGTGCCAGCGAGTCAGAAATGACTTGGGGTGTCTACAGGAACGCTCTAAATGACAGAAAAGAGGAACAAACACACAAATGATCTTAAGGGTCATTACATGCTTAAAGGTTCGGTACATATATAATTTAAATAGGAATAATGTGAGAATTGAATAACCCCCAATTTACCTCAGAAGGAAAATGATATAATATTGGAATGTAATGTGCCACAATAGAGTAGAATGATCATGTATGATATATTTCAACCCAAACATGATTAAGCTTGAGGCATAGTATTGATTAAATACCGGGCAACAATAGAGCAGAATGGACACATATGATCTATGTTAGGCGATCCAACTTGTTTAGGATTGATATTTGAGGAATAGCTGATTGATTGAATATACACCACTACCTAAGGTAACCTACACCAATGGTACTACACTTAGGTTACATAATGATTTCTTATTTTCATTTCCGACCACATCAAGGAGATACACATATTACGTAACATTAAGCTAGTATGCTAAAAAAGTCTTTCCAAACTTCCTAAAAGATGCAACAATAGATAATGTCAAGCCAGCGATGTGATCTTCAAAAACCTTCTCTTTATTTTTATAAGTTAATGTAATATTCAAACACCAATGGATTCCTTTTGTTAACAAATGAGAACATAATGAATATTTCCTTTAACATTATTAAATAAAGTATTGCAAATTACTTACATAAAGAACATGTAGTATGCCACAACTGGCAGTGGAGAATAAGAAAGTCAGAATTGCAATAATAATATATCGCATACATATATGATGTACGGTTTTGGTAAGATTTACTAATTGTAGGTAGTTTAGTAATTCTTGTAAATTTTACATTTCTTTACCTCTTATCTTCCTTCCATCGAGCCTCTTACATTAATACTCAACACCAAAGCAGAGAATGATTTTTCAACAAACAGGGAAATACTAACTCTTGAAAAGATCTTGATTATTTAGCAAGTTCCCTTTGTTTGATGAGTAATCAAAGATTTTATAAATTCTTGCACTAAGTAACTGCGATAAATCATAACTACAGATTGTGCAGACCTCCAATTGTACCTAGAATTGCATCAATTCCATGCAAGATAACCATGTTGCACCAAAAAGCAAGCAAAATATACATCGTTGTTTTAGGTGATGTAAATTCTTCTGTGTCTTTCAAAAATTCTATCAATTCTTTCAAGCCAAAAGGCACACTAAATGGCTTGAGGGATGGTATTCCAAGTCTTCTGTGATTTCTTGCACATCCTCTCTTTGTTTCAACATATCAATTGCTCCCTAGTGGAATTTGGCATGGTCCAGTACTTGTGTAAGATTGACAACAACGTGCTCCACAACGGGGTAGTAACTCTACAAAGCAAAAAGAGGTGGCCAATATCTTTAGCAAGTTCCCTTATGAGATAAGAAGCTCCAAGAAGCACTATAGGTCTTACTATGGCCACATAATATGAGATTTCCTAATGCTAAGTATGGGTTTGTTCTAAATTTGTACATAAAATGTTGACAAGTGACAACTATAACATGGCCGTAGAAGAAATAGTTACACTTGCTAGTAGGAAGTCACACAATAGGTAAGCGGTGAATATATCAGCAGTGGAATTGTGCTTCTGAGAGAAATCAAGGTTATTGGAATGACGACCATGGGAGATGAGAGTTTGAATCCCAACATAGGCAATAAAGCTAAGCGCCAATTTTTATATCTACCTAAGGCTTGGGGAAAGTTATGGAGTACCTATATTGGTGGGAGGATGCAAGTACTCGGTGGAAACATTTATGGAACACGTACATTGGCCAAGATATAAATGTTATATTTTTAAGAAATTCTTCTCAAGGACTGCAATGTACTTTAACCTCCTTGAAAATATTGTCGACAACATGAGTAGCTATATGAAAAAGATACACGTAGATTAAGCTCAAGCTTCTAGAACATACATTAGAAAAAGGGCTTTTCTGTTGAAAAGTTTAATCCTGTCACGACCCAAAGTACACTTTAGATGTGACATGGCATATAGGACCCCGAGAGGTTCTACACAAGCCACTTTACATGCATACAACACAATATAATGAAAAATACAAAAATTTAAGTAGAAAGTCTCATATAATAAAAGATTTAGACATAAAAGCAAGAGTCTAATCATTAGTCTTGACAAGCCAATCTAATACATCAAAAGAGTGGTTGGGACGTAACCCATACACCATATACAATATCTGAAAACTAAAGACATAAAAAAGTATAGTAAAGACGACATGGTCATTGGATCCTGAAGATCACCAAGTCTTCGAATGATCAACCAAACACCTAGCCCTGAGCGTGAGGAGAAAGAGCGTTGGACCCTACATTATTAAATAATGTAGGCACAAGTATGCATTCGTACATGTAATGTACTAAGTATGAGGAAAATGCATACACATAAATGTGATCATATGTGGACATTTAAACATGATATGCCTGACTAAGCTAAAACATTATAAAGCCTTTTAAGGATAAATCATACTCCCTCCGTCAAACAATACTTGTCCACGATACTATTTTGGGATGTCCAAAAATACTTGTCCACTTTATGAAATCAATGGATAATTTTACACTTAGTTCCTAATTTATCCTTATCATTAATTATAGTCATCTCCCTATTACATTTTTCAATATATTGTATTTATTATTTTCAAAGGGTAATATAGAAAAATCACCCTTCTATTTATTGTTTCTTAAGGGGTATGCCAAGTCAATAGTGGACAAATATTGTTGGACAGAGGTAGTAAATCATGAATAGGGTCAATGCATTTTAAAACATAATGAAAGCTTTCGTAGAACCTTTGAGGAAAATATAGTTCTTTTGTGGGATATTTACCATTAATCGGCATAGACCATGTGAGCTATATCATGAAATTCGGTGTCTTACTCCCACACCAAAAAGAGATGTCCAACTTGCCAAGCTAAGGACCATACTTGTAGCTTAGGTGGATTAATTAGCTTAGTCACTTAAGACTATCCTACGGGGGCACGTAGTTAGGGACCAGGAGATTTCTACTAGAGACCCGATCTCAACTTACGAGAGAGCCTCCCTCTCAATATCCTCTTGGTGCTAAGCAAAATCCTAATGAAATTGGTCATAACCCTATATTTATATCATCATTCTTGGAAAGGCATAATTAAACCACCAATCCAATCATAAAGTCATTATAGAGTAGCTCCTTTAAATCATGATTCATACACGTGTGAGAAAACCTTTCACGCCCATGATTTAATAATATGTGAGTAAACTTTCACAATTTATTGATTCTTATCTCCTAAGATCCTTAGTTCATAAGCATGATATTCATAAAAACATGCATAGCTCTCATAAATCATATTTCATAAATTCTGAAGTTTTCTTCCTAAATTCATCATCAAAATCAAGTAAATAGCATGGGTCCATATGAAATAAATTAAAAACATTGTAATTGAATCAAATCATACATAATAAGATTGAAATCAAACAATTAAATCATAATAAATTGAGTAAAAATTTAATTGCATGAAACGGCAATCAAATTGGGTAAAAATTGAATTGGAGATTGATATTCTTTTGGGACCTAATGGATGAATGGTATCCATTTATTAATTCTCACATACCTTGATAATCAAAGCCTAACAAAGCAAGAGAAGAGAGGAGATTTGAATCTTAAAACCCTACCTTTCATCCTTGAGCTTGACAGAGAATTGAGGAAGAGGACTTGAGAGAATTTGGAGACATTTAAGTGAATGGGAGAGATTAGGCTTAGTTTGTAGGAGTTTCAATTGTTATAGGGTAGTTATAGGTCCAAAACAATGCATTTTTGGGGTTGGGTAGGTAGGAAAAGACAAAAATGACTTTCATTAAATATTGCCAAAGTGACCTATGGTCCGTAGAACTTTCTACGGCATGTACTGGTCAACCGTAGAACCACTGACTGGGACCTAAAATTTGGCCAACTTCCACGAGACCTTTCTATGGCCCGTCAATCTTTCTATGTTTTGTAGAACCCAAGTTCAAGCCCAAAATTTCATAAAGTCTGGAACACTATTACGAAAACCATCTACGACCCCTAGTCCAAACTACAACCCGTCCTTTTTCACTTGTATGTCAGTTTACTGGGACATGAAAATTCAAAAACTCAACCAAGGTCCTACGACTTCCTTTATAGAGCCCGTAGGACTTCCTACAGCCCGTAGATAGGACATGTAGTTCCTGCACCAGTGAAATATCTGAACTTTCCTTTTTTAAATCCGACTTTCCAATTTCTGAGGTGTTACTGATCCTCGGTGATATGGAATTCTAGAAAGCTTCATAAATGATTACATTGCAATGAACAATGTTGTTTTTGTGTTTTGGCCAAGAATTGAAGGTTTTAAGAACAGAATAAGAACTTCATGGAAGGTTTGGCTTAAGTTTTAGGGGTGAGAAGAAACCATCAGTAGCAAAGAATATTTAGAACAAATGAAAATCAAAAGGCATCTCCTTAGAAGAAGATGAGCATAAAACTTATGGCCTTAGGGGTCGTTTGGTAGAATGTATAAAAATAATGCTAAACAGAGTGTATTAGTAATTCTTGTATTAGTAAGCTTGCATTAGTTATATATATATTATTTCTTATGCATTATTTGATTTGGTGTATAAAACAAATAGTATGCACTGTGTAAAAATATTTATTTATTTATAAAAATATCCTCCACAATTATGGTGGAAAAGTTGTAAAAAAAGTTTTGAGGAGTATTTGGGTGTTTAGCCATGCTTATGCATTCATTCGATCCCTTTGCATTACTAATACCTAGAAATCCATGGTATTAGTAATACACTCCTCAAGGTACTACTAATACATAGAGCTAATGCATGCATTATGTTCGCTAATAAACTCTACCAAATGCCACCTTAGTCTTCATCCGTTGTCCACTAAAAACTGTCATAATTCAACTTCTTTGTCCAATTTACCACCCAAAAATACAAAGTCTGCATTTACAAAGTAAACTAAATCAATAAGATAGAAGCAGATTTGTGGAAATACGTTACATGAGAAGGACAATTAGAACTCTGAAGATTATGGAGGCACCAGAAAATCAACAAAAGCATTACTAGATAGATACTAATGTTAGAGAAGAAGATAACACACAGAACAAGATTGATTTTTAAATCCAAAAGAACATGAACACTGGAGAAGTACAAAAATGAGACCTGTCCTTGATCAATAGTTAGGATATCCTGATTTGTTCCTTCAGGCTTCTTTTCTGCAAGAACAATTATAAGAATGTTAAGTTTCAGAAAAAAAATCAAAATCAACAAATATATAACCAAATAAAAACTGGAGAGCCGGTACCATTGACAGGCTTCATTTTTATACGAGGTGGGGCCTCAAGGGCAAGAACCCATATAAAATCATTAGCAGAAAAATCATTTCCTCTGTTTTCTTCAATTTTTGTTGATTTCTTTCAACAGAAGTTCTTCTGTTTTCACGTGACACTAGATGATCTGTAATCTTTTGAGGGATTTTACAAATGCAGCTTATTATTGGTTTTCCTAATGAAGTACATAATTCAAATAGGCCCCAAATTGGAAAAACTTTGACTACTCCTTTTTATAGACATAATCCAATTCATAGGAATTTATAAAATGCATTCCAAACATTAGGATTCAACGAATCACGTTTGATTAACATAAATCAAAAGGTTTAGTCTCCTCACCCTCTATCCCCAACCCACTACCAAGACCAAAGAAAATAAGAAAGACGCATCTAATCAAGGATATAGTGATATCTTTTATGGTTTATGTCAAACGTTAACAGCACCTCAAAAGGTAGGCACTCTTCGGCAAGTGTCAACAATTTTAATACACAAGACATTAGATGGCAATGAGAACACATATGAATTCCCAGATACTATCAAATTTGAACAAGTTAAAACAATGGAGTAAACACATGATGCAGAAGATAGCCACAATCCAAACGTAGAACTAATGTAATTTCATCTATAGATTGTGTATCAAAATATAAAAATAAATAATCATAATAGCTCAAACATAAGTGGGAACCAGTTAATACTTTTCAATATTTTCCCCTAATTATAGAAATTACCTTGATTTTCATACGTATCTCAAAAGATATTTTATTTTGTATAAACCATGCAGGATGACACGTATAATTATAAGATTACTATATTAAGTGTTAAAGATATGTAAATTCCAGAATTCCATGTTTACAGAGTAAGATTATTTAACCAATGACTAAACTTGATAAGCAGAATAACATAAGAGTGCCTTAAAAAAAATGCAATGATGTATAGAAGGGCACTCAAAACTTTCAGATAGTTTGCTTTTAAAAACATCATAAGAATAGTCCAGATCATTTTTACTTTCCTTATAAAAGAAAATGATGTACTCACTGTTAACCTTCAATTTTTAAATGATACATTTTGCACAAGTTGTGGACTTTATTAAGTAGAATTGGCTTGAATAATATATTCATTCTAGTAGAAGAAATATTAGTATAACTAAAAAGGTTAGCTTTTAAGAAAGAAAGACTAGTTTACAAGGAATTGTTCATATCAGAAATATTAATAATATAACTAAAAAGGATAGTTTCATAGGGAAAGATAACATCAGATTTAACGTAAGTTGGTAAATGAAGTTCAAGCATCAAAACATGTGAATGTCGAGCAAAAAAGATTGATTTATAGTACGTCCTACAGCAGAATAATACATCCAAAATAGTCATTGTACATTTTGCCAAACTTCCTTTTGGTCTTTAGTTTTTGCACAATATTATTTAACCTTTCAAAGCCATACATGTCCAAAGCATATACAGCTACTACAAAAGATCATACATCCAAAGTAAGTTTTAAGATTTTTCATAAATAATTATATCAGTTGCACTATCTTGATCAATGTCAAGAGAAGATGTATCCTTTTTTGTTTCAAAAGTAAAATAGAAAAAAACACTGAAAGACATCAGTAGCAAACTACATGTGCTTGCTATTCTTTAAAATTTTTCTTCATTTCTTCATCTTCAAGTGGATTTATATGAAAAGAACTAATTGTAACCGGCAAGGACATCAAATTACTCATCGTACATGACTTCATGATAATAATGATTGCATAAAATATGAAAAAAGAATAATTGAAACTAGTCAGGTGGAACTTTTAATCTACATTAACCTAGAGAACATTAGAGCAACAATAAAATACTAAATTCACGTCCGAGATAATGATAAATACTTCATTACTAGTACTTATTTGGGTGACATAACATCTGATACTTCAAATTCATAGTTGGGTGACATAGAACCCGATTAGTAGTGATTTGAAATTCTAGAAATCTTCCAAAACGTTTGTGCAACGAACAACATTTTTTATTTTTGCTAAGAAATAAAGGTTTAAAAATGAACATAATGAGAACTTTCTGGAACGTTTGACTTATGTTTTTGGCTGTGACAGGAAACAATCAGCTTAAAAAAATGATTTTAACAAATAAAAATCGGAAGGCATCCCCATAGAATATGATGACCATAGAACTTATGACCTTATCCTCCATCCACCATCCACTACTAGTAGTCATAATTCAGGTGTTGGTTCAATTTACCACCCAAAAATATAAAGCTTCCATTTATAAAGCAATGTCATATTATCATTGTGAATATGATGAAGCAAACATGAAAGAAATCAAAAATGCATTACATAAAAGGCACAATCAGAAAATTATGGAGACACCCAAACAAAAGCATACCATTTAAATACTAATATAACAGAACAAGAATGATTTTCAAGTCCAAAAGAATATGAATAGTGGAGAGGTACAAAACTGAGACCTTACCTTGATCGATAGTCAGGGTATCCCGACGTGTTTATTCATGTTGTTTTTTTTTTGCAAGAATGAATGTAATAAGATTGTTAAGTTTCAGAATTTCTATATAGATTGTTTGATGAATGTGCTATTAAATGCACAATGTAAATGTTGAACTGATAGGAGCACTCAATATATCATACATGTCTTGAAGCATCAATAGAAAATGCACAAACAGCTCTAGAAAAAAAACATACCTCATCAAAATCATGTTATGGGTTGCACAAAGTTGTTATTAGTCTCTCCACTAAAAGTACAATATTAAATACAAAGTAAAAGGGCATGGTTAGTTGAGAGTTTTGAGACTCATAACATGTGATTTTCCTATTAATTCGTTTATGCACAACTACTTTTGACCTGACCTTATAAGATATATTTTAAGAAATAGAAATTTTGAGAGAATATATATGTCGCGCAACTTTTGTATATTCAACTTGGGTTTTATCATCTTTTATTTTATTTTATTTTCCATTGGGACGGGGGTGGGTGGTATCTAATTCCTTTTTTCCTTTGGGGTCGATAAAGGGAATGTGAGAAAGTACAAGTTAACAGGTTAAGAAAAAGGGATCAAGTTCAAAGGTTAAGAAAATGAATTATTTCTCACGAAATCTAGAAACAAAGAAAGAGAGAATCATTCTCCATATTCCTTTTCTTTCCTTTGTAGAGGTTTTGTAAATCAATAGATTTTGAAAACGCAAGACTTGCCACGACCCAAAACCAGGTGTGATGGTATTTGTCCTATCCCACCAGGACAAGTCAGCCTAAATCCAACAAAGCGAAAATAAAAGGGGAACTAAGCAATTTAAAGAGGAAAACATAAGCGGAAGCCTCAGATAATCAGAAAAAGAGAAGCTCACTGTCCGGACTCGGAACCTACACAAGTGTAGAAGCAAGGAATGAGTATCAAACAACACGGTACTCAGCAAGACAACTTACAAAACTAGGCAAATCTAATGAAATACGTGAACTCCTTTCATCCCAAACGAACCTACATAACAACAACCTGCTCAGAAAATAAGCCCAACCTAACAGATTCCAAAACACGGTTCAATAGTCTCCACAATCACATTTTAAAGTCATAAGTCACAACTCGCAAGTAATCACAAGAATCATGTTCAATACACAATAATATGCATGAATGCTGATGTACATGTAATGATCATGCATACTCACAATCGTCGACAGAAACCTCGGTATCACAATCTCGTCGGCAGAAACCTCGGCATCACAACATCACCGGCAAAAACCTCGGCATCACAATCTCGCCGACAGAAACCTCAGCATCGCAATATCAATGTCAGAAACTTCGACATCGCAATATCATCGGTAGAAACCTCGGCATCACAATATCGGCAGTAGAAATCTTGGCATCACAATCTCGCCGGCAGAAACCTTGGCATTACATTCAATCATCTCATCATAGTGTTTCAAGAACAAAATGCAACTGGCATTTTCACACAAATGATGAGGAAATAACAAATTTGAGGAATTCATAATCACAACAAAGGCATCAAAGCATTTCGGCAACTACACATTGATATTAAGAACACGACACAACACAGTTTAGTTCACAACATTAGCATACATTGCCTTTTATTAGCCCCGTCGATCAATTAAGAATGGTTCATGAAGAATTCAACTTGTATCCTCATTCCCATTGCTCCCCAAAACATACAAGAAAGGAAATTCGGGATTCTATAAGATATATGGAGTTTTAGAAGTTCACTTGCCTTAGCTAAAATTTCGATCGATCAATAAATTGGGCTTTCCCCTTCTTAATATAGTCTGAAGCACCACAATTTGTTCATATAATGATTTACAATCTTAAACCAGAACCATCGACACAAAAAACACAACATTCGTGAAAAAGGTCAAAATGGCTCAAAATCTGAGTTCAAAAATGGGGTTTAAATTAAGGAAATTTTAACACGAACACGATCCAGAAAGCATTAGGAATCCCTAGGTGAAAACCGTTTAAAAAATGGAGCTGAAATAAGTTCATAATCACCATTTGATCAAAACATTGAATTCCTTGGAAGACCCAATTTTCTTCCTTTTAAAAACCCCAAGTTCAAGTTAAAATCGAGTTATGATCAATGGGTATTGAAGATTAAGGGTTAAAATCACTTACCCAATCAATTCCCACGAAAAAATCTCTTTTCAAATCGCCTACCCGAGCTCCAAAGGTCCAAAAATGGAGAAAATGGGTGTTTTTTCCTGACTTTACACTGTTCAGGCACAAATTGCACTCTGCCAATGTGGCCATTACCTCCGCGAACGCGAAGGCCAAACACAACAACACTCCGCGAACGCGGGTACTAACCCTCCGCGTACGTGGGTACTAACCGTCCGCGAACGGGGAGGACAAAAGCACCAGACACCAACAATTTACACAAGGCAACTAACACTCCTAATGGACCCTCGGGATTCATTCGGAACCCCGTGCGCACAAACCATATAGGCTACCCTACTAAATTCAACATTCTGGACTCAATGTAACCATTGGAATTTGAAATTTAGGTGTCCTTGACCCGGACCCGATAAAACGTAACTAAACTAACTTAAGCCTAAAAAACTTAATTTAAGCTCGGAACCTCTAAAAATTCAATCAAGGCCACTCCTAGACCTAAAATCATCCTCCGAATCCAAAGGAGTCATCGAAATTCAATTTCGAGCATTTGATCACCGAATGTTGACCAAAGTCAATTCTATGGTCAAAAGCTCAACAATTTCCAACCCAAGGTCTCAATTCGACGATATAGCCCCAAATCTGATTCCGTCAACTCTCCTAGACTAAATTCCATATCCAGAGCTGATGGAATCGATGGAATTCCGTTTTGAGCTCTGAAACTCCGAATGACCTCAAATACCACTTTTTGATAGCTTAAGCTTCCAAAACAAAATTGTTTCCAAAAATCTTAACTCACATGGAAATTCACAAAACCAACTTTGGGTACTGATCAAACATGACAAGGGCAACTCTCGAGAGGGGTAAAATGGTTATTTTGCAAAAATTACAAAAAATGACCTTCAGGGTCGTTACATTATCCACCAATAAAAACCAGGTTTGTCCTCGAACATAAAGTAAAAGAAAGTACCTGGAGCCTAAAAAAGCTGAGGATATATGGTGCACATGTCGGACTCGGAATCACAAGTAGCCTCTCAAACTGAACGGTGACCCCACTGCACCTTCACTGAAGCATTCTCCTTGTTCCTAAGCTTATGGACCTGCCTATCTAGAATGGTTGTAGGCTCCTCCTCATAAGTCAAATCTGGACACAAATCCATAAAATCGAGTGTAATCACATGAGACTCATCCGGGATGTACTTCCGAAGCATAGAAATATGAAACACAGGATGCACAACTTACAAGCTAGGTGTCAAGGCCAGCTTATAGGCCACCTCTCCCACTCGACTCAAAATTTCAAAAGGACCCATGGATCTAGGACTAAGCTTGCCCTTCTTTCCGAACCGCATAATACCCTTCATGGGTGACACTCAGAGCTAATCATGATCACCCACCATGAATACCAAGTCTCAGACTCTCTGATCGGCATAACTCTTCAATCGACTCTGGGCTATCAACAACCTACTTTTAATCAAGCTAACCTGCTCCATGGCATCCATAAGAAAGTCAGTGTCTAAGGAATCCATCTCTGCCGAATCAAACTATCGAATCGGTAATCTACACCGTCTGTCATATAACGCCTCAAATGGGCTCAACTGAATGCTGGGATGATAGATGTTTTTATAGGCAAACTCCGCTAGGGGTAAATGCTGATCCCACCTAGCACCAAAATCAATAATGCAGGCATGGAGCATGTGCTCAAGCACCTGAATCGTCCACTCGGACTGACCATTTGTCTTAGGGTGAAAGGTTGCTCTCAACCGAGTACCAAAACCTTGCGGTAAAGCCCTCCAGAAGTGCGAAGTAAACTATGAACCTCGATCTGAGACTATAGATATTTGCACCCCATAAAGTCTAACAATTTGACTGATGTAGAGCTGAGCTAACTTCTTCATCGTATACTTCACCTGAACTGGGATGAATTAAGTTGACTTGGTTAGCCTATAAACGACCAACCAAATAGAATCATAACCACCGACAACAAAATCCATAGTAATCTGCTCCAACTTTCAAGTAGGAATAGGCATCTTCTGAGACACACCGCCGGGTCGCTGGAGCTCACATTTGACCTGTTGCCAGGTCAAACATCTAGACACCAAGTATGCAATATTCCTCTTCATACCACACCACCACTAATGGTGACTCAGATCATGATGCATCTTCACCGCTCTCGGATGGATTGAATATCTAGAACAATGGGTCTCCTCTAGAATTAGTCTAATGAGCTCGCCCACCTTGAGCACAAAAATCTAACCTCCAATCCTCAAAACTCCATCAAAATCAAGTACAGCCTCCTTTGCCTCACCTCTCATCACCTTTTCTTGAATAACACACAGTTTATTATGCTCAAATTGGTGCTCTCGAATCTACTCAACTAAGGAAGAATTGTCCTCAATGAACGTAATTAAACCACCACTCTCCTCAAAAACTCACAATCTGACAAAGCTGTTGGCTAACCTCTGAACATCTTTAGCCAAGGGTCTCATATCAACATTGATAGAAGTGAGACTCCCCATACTAGGAGTCTTCCTACTCAAAGAATCGACCACGCAATTGGCCTTTCCGGGAGGGTACAAAATTTTCATATCATAGCCCTTCAGTAACTCAAGCCACCTACGCTGTCTCAAGTTCAGATCCCTCTGATTGAAAATGTACTGAAAACTTCGATGATCGGTGAAAACCTCACAATGCACCCCATAAAAGTAGTGCCACCACAACATAAGTAGCAATACCACCGTCGGAAGCTCTAGATCGTGGGTAGGATAGTTCTTCTCATATGCCTTCAACTATCTAGAAGCATAGGCTATAACCTTCCTTTTTTGCATCAGCACACCTCCTAACCAAACTAAATAGGCATCACAATATATGGTAAAACCCACACCCTCCTCGGGCAATGCCCATATAGGAGAAAAAGTCAACAAAGTCTTGAGCTTTTGAAAGCTCGCCTCACACTTGTCGTACCAATGAAAATACATGGTCTTCTGAGTCAATATAGTCAACGGCGCTACAATAGTAGAGAAGCTCCACACAAACCGTCTATAGTAGTCTACAAACCCCAAAAAACTCCAAAACTCGATAGGAGAAGTAGGTCTCGTCAAACCCTTAACTACCTCAATCTTTGCTGGATCAACTCTAATACCCTCCTTGGACACCACGTGCCTCAAGAATGCAACAGAATCAAGCCAAAACTCACACTTGGAGAACTTGGCATACAACCTCTGCTGTCTCAATCTGGTAAGCACCAACCTCAAGTGACGTACATGATCCTCCTCGGTCGTGGAATATATCAAAATGTCATCGATGAACACAATCACGAAGGAATCCAAGTAGTGACAAAATACTACATTCATCAACTCCATAAACGCTCCAGGGGCGTTAGTCAGCCCAAAAGATATCACAAAAAACTCATAGTGTCCATAACGAGTCCGGCGAGCTTTCTTAGGGATATCTCATTGCCAATCTTAAACTGATTATAGTCGGACCTAAAATTAATCTTAGAAAACAACGCCGCACCCTGAAGTTGATCAAACAAATCATCAATGCGAGGAGGAGGATACTTATTTTTGACAGTGAACTTGTTCAACATCCTATAGTCAATACACATCATCATTGAACAATCTTGCTTCCTTACAAAAAGGAACGGTGCACCCTAAGGTGACACACTAGGACAAATAAACCCTTTGCTCAACAAGTCCTGCAATTGATCCTTCAACTCCTTCAACTTAATCGGACCCACATGATGCGGGGCAATAGAGATGGGCTTGGTGCCTTTCTCTAATTCAATAGTAAAATCAATGTCCCTATCCGGAGGGACACCGGGAAGATCAACATGGAACACATCAGCAAACTCCTGAACCACGGGAATGGACTCCATAGAAGGCGACTCAACAATAGTATCCCGAATAAAAGACAAATAGGACAAACACCTTCTATCAATAAACCTCTGGGCTCGGATATAGGAGATAACCATACTAGGGTATGAACCACTAGTACCCTTCCGCTCTACCCTCAGAGCATCGGGCATTGCAAAGGTTAAAGTCTTAGCATGATAATCAAGGATCGCACGATAGGGAGAAAGCCAATCCATACCCAATATCATATCAAAATCTACCATCCCAAAAATAATGAGGTCTACCCAAGTGTCGTACCCAGCAAAAGAAACAAGACAGGATCAATACACTCGATCAACCACTAAGGGCTCACGCACGGGTGTAGAAACATGCACATGCATAGGCATATGGTCACATACTAATTCAAACCCAGATGCAAAGTAGGTAAACACATAAGAGAAAGCAGATACTGGATAAAATAATACAGATAAAGATCGATGGCAGACTGGGACGATACCTGTGATGGCGGCATTAGAGGATTCAGCCTCGGGTTTTCCCAAAAAATCATAACACTGGGCTCCTCTACTACCTCCTATTGGAGCCACATCTCTGCCTCCACGCTGAACAACAACACCATTAACCGAAGCTCCACCGCTTCTACCTGCTGTCTGACCCCTACCTAGACCAGCTCTAGCTGGAGGTGCTGAATCTCTCTCTGGAGCTACTGATTAAGTATGATGGGGCCCTGTATGAGTCTAAAATGGACACTGGTGAATCATATGACCCGGATCACCACAACCAAAATAAGATTTCAGAATGGTGAGCTGCTGTGATGAACTAAATGAAGTACCACGGCCACCTTGGCCAGAACTGTGAGATCCACGGGACACCTTTCAACTCTCAGTCGCTGGCATGGAAGCATGAATAGGCCTCTGTCGCTGAAATGAGCTACCTCCCCTTTGAGAATCTCTACCTCCAAAGGAGACACTAGAAAGCAGAACACTAGAACGGGCCGTCTTGGGGGTCCCAAACTCCTCTTGAACAAACAACTCTGCCCCCTTAGAGGTACTCACAATGGACTCGAAGGAAGCCCCCTCATGGGCAGATCTGCATAGATAGGATCTGATGGAGAAAGTCAATCCTCTCACAAATCTGCGGACCCTCTCTGCCTCATCTGGAATCAAAGGCATAGCATGACGAAACAACTGATAGAAACATGCCTCGTACTCAGAACCAAGAATGCAACCCTTTGTCAAACCCTTAAACCTTAACTTGCTCTCCTTACGCATGCTTCATAGAATGAAGCAATCTTAAAAAGCACTAGAGAAAACATCCCATTCAACCGAAGGAGATCCAACTGGCCTTGACCCCACATAAGTCCTCCACCATTCCCTGACTGGCCTACGGAGCTGGAAAACAAGAAAACGAACTTTCCTCGCATCCACCATTCTCACAGCCTCAAGGATCTCATGGCACAAGGTCAGAAACTCATATACATCCTCGCTCTTACGACCCTAAAACTGGGGTGGTTTCATGCCTACTCACAATCACCGGCATAAACCTCGGCATCACAATCTCGGCTGTAGAAACCTCTACATCACAACATCGCCGGCAGAAACCTCGGCATTGCAATATCACCGATAGAAACCTCGGCATCAAAATATGACCGGCAAAACCCTCGGCATCATAATATCACCGGCAGAAACCTCGGCATCACACTCTCACCGGTAGAAACCTCGGCATCACAATCTCACCGGTAGAAACTTTTGCATCACAATCAATCATCTCATCATAGTGTTTCATGAACAAAATGCAACCGGCATGTTCACACAAATGATGAGGAAATAACAAATTCGAGCAATTCACAATCACAACAAAGCCATCAAAGCATTTCACCAACTATACATCGATATTAAGATCACGATACAACACACTTTAGTTCACAACGTTAGTACACATTGCCTTTTATTAATATCATCGATCAACTAAGATTGGTTTATGAAGAATTCAACCCGTATCCTCGTTCCCATTTCGCCCCAACACATACAAGAAACGAAATTTGGGATTTTATAAGATTTACGGAGTTTTAGAAGTTCACTTGCCTCAGCCAAAATCTTGATCAACTAATAATTTGAGCCTTCCCCTTCCCAATATAGTTCGAAAGTACCACAATCTATTCATATAACTATTCACAATAAAAAATAAGAACTATCGATACCAAGAACACAACATTTGGGAAAAAGGGTCAAAACAGCTCAAAATCTTATTTCAAAATGGGGTTTAAATTCATAAATTTTTACATGAAAATGATCCTCAAAGCATTAGGAAGCCATAACTGAAAACCGTTTATAAAATGGAGCTCAAATCAGTTCATAATCACCATTTGATTAAAACGTTGAATTCCTTGAAAAACCCTATTTTCTTCCTTTTAAAAACCCCAAATTCAAGTTAAAATCAAGTTATGATCAATGGGTATTGAAGATTAAGGGTGAAAATCACTTACCCAATCGATTCACATGAAAAAACTCTTTTCCAATCGCCTACCCGAGCTCCCAAGGTCCACAAGTAAAGAAAATGGGTGTTTTCCTGACTTTACACTGTTTAGGCAAAAATTGCACACCGAGAATGCGTCCATTACCTCCACAAACGTGGAGGCAAAAACATAGCAACACTCTGCGAATGCGGGTACTACCGTCCGCGAATGCGGAGGCCAAAATCACCAGACACTAGCAATTTACACATGGCAACTAGGACTCGGAATGGACACTCGGGATTTGTTCGAAACCCTGTCCACACGAACCATATATGCTACCCTATTAAATACTACGTTCCGGAATCAATGGAGCCGTTGGAATTTGAATTCAAGGTCTCCTTGACCCGGAACCCGATAATTCGCAACTAAACTAACTTAAGCCTAAAAAACTCAATTAAAGCTCAGAATGTCTAAATATTCAACCAAGGCCACTCCTGCGCCTAAAATCATCCCATGAATCCAACGTAGTCGTCATAATTCATTTCCGAGAATCTGATCACCGAATGTTTACCAAAGTCAATTCTACGGTAAAAAACACAACAATTTCCAACTCAAGGCCTCAATTCCACGATATAGCCCCAAATCTAATTTCTTCAACTCTCCTAGACCAAATTCCACATTCCGTAGCTAATGGAATTGATGGAATTCTATTCCGAGCTCCAAAACTCTTAATGACCTCAAATAACACATTTTGACAACTTAAGCTTCTAAAACTCAAAAATTTCCAAAAATCATAAATTACAAGGAAATTAACAAAACCAAATTTGTGTACTGATCAAATATGACTCAGCGCAACACTTGGGAGGGGTAAAATGTTCATTCTACAAAAAATGACGTTCAGGGTCATTACAAGACTCCTGTGGAACAAATCTAAAAATAAATAACATCAAAATCAACAAATATACAACAAAATGAAAAAAAAGATAGGCGGTACCACTGACATGAGATTCTTCTCTTTAGTCTGTTGAAGCCTTACAGACCTTGACAAAGATTGGACTTGGAGGGCAAGAACCCATGAATGATTCACTGTCTTAGCAGAAGATGTTTTGCTACTTCATCTCCCATTTTTGTTTGTTGTTTAGGCCCATCTACTTTGTAGTAATATATCAAGAATAGATGACATATATAGTCTGTAGAGGGGCTATAGAGGGCAATCCAGACTAGATTACACACTAAAAGAGTACTAAATGTAGTCTATTTGTTTTTAAAGTATACTTGTTATTCGTAATAGAAAAATGAACTACCTAAGGTTTGAAGTGATTTTTGTTCAATATGCTAGTTCAAGAATGTATATTAAGTTTTGGGTATAGTTAAAAATTGTTTTTGGCTAAATATTCTATGTGAATTTTCACAATTTGATTGTAATTGCATGAATTAGTCTTACATATTCTTAAATATTTGTTAACTCTCTTTATGACACTTCCGAATTCCGCATCTATCATCACAATTTTTAAATTGTACTAATACTATGAGCAAAAATACGAGATCAAATATCCTACCATTATATTAAATTTGATGCAATCATTTTTATGAAAATATATAATCTTTACTATTTTTTTTTAATTATTAACTTTCTTATATTATTCTTCGAGTCTTATTTAATTTTTTTATCTTTTGATAGCAATGTTATCCGTTCTCATATAATACAAAACTATTTACTAGTTATAATGTTAGGAAATAAAATGTTACGAATATAAGATGAAGGTGGAATTAAAATGAATCACATTTCACTAAAAGTTATTTTCACCTATCATTTTCAAAAGAATGGTAAAAGATATCGAGGAAGTTCAAGTGACTAATAAATTTGTTAGCAAAGGCGTTGTAAACTTCAACATTTGAGAAGTTCATATACAAGATTTTAATATGTTGTCTTGTCACGACCCGATTTTTCGAGTCATGATGGCGCCTACCAACCCACCAGTAGGACAGCCAAGGCCCTATCTCGAAACGTAACAGTAATGAGACTAAGGGTGGAGACTAACCTCAAATAAATGGAAGCATAAATAAAGGAACACATATAAAGGAAGGGTAGAAGCGAAACATCTATATATACAAAGATACCTCCCAGAACGTGGAAGTCACATGTACAGAACTACTAACAAGAGAACAAGTCCCAAAAGTGGACCACAGAAACACGACTGCCTCAAAATCAAAAGACAAGCCAAAATATAAATATAGAAGGAGACAGGTAATCCCAGAACACCATGTGCTCACCCACGTCTCCTGAACACACAGTTGCAGGCTCGAACTCATCGCTGATAACTGGAGCTTGGACCTGCATGACAAAAACAGGTGCAGAGTGTAACATGAGTACCAAACAACAAGTACCCAGTAGGCATCATAGGCCGACTGAGCAAGAAAGGTAAAAAAAGGGAAACAAGATAGAATCAAACACAAACAAAGGTCAATAGAACAGGAATAGAACTACCAAAAGTAAAACTAAGAATAACAGAACTAAACCCGACAGGGCCCCCCATATGACCAAGAGAGAGTACATACAAGCACAGACAAACAAAGACCCGAATGGACCCCCATAAGCTTGACAGGTACACTGAACGCTAATTCTATGAGAACTGAGGAAGAACCAACTGTGAATCAGAATCACCGAGCCAACTCAACCGAATGATCAGCCCATCTCCAAACCAAAAGACTAGTCCAAATCTCAAATCATCTCACCTAACCTACTAGTCACATCGGGGCTCTATAACCTAATATCAAACCGCCTAATAGGCTATCACTTCGGGGGGCCTTCCTAGGGCCAAGCCCATGCCAGATAAGTGAGTCACCTAACACTCCGGGGGCCCTGTCGCAGCCAGGCGAGTGCGTGGGCTATGTCTATTCTACATAGGACCTCAAATAAGCTATATCAAATTTCCCTACCAACTGATCACTCCGGGGGCCCTACCTTGGGCCCAACCCATGCCAGCCAAGTGAGTCAGCTATCACTCCCAGGGGCCCTATCCCTGCCAGTCAGAGTGTGCGGCCCATATCAAGTTCGTAGAGGATCTCACTCTAAAGTGTCGTGGATCACCGTCAACTCTCAATCAACACACACCGAGCGAAATGATTCCAGGCCACTGCAGTCCTATATTCGCTCCCGATAAATTTCAACGAAAACATGGACTCGAGCATCCCCGACAGGGAGACGCAACACGTCTGATAAAGCATCGACATCACAGAAAGGGGAAGAGGAAACAACAGGGTCGCAACAATGACACTAAAACACATCCCAAACTACAAGACCAAAGTCTGCTACTCCAGTCTACAAGGACCTAGTCCATCCGAATCAGTGTCGGATACATACAAAAGTCAACAACTGCATGGGATAAGGCAATACTATCCTTACCTATTCTAAGGCCAAAAAGCACAAGCAATCAACATAATGAAAGAAAATAACCCGAACCCATGCATGCAATAACAGATAACCCACAACAAATCATCAACACCAAAGGTCAAAAACCCATACAAAAGAATGAAACTAGCAACGAACAGTGCAAAAATCAACTCTAAATGAAGATATCATAGAAGAAGAATAGAAATACTAGCTACCCACCCTAGATTCACAAATATCAACAAACATTTACGCATTCAAGCTCAATCTAGGAAGAAAGGAAGCCGTAACCTACCAGAAGGCCTACCATGTGCGCTCCAAGTCACTCTGCCAAAGCTTTTCCCTTTTGAACGGCCTCAGACTATTGCCATGCCGTCAAAAATAGAGTCACAGTGTTAGTACAGTACTTTAGACACTAACAACATCAAAATTGAAGACAGACTAACTTCGGAGTCGAAATTGGGAAACGTGGGACCCGCTCTGGATTTTCTGGAATTGACTCCATGAAGAGGTCCCAAATCATCCCCCGAACTTGTATTCCAAAGCAGAACACCCATCCGGGCTCAGATCAGCTCCAAACAACCAAAAACAAGAAATGCAAAACTTTAAAATTTTAGGCCTAGTATAGAAACTTACAACTCGAAATCACAAATATCGAGGTACACCCAACGTAATCTGACCACTAACCCACAAAGCCAATGAGAATAAGAATGCCTTGAACTTTGAATCACCGAAAACTGATAAAAGATGAGGGAGATATGAATTTCTGAATTTAACATCCAAATGAGTTCGACCTCAACTTATATAAACTGCCAGGTTTGCATACCCTCGCGAACGCGGAGAGAAAACAAGCAACACTCCACGAACTTGGCTAGGGGCCAGCGAACGCGGAGGCAAAGGGTCAACACCTTTGCGAATGCATAACCTCTTCCATGAATGCAAAAAGGAATACTCCCCAGACTCTGAACGTGGAGCCCTTTCTGAAAAAGCAGAGAAGGAGGTCACAATCCTTTGTGAATGCTGCTTCTGGCCAGCGAACGCGTAATAGACACACTTACAACTCCGCAACGTGGAGCCTATCCTGTGAACGTGGAGGGGAGATGTGTCTGCCGATTTCAGTTGTGCACCTTTGTCCAAAACTCTGACGGGTACTCAAGATTCATTAGGAACCCCGTTCACGCAAACGAGATATGCTACACCATAAAATTCAACATTCTGGACTCAATGGCATAATCGGAATTTCTATACGAGGTCGTTTCAACAAAAAATGGGTCCAATGCCCAAAGCGCCAAGTTAGCCAACTTTTGCCGAGGGCCTCAGAATTAGATCGGAAGCCTCGAGAAGCACACGAAGGGTCTATTTAGACAAAACTCGGCATTTTGGAACTAACTGTGCTGATAGAATTTCCATCCGAGTGCATTTCCCAAGAATGTTGACCAAACACAACTTTAAGCCAAATTTCAAAGGCTAAAGAGCTAACTTGTCCCAAAATCACAGCGGAAGCCTCGGGACTCGAGCCAACCATGCTTATAGCCTAATTTTGCCGCTCCAGAGCTGATGGAACCATCAGAATTCCCATCGGAAGTCATTTACCTAAAGTTGTGACAAACATCAACCTTTCAAGGTCCAAGAGCTCAAAATAGAAAGACTGTCACATCAACAAAACAAGTGACCATGTAACCGAACCTACAGTGTCGGCAAGTCATAAATGATTTGGCTCCCTACATGAATGCTCTAAACGACATGAAGAAGGCACAAACACACAAATGACTTGAAGGGTCTTTACAACATCCACTACTAAAAGGATTTTCGTCCACAACAGTAAGAGTCAAGAAGTACCTGAGGGTTCAAATAAGCTAGGGAACTGCTCCTGCTTCTCTCGCTTGGTCTCCCAAGTAGCCTCCTCAACAGGGCGATCCCTACAATGGACCTTAACTACAAGAATGGCTCTCGACCTCAGCTGCCTCACATCTCTTGCTACAATATCAACTGCCTCCTAAATATAGGTCAAGCGATCATCCAACTCAATGGCATCATATACTGGAGCACAAGAGACACATCTAGAACATATCAGCGCAGATTCGAAACATGGAAGACTGGATGAATGGTTGAGAATGCTAGAGGTAAGGCTAACTCATAGGCCACCTCACCCATTGCCTCAAAATATCAAAACGCCAAATATACCTGGGGTTAAGCTTGCCCTACCTCCGAATCTCATCACGCCTTTCATGGGCGATACTCGGAGGAATACTCTATCACCCACAGCACGGTCGATGCCTACAGTCTACATAGCTCTGCTTTCTAGTCTAAACCATCCTGAGCCTATCCTGAATCATCCTCTCCTATGCTAAGGTCTCCTGAAACCGATCTGTACCCTCCGGCCTTGGCTCTATAGACTCAAACCAACAAACATGAATGCGACAACACCTACCATATAAGGCCTCAAACGGGGACATATGCATCCTAGAATGGTAGTTGTTGCTGTACGCAAACTCCGCCAAGGGAAAGAACTGATCCCACTGACCTCCAAAATCCATAACACAAGCTTGCATCATATCCTCAAGAACCTGGAGAGTACGCTCTAACTGGCCATCCATCTGCAGGTGAAAAGCTATGCTAAGATCGACATGGGGGCCCAACTCCTCTTGAATACTCTCCAAAAGTTGGAAGTGAACTGTGAACCCCTGTTTGAAATGATAAAAATCGACACACTAAGAAGACGGACTACCTTCCTAATGTAGATACGGGCTAACCTCTCAGCACTCAAAGAGGAATGAACTAGAGGGAAGTGTGCTGACTTGGCCAATCAATCAACGATGACCCAATTGATGTCAATACATCTAGAAATTCGTGGCAACCCCACAACGAAGTCCATGGTGATACGCTCCAATTTCAACTCAGGAATTGGTAGTCCCTACAACTCTCCACCATGCCTCAAATGCTCGGCCTTCACCTGTTGGCAACACAAGCAATGGGACACATAGTGTGACATGTCCCTCCTCATACCGCTCTACTAGTAATGCTGCCTCAAATTGCGATACATCTTAGCAGTGCCTAGATGGATATAATAACTTGAATCATGGGTCCCGCTAAGGATCACCTAGATCAAATCACCAACCCTCGGAATCTAGGGTAGCCTTCCCGGCATCACTTGCCAAAACTATGCATCTGAGTGCCACCAACTTCTCATCTTCAAAGTTACAACTACAAACCTGATCAAATAAAGATGACTGAGCCCCTACATAAGCTAGCACCTGGCTAGAATCTGAAATATCAAGTTTGATCATCTTATTGGCCAAGGACTGAATGTCCAAAGCCAAGGGTCGCTCCAAAATTGAAAGGAAAGCCAGACTACCCATACTCCCTGCCCTCCGGCTCAAGGCATCCGTGTAATACCCCAAAGCTTTCCATGAAATGAAAATGCAGAATTTCAAACCTAGTGCGAGTGGCTACGGAGGTGACCTAAGGACCGTAGGTGGAATGACGGGCCGTAGATGGGAAACGTCGTTGGCACTATGAACTTTCAGGATTTCCAAGTTGTTGAACCTTGACCTACGGAGCAACAGGATGGGTTTTCGTCTAGTTGACTGTAGGTCGCGATCGTAGTTTGCCCCCGACAGTTATTATTTAAGGGTTTTTTTGTCTTTTCCCCTAATGTTTAACTAATAATCTAAGTCGGTTATACCCTTAACCCATACCCTATATATATTTTCTATGCCTGATTTAACTCATTCCCAAATTTCTCCTCTCTCAAATATTTCTCTCTCTAAGAAAATTCTCTCAATCTTCAAGGAAGAAGAAGACTAAGATCCTCCATTGAAAACCATCAATTTTTGTGAATAATATAATTTGATGTAAAGATTGAAAGAATCCCCATGAACACATGCTATTTCTCCCTAATTTCCTAATCTATGCTTTGAATGGTGGGTTGAGCTATGAATTGAGGAATTTTATGAAATCTCTATGAGCTAGGCATAAATTATGAATGAATTGAGGATGACTTTACGAAAGTTAGTATGTTCAAGTCAAAAGCATGATTTTTCCTCTATTATGTGAGTTTCTTCAAGTGTGGGTAAATTGTTCTATGTATGGCTTTCTAAGCATGAGCTTTCATTGAATTGCATGATTTAAGTTGGACTTCTATGAATCCATGTGAACTCTATGATTCATGAATTATGAGCATGATGAACTATATAAAGATGAAGCTTATGAACTATGCATGTCTCACATGAATCTAATGATGAGTTAAGGGTGCTTTGAGATTGAAGTACCAAAGTTTATGCTATGTTGATGTTGTTGTTGAGTTGTGGAAGGGTTTCTCACGTAATGCTCACACTATGAACTTGAATAAACAAGAGACGATTACCCAAGTTCTTAAGGAGCTATTCTAATGAACGGATAAGAGGCGATCACCCATGTTCCCTAATGTAGACAAGAGGCGATTACCCAAGTCTACTAATAAAGAACCTATGACTAATGATAGATAAGAGGCGACTACCCAGGTCTACTTATGATGATTGAACTATGATTAATCAATGGGAAGATATGCTTAGCACCAAGTGGAAAAGCGGCGATTACCCATGTCCCATAACCTATGTGCCACCATAGGATGATGGTCTATGATAGACACTAGCTAGTGGATCCACGTAAGCTATGAAGTTATGGTCCTACCTTGGCAAGTAGGGCAACTCTCTTTCGGTGTAGGGTACACACCGGATTCCATGTTGATAGCTCACATGGTCTTATTTGTCGGTTAAGGCTAATTCCCCACAATTAATGAACAAAAGTGTTGGTATGATAATCTAAGTAAAGAAAGATGATTTAGCTTGCTTTGGCCATGGTTTATGTTTCATGCTTCTTATGCTTTATCATGTTTTAGCTTGGCCATTGCATGTCATGATTATGTCTCATTCTATCATGTTTTATGTGTTTTATGTGCATTGCTATCATATTTGCTACTTGATTGTACTAACGCATACTCTTGCCTACATTAACTTCTTTTAAGTAGGACTTGGCGATTCACAATCCACTCATGGCTAGAGTTTAGTAGAAGATTGATAGAAGACTTGGTGAGCCCTCATCCATATGAGGACATAGCCTAGTTGTTCTTATTTTCATGTTATCTCATTTCGGATGTTGTATTGGGTTACGTCCCAAACATTATTTTCTATGTTAGATTGGCTTTGAGACATGAGATAGAGACTTCTATTGTTTCTTTTAAAAGCTTTGATATGAAAAACTCTTTCTAACTCTTAATATTTATTATCTTGTATGTATGTATGCTAAGTGGCTTGTATGAGGCCTCTCGGCGTCTTGTACGCCATGTCACGTCTAGGGGGGGTACCTTGGGTCGTTACAAACTTTGTATTCAAAGCACAAGGTTTTAGAATGATCCTAGGATGTCTCATAAGCCGCGTCAAGTAGAGTCTTGTTCATGAGTGTGTAGCGCGCCACTTTTATGAATGAGAGGCTATAAGATGTTTAAGAAATTCTACTACTTTCTTTACTCCTAAGTCGTGCCATAGAGTTTAACTCTATATGTTTCTTTCCTAATCCCTATCCTACGCATTTCAGGATATGGTGACCAAAAGAGCTTATGCTTGAAGAAATATGGGAGAGAATGTGGAACAAGAAGCTCCTCCCCAAGCTCCTCAAGTTCCTGCTGACCCTTTGGCCGAACAAGTGACGAATTCGGAGTTCAGGGCTATTTTTCAAGTTTTTTCTCAAGCCGTGATGGCTCAAGCAAATAGAGAGGTTCTGGCTCCCGTGAACCAAATGTGGGTACGACGGCATCAAGAGTGAGGGACTTCACTCGAATGAACCCTCTAGAATTCCATGGTTTTAAGGTTGGGGAAGATCCTCAAGACTTTATTGATGAGGCTTATAAGGTGTTGATGATTATGGGTATGACTCCGGAAGAAAAGGCGTAGTTGGCCGCTTATCAACTCAAGAGTGTTGCCCAAATATAGTTCAATCAATGGAAGAGTGAGAGGGCAGTTAATGAGGGACCTCTTGATTGGGAGAAATTCAAGGTTGCTTTCCTCGATAGGTTCATTCCCCTTGAGATGAGGGAGGCAAGGGTGCTTGAGTTCATCAATATTTGAAAGAAAGCATTAGTGTGAAAGAGTATGCTTTGAAGTTCGCACAATTTTCTCCATATGCTCGTTCTATAGTTGTCGATCCTAGGGCAAAAATGAGTAAGTTTGTTTTGGGAGTGTCTAAAATGTTTGTTAAAGAGTGCCGCACAACCATGGTTGTTTATGATATGGATATTTCTCGCCTTGTGGTGTATGCTCAACAAATAGAGGAAGAAAAGCTCAAGGAGAGGTCTAGAAAGATTAAGAGGGCTAGGACCGGTGACGGTAATTTTTCACATTCAAAGTCGGATGGACATGGTCATCCTAGATTTCGACCAAGGTTCCCTAATCAAGGTCCTTCCAATGCTCCTCTTAAGTTCAAAAAAGATAAGGTGCCCAACCCTAATCCTCATGGAGGAAATGGTGGTGGTTCTTCATCGACTACTTGTACTAGGTATGGGAAGAAGCATGAGGGTGTGTGTCTAGTCACTTCTAATCCATGCTTTGGTTGTGGCGAGACGGATCACAAAATAAGGGATTGTCCCTTAGTGGCTAAGAAGTAGGGAGAAAATCGTTGACGGACTCAAACTCAAAATCCATCAAGTTCTAATGGAAATCATAAGCAAAATCGATTCTATGCACTTCAAGCTCGTCATGAGCAAGAGAGCTCTCCCGATGTGGTTACTGATATGTTTAAAGTTTTTTGCTTTGATATTTATTCCTTGCTTGATCCCGGTGCTACCTTCTCTTTTGTTACGTCATATGTGGCTATGAGGTTTGATGTCATTTTAGATGAGTTGTTAGATCCTTTTCGTGTCTCTACTCCGATTGGTGAATCTATCGTGGCTAAGAGAGTCTATGGAAATTGCCCCGTCTCCTTATCCCATAGAGTCACTCATGTTGATCTTGTAGAGCTTGATATGTTAGACTTTTATGTTATTCTTGGGATGAATTGGTTGCATGCTTGTTATGCCCTATTGATTGTAGTACCCGAACGGTCAAGTGACAATTCTGTAATGAGCCTATCCTATAGTGGAAGGGGGGAAATTATATGTTTAGAGGTCAATTTGTTTCTTATCTGAAAGCTAGAAAGATGATCTCTAAGGGTTGCATATACAATCTTGTTAGGGTGAGGGATATAGATTCTGAAATCCCTATTCTTTAGTCAGTCCCCGTTGTTAATGATTTTCTAGAAGTGTTTTCTGATGATTTACGTGGTATTCCTCTAGAAAAGGAAATAGACTTCGGTATTGATCTTCTCGCGGAAACGTAACCTATTTCTATTACTCCTTATAGAATGACCCCGGTGGAAATTAAGGAACTAAAGGAGCAATTAAAAGATATGTGGATAAAGGTTTCATCCGACCAAGTGTTTTTCCATGGGGAGCTCTGGTCTTGTTTGTAAGGAAGAAAGATGGTTCACTCCGTATGTGCATTGACTTCTGCCAATTGAACAAGGTTACCATTAAGAATAAGTATCCTCTTCCAAGAATAGACGAGTTGTTTGATAACCTTCAAGGGGCTAGTTATTTTTCTAAGATCGACCTTCATTCGGGCTATCACCAATTAAGGGTGAAAGAAGATGATATCATAAAACGGCTTTCCGGACTAGGTATGGTCACTACAACTTCTGGGTAATGACGTTTTCATTTAAAAATGCTCTGGCCGCATTTATGGACTTGATGAATAGGGTGTTCAAGCAATATCTTGACATGTTCGTGATTGTGTTTACTGATGAAATATTGATCTACTCAAGCAATGAGGATGAACATGCTAATCGTTTCAGGATAGTATTGCAAGTCCACAAGGATCAACAACTCTTTGCGATGTTTAGTAAATGTGAGTTTTGGCTAAGGTCCGTGGCTTTTTTTGGTCAGAATGTCTCCGGTAAAGGTATTGAGGTAGACCATAAGAAGAAGGATGTGGTTAAGAATTGGCCTATACTTCTATCACCTTCGGATATCCATAGTTTCTTGGGCTTAGCCGGTTATTATAGGAGGTTTGTTGAAGGGTTTTCTTTTATTGCTTCTCCATTGACGGCTTTGACTCAAAAGAAGGTTAAGTTTATATGGTCTGAGGCATGTGAAAAGAGTTTCCAAGATTTGAAAGATAGACTTACTTCGGCTTCTATATTGGCTCTACTGGAAGGATTCGATGGGTTTGTCGTTTATTGTGATGCCTCAAGAATTGGGTTAGGATGTGTTCTTATGCAAAATGGGAAGGTTATTGCTTATGCCTCAAGACAACTCGAGGTGCATGAAAAGAACTATCCTACTCATGACTTGGAATTAGCGGCGGTTGTGTTTGCTTTGAAAATATGGCGGCATTATTTATATGGGGTACATGTGCATGTCTTTACCGACCATAAGAGTCTAAAATATGAGTTTAAACAGAAAGATCTGAATCTTCATCAAAGAAGGTGGCTTGAGTTATTAAAAGACTATGATATGAGTGTCCTTTAAAACCCTGGTATGGCTAATGTGGTGGCGGATGCTCTTAGTCGATTATCTATGCATAGTGTTGCTCATGTTGAGGAAGGTAAGAAAGAGTTGGTTCGCAATGTTCATAGATTTGCCCGATAAGGTGTTCGGTGGATTGATTCTGCTAAAGGTGGTGGTACGGTTCACAGTGGTTCCGAATCCTCTTTTGTGCATGATGTAAAGGCTAAACAAGATCTTGATCCTAATTTTGTTGAATTGAAAAAAGCGGTGCTAAAAAAGTCTGTAGAGGCTTTCTCCTAAGGGGGCGATGGTGTGCTTCGCTATCAAGGTTGTTTGTGTGTTCCCAATGTAGATGACTTAAGAGGACAAATTTTATCGAAAGCCCATAGTTCTCGATATTCCATTCACCCAGGAGCTACCAAGATGTACCGTGACTTGCGAGAGATCTATTGGTGGAATGGAATGAAGAAAGATATTGCGGAATTTTTGGCTAAGTGTCCTAATTGCCAACAAGTGAAAGTGAAGCATCAAAGGCCGGGAGGTTTGACCCAAGATATTAGTATTCCTACTTGGAAGTGGGAGGATGTGAATATGGATTTTATTGTTGGTTTACCTCGCACCCGGCGACAATATGATTCGATTTGGGTTGTTACAGATCAAATTTCATCAGAACATTTTATTCCCGTCAAGACTTCATATTCAGCGGAGGATTATGCTAAGTTTTATTTGAGGGAAATGGTTAGGCTGCATGGAGTGCCTTTGTCCATTATCTCCGATCGTGGTGTACAATTCATTTCTCAATTTTGGAAGTCGTTCCAAAAAGGTCTTGGCACTCGTGTTAAGCTTAGTACGACCTTTCATCCCCAAACTAATGGGCAAGCAGAGCATACTTTCCAGACTTTGGAAGATATATTGAGAGCTTGTGTAATTGATTTCAAGGGTAATTTTGATGATAATTTGCCTTTGATTGAATTTGCTTATAATAATAGCTACCATTCTAGCATTGGTATGGCTTAATTTGAGGTTCTCTATGGTAGGAGGTGTAGATCTCCTCTAGGTTGGTTTGAAGTTGGTGAAGTTTCTTAGATAGGCCCCTAGTTGGTGCATGAAGCTATGGAGAAAGTTTGGCTTATTAACGAAAGGTTGAAAACGGCCCAAAGTCCATAAAAGTCCTATGCCGATGTTAGAAGGAAAGATTTAGAATTTGATGTTGATGATTGGGTTTACTTGAAAATTTCACCCACGAAGGGTGTAATGAGATTTGGGAAGAAAGGGAGGCTTAATCCCCGTTATATTGGCCCATATAAGATTTTGAGACTTGTTGGTAAGGTTGCTTATGAGCTTGACTTGACTAATGATTTGGCATCGGTGCATCCGGTCTTCCATGGCTCATTGTTGAAGATGTGTGTTGGTGATCCGACATTTATAGTGCCATTAGAGAAACTTGGCATAAAGGATAGTCTTTCCTATGAAGAAGTTCCAGTTGAGATTTTAGATTGGGAAGTCCGAAAGTTAAGAAATAAAGAAGTTTCTTTCCTGAAGGTTCTTTGGAGGAATCAATTAGTTGAGGGTGCTATTTGGGAGGCCGATGCCGATATGATGTACCGACATCCTCATCTCTTTCCTTTTGATCCTACTCTAGCTTGAGGTACCTCGTTCCTCATGGTTCACTCTTTTGGTGTCATGTGTCTTAGCTATTTCCATGATTCCTTGATTATGCATGTTCACGAAGAGTCTAATATGAATATGAGCATTGAGTATGCGTTGCATAGAGTCTTCATGAAAAAATGTGTTGATTATGCTTTAGCTTGGAGTTGATGCTTCCTCCTTAGATATGTGCATTTATGTGATTGCATGCTAAGTTGGGTTGTTAGTCCGTGTCTGTTACCCTTCTCATGATGTCTTGATTCTTATTCGAGGATGAATTTTCCCAAGGGGGAGATATTGTAATACGCCAAAGCTTTCCAAGAAATGAAAATGCAGAATTTCAAACCTGGTGCCCGTGACTACGGAGGTCACTTGCAGACCGTAGGTGGAATGACGGGCCGTAGGTGGGAACCATCGTTGGCACTGTGAAATTTCAGGATTTTCAAGTTTCTGAACCTTCACCTACAGAGCAACAAGATGGGTCGTCGTCCAGTTGACGGTCCGTTGATGGGTTTCGTAGATCCCTTCCAGACATAGCTAAATTTTTAGCCCCAACTGAAGTCTCCGAATCAATTGATGGAAGAACAGGACGGTCCGTTGATTGATCTACGGACCGTAGTTTGCCTCAAACAGTTATTATTTAAGGGCTTTTTGGTCTTTTCCCTTCATGTTTAGCTATTAATCTAAGTCGGTTATAAACTTAACCCAGACCCTATATATATTTTCTAAGCCTAATTTCCCTCATTCTAACTCATTCAAAAATTTCTCCTCTCTCAAATATTTCTCTCTCTAAGAAAATTCTCTCAAGCTTCAAGGAAGAAGAAGACTAAGATCCTCCATTGAAGACCATCAATTTCCATCAACTTCTTGTGGGCTTTGTTGAGGTATTATAGTGTTCACCATATGGATCCCTTTCCTCCAATGGGTCCTCAACTTTCTTCAAGATTTTCAAAGTTCAATTTCCCCAATAGAATCAGGGTTTTTTTATCAGTTCTTATTGGTTCTTCAATTATGATTTCAATTGTTTATTTTATGATTTCTAATGCACGATCTAGCGTGATAAAGTAATTTAGTGCATGAATTAGCGTGAATTATATGATTTTATATAAAGATTGAATGAATCCACATGAACCCATGCTATTTCTCCCCAATTTCCTAATCTATGCTTTGATTTGTGGAATGAGCTATGAATTGAGGAATTTTATGAAATATATATGAAGCTTTGCATGAATTATGAATGAATTGAGGATGACTTTACGAAAGTTAGTACGTTCAAGTCAAAAGCATGATGTTTCCTCTATTATGTAAGTTCCTTCAAGTAAGGGTAAATTGTCTTGGTTATGGCTTTCTACGCATGAGCTTGCATTGAATTGCATGATTTAAGTTGAACTTCTATGAACCCAATGAACTCTATGATTCATGAATTATGAGCATGATGA
Organism: Solanum appendiculatum; assembly: GCA_018342035.1. Taxonomy (NCBI): domain Eukaryota; kingdom Viridiplantae; phylum Streptophyta; class Magnoliopsida; order Solanales; family Solanaceae; genus Solanum; species Solanum appendiculatum. The sequence continues at coordinate 262,125 of JAGDQO010002135.1, forward strand.
ACTATGTAAAGATGAATCTTATGAACTATGCATGTCTCATATGATATTAATGATGAATTAAGGGTGCTTTGAGATTGAAATACCAAAGTTTATGCTATGTTGATGTTGTTGTTGAGTTGTGAAAGGGTTTCTCACTTAATGCTCACACTATGAACTTGAATGAACAAGAGGCGATTTCCCATGTTCTTAAGGAGCTATTCTAATGAAGGGACAAGAGGGGATCAACCATGTTCTTTGATGTGGGCAAGAGGCGATTACCCCAGTCTATTAATAATGAACTTTAGACTAATGATAGACAAGAGAAAACTAGCCATGTCTACTTATGATGATTGAACTAAGATTAATCCGTGGAAAGATATGCTTAGCACCGAGTGGACAAGCGGAAGTTACCCATGTCCCATAACTTATGTGCCACCATAGGATAATGGTCTATGATAGACACTAGTTAGTTGATCCATGTAAGCTAACAAGCTATGGTCCTAACTTTGCAAGTAGGGCAACCCTCTTTCGGTGTAGGGTAGAAACGGGATTCCATGCTGATAGCTCAAATGGTCTTATATGTCGGCTAAGGCTAATTCTCCACAACTAATGAACACAAGTGCTGTTATGATAATCTAAGTAAAGAAATATGATTTAGCTTGCTTTGGCCATGGTCTATGCTTCATGCTTCTTTTGCTTTATCATGGTTTAGCATGGGCATTGCATGCTATGATTATGTCTCATTCTAGCATGTTTTATGTGTTTTATGTGCATTGCTATCATAATTGGTACTTGATTGTACTAACGCATACTGTTGCCTACATTAACTTCTTTGATGTAGGACTTGACGATTCACCATCCACTCGTGGCTAGAGCTTTGTAGAAGATTGATAGAAGAGATGGTGAGTCCTCATCCATCCGAGGGCATAGCCTAGTTGTTCTTATTTTCATGTTATTTCATTTCGAATGTTGTATTGAGTTACGTCCCAAACATTATTTTCTATGTTAGATTGGCTTTGAAACATGAGATATAGACTTCAGCTGTTTCTTTTAAAAGCTTTTATACGAAAAACTCTTTCGAACTCTTAATCTCTATTATCTTGTATGTATGTATTCTAAGTGGCTTGTATGAGGCCTCTCTGGGTCTTGTACACCATGTCATGTCTAGGAGGGGGTACCTTGGGTCATGACAATCCGTTACTACATTCGCCTTGCTCGGGTGGTAGAGAATAGAGAGATCATAGTCTTTCAGGAGCTCGATCCAAGGGCACTTTCTCGAATTAAGATCCCTCTGGCTCATAATGTACTGAAGGCTCCGGTGATCGGTATATATCTCATAATGAACTCCGTATAGGTAATGCCTCAAGATCTTAAGCGTGAAAACTATCGCCGCCAAGTCCAAGTCATGAGTAGGGTAGTTGCGGTCATGTCGCTTAAGTTGCCTCGATGCATAAGAAATAACCCTGCCCTACTGCATCAGAACACAACCCAAACTAACGCCGGATTCATCACAATAAACTGTGAAGCCCTTGCCCTTGCCCTCAACTTGAAGAGTCAACATAGGAGCGGTGGTAAGTAACTCCTTAAGCCTCTGAAAGCACCTCTCACACTCCTCCGACCACACAAAGGGAACATCCTTGCGAGTCAACTGGGTCAGAGGTGCTGCTATTGTAGAGAAACCCTCAACAAAATGTCTGTAGTAGCTGCAAATCTAACGAAGCTCTGAACCTCAGTCACAGAAGTGGGCATAGCGCAATCAAGGATAACCTCAATGTTCACCGGATCCAACATAATACCATCCTTGGACACCACATGCCCTAACAATGCTACAAACTCAAGCTAGAACTCACACTTTTGCGAACTTGGCATAAAGCCGATGATCTCTCAAAGTCTGGAGCACTATCCTCATATGTTGCTCATACGCACCATGGCTCCGCGAGTATAACAAGATGTCATCAATGAAGACTATGATGAAGGAGTCTAGATACGGCCTGAATACGTGAGTCATCAAGTCCATGAAAGAGGCAGGGGCATTAGTCAACCCAAAAGACATCACTAGGAACACATAATGCCGTAACAAGTCCTAAATGTTGTCTTAGAGATGTCCATTGTTCTAACCTTATTCAGCTGCCTGTAATCAATACACATCCGCATGGTACCATGATTCTTCAACACAAACAGGACTACGGCACCCCAAGGTGATATGCTAGGCCAAATGAACCCCTTACCTAAGAGGTCCTGAAATTGAACACTGAGCTCCTTGAGCTCTTTAGGGACCATACAGTACGGTGGGATAGACATAGGATGAGTACCCGACTCCAAAACAATGAAAAAATTAGTATCTCGCTCTGGGGTAGGCGAAGAAGGTCAACACAAAACACATCAGCAAACTCTCGGACTATAGGCACTGACTCCTTCATAGGGCTTCCTCTACTAACATCTCTAGCATACGTAAAATATGCTAAACATCCGCCAGCTACTAGCCTCCGAGCTTGAAAACAAGAAATCACTCTTACCGGCGTGCGACTACTAGAGCCCTGCCACACCATCGGCGGAATACCAGGTATGGCTAAGGTAATGGTCTTGGCATAGAAATCAAAAATTGCTCGGCAAGGGGATAACTACTCCATAAAAAAAATCACATCAAAATCCACCATACAAAGCACGATAAGATCAACTAGAGTGTTTTGCCCCCGAATAGTCACCACAGACGATCTACAAACCTGATCCACTACTAAAAAATCCCCTACCAGGTCGAAACCTGCAAGGGTAAAGATAAGGGCTCAGGACTCACTCCCAATTGAGGCACACAATACGATGACACATTAGAATAAGTGGAACAAGATCAAATAAGGCTGAAGTAGATTGATGGCATAAAAGAACCGTACCTGTGATCACATCATCAGACTCCTCGGCCTCTGCTTTAGCTGGATCTGCATACAAATGGCCCTGGGCACCTCTACGATGAACATCCACCCTGCCACATGTCCTGCCTCCCCAAGGACCTCCTCGCACACCCTGATGCTGACCTCCTCCTCTAGCTGGAGGTGCTACGACTGAAACCAATCTCGCTGCCTAAGGAGCTGGTAAAGCTGACCTTGAAATTGGGAACTCTCTGGTCCAATCGAAAGGCTCTCCACAAGTGAGGCAACCCTGAGAAGACCTACTCTTAACTGGAGACCGCCCACCCCAACCTGAGGAGCTGCCTGGAAACAACCTCGGCTCTGGCTCGGACCGGCACTTTACCCACTATGATGGTGCTGGTCACTCTCGGGTGTTTGCAATGCTGCCTAAAATGGGCGACTAGACTGGCCTTTCTGGAACCTCTATTGGGCTCGCTCCTAGGTAACCCTAGGCCTACAACGGGACTTACGGTAGCTATAATCCTGCCTGGTCTTTTTGCTGCTGCCCTTGTGGCGTCGCGTCTGAGCTACTCATTAGTGCGGGAATGTTCCATAACTTCTAGAAAAGAACAGCCTGTTGATAACCTAGACTGCGACTCAATATGCAGTGGCAACCTCAAACCTCTAACAAAGCATCGGACCCTCTCCTCCTTTATAGGCAGAATCATGGTTACATGACGGGACAACTCATGAAATCTGGCCTTATACTCGAATACCGTTATGGAGCCCTGCTCCAACCTCATGAACTCATCACGGAGCCAATCCCTGACACTCTGTGGGATAAATCTTGCAAGAAAAGCCTCTGAAAACTCCGCCCACAATACTGGTGGTGACCTAGCTAGCGTGGTCTTGATGACAGAACGCGGCCACTGTCTGGCCGATCTATCTAGCTGGTACGCGGTGAAGTCAGCTCCTCTAGAGTCAACTGGCTCTAAAGCCTTCAAACTCTCCCGGCAGGTTGTAATAAGCTCATGGGTTTCCTCTCTAATAACCTCGGAGAACCTCTGCGGTTATAGCCTCAGAAACACCCTGAGCATCTTCTGCTCTATAAGTGGCATGACCCCGTCCAAAGGGTCTGGCTGAACCGCGGCTTGTGCCTACGACTGATGAACCTCTGGAGCCGCAACCACAGGCTTGTCTTGCTGACCCAACTCTGGAACCAAAAGGGCAGGCTGGCATTCCGGTGTAGGAATCGACTCTTGAACTGGTGCTGGGGCCGACTACTGCTGCTGCTGCATACCCCCGATAGTTGCTAGAATCTGGGCAAGCATGCCCTGAAGGTTAGGGGCGGCAGCTGGTGCGGGCGGTCGCTGGGCTGGTCAAGACCCCATTGGTTGAGGAGGAATCTGCTCTCCACGAGGCTCCTGCTCAGGCTCTAGAGTTCTCAGGCTTTCCCGGCCTTGTGCCTCCACACCACTTCGACCTCGGGGTTGAACTCTAGTGCACGTACAATCCATCGCTATGACTGAGTGAAACAAGTGAGTATTCCTGAAACCAATTGAACAACAACGCATGGAAATGATACAAAATAACAAAACCTCCTAAAGATATCATGTAGCCTCCCGGAGATAAGTCACTAATGTCTGTCCGCCAATCCGCTTGTCTCTACTAGATGTTAGCTATGTATAAGTTAGACCAATGAACCTGGGGCTCTGATACGAACTTGTAACAACCCGATTTCTCGAGTAATGATGGCATCTACCAACCCACTAGAAGGCCAGCCAAGACCTTATCCCAGAACTTAACAGTAATGGGAATGAGGGTGGAAACTAACCTCAATTAAGTGGAAGAATAAATAAAGGAACATATATAAAGGAAGGGCGGAAGCGAAATGTAATACCTCGAATTCGAAAAGGGCGAAAAATTTAAATTTTTGAAAACTTTGATGACCTACTCCTTGACCTGCTAATCGTTGGTGGACTTATCAACAGTAGGTCTAGTAGGGAGAGAGCCGTTGATGCTACTACCTAGGGGGAAGAAGTTGAAAAAAATGCTAAGGAGTGACCTACCATTTAGACCTACTAACCGTCGTTTGACTTACCAATCGTAGGTCAGGAGGTGGGGGGAGTCGTTAGTGGATCTGTTCGAGGGTAAAAATTTAATAATTTTTGGGGCCTTTATAGTAGGACCTATGGTTGGTCACCTACGGGAAGTAGGTTGACCTACCAACCATAGGTCACTATATTAAGAGAGGGGTTCCGGGATTTTTTTAAGGGATCATTAGGTCTTTTCACCTAATGGCTTAATTATTAATCTAGGTTTGTTTATACCTACTCCCAACACTATATAAGCCTTTTTAATCCAAAAATCTACCCTTCCAAAAATCATTTTACAAGTTTTTCCCAAACTCTTCTCTGTCAAATAATTTTCTCTCTAGAAGTTAGAAGAAGAAGAAGAAGAAGATGGCAAGCTAGGGTTCAAAAAATCAAGTTTTTCTTCATCAATTGCTTAAGGAAATTGAGCATTAAGGTATGATAGTCTTCATCCACGGAGACCTTTCCTCCATGGAATCCATAAAATCTCCAATTTTCAAGTTAGAAATTCCCAATAGAATTAAGCATTTTCCTCCATGTCATGGGTTATTTGCAAAGTTGTTTCAATTGATTGTTTTATGAACTTTGAAGTATAACTTGAGTTGAATATCATTAAATTAGATGAATCCCCATAAACCCATGCCAAATCCCCCAATTTCAAAATCTATGCTTTGTTGGTGGGTTAAAATATAAAGTGATGAATTTTATGAAATATATATATGAATCCATGCATGAATTATGATTTCTAATCTAATAATATTCATGATGAGTTTATGAATGACCAAATGATGGTTTTATGAAAGTAAGCATGTTCAATAAAAAACAATGATTTTCTTCTATTATGTGGGTTCCTTCAATTATGATCAAATTTCTTTTTTTTTTATGGTTTTCTAAGCATGAGTTTGCATTGAATTGCATGATTTTAGAGGAATTCATATGAACCCATGTGAACTCTATGATTTGTAAATTATGAGCAAGATGAACTATGTAAAGATGAACTTTATGAAATTATGCATGTCTCTTATGAAGCTAATGATGAAATATGGGTTCTTTGAGATTGAAGCATCAAAGTTTATGATATGTTGATGTTGATGTTGTTGTTGAGTTGTGAAACGAAATTCTCATATATTACTTAACACATGAATGTGAAAGGTTTTCTAACATGTAATGATTCATAAATTTTTGAAAGGTTTGCTCAACTAAACTTGGATCGATGATTAAGGAGCTATTCTAATGAAGGGGCAAGAGGCGATCACCCATGTTCCCTATTGTAGACAAGAGGCGATCACCCATGTCTACTAATAATGATCTTATGGCTAATGATAGACAAGAGGCGACTACCCATGTCTACTTATTATAAATGAACTATGTCTAATCCGTGGGAATTATACTTAGGACCGAGTGGACCAGTGGCGATTACCCATGTTCCAAAAACTATGTACCACCATAGGATGATGGTCTATGATAGACACAACCTAGTGGATCCAGTGGTGATTACCCATGTTCCAAAAACTATATGCCACCATAGGATGATGGTCTTTGATAGACACTAGCTAGTGGATCCACGTAATCTATATGTTATGTAAATGGTCCTACCTTGGCAAGTAGGATGGCCCTATCAGGGTCTTGTATGCCATGTTACGTCAAGGGGGTGCTCTAGGTCGTGACACACTTGGTATTCAGAGCACAAGGCTTTAGAAAGATCTTAGGATTTCTCATAAGTCACGTCGAGTAGAGTCTTGTTCATGAGTGTGAAGCGCACCACATTTATGAATGAGAGGCTATAAGACGTTTAAGAAACTCCATTTCTTTCATTACTTTTACGTCATTCGATAGAGTGCAAATCTATATGTATCTCTCCTAATCTCTATCCTATGCATTTCACGATATGGATTCCCAAAGAGCTCATGCAAGAAGAAATGCGAGAGAGAATGTGGAACAACAAACTCCTCCTCAAGATCCTCAAGATCCGGCCGGCCCTTTGGCCGAACAAGTGACTAATGCAGAGTTTAGGGCTGCTTTTCAAGTGTTGGCTCAAGCCATGACTGCTCAAGCCAATAGAGAGGTTGTGGCTCCCATGAACCCAAATACGTGTATGATGGCATAAAGGGTGAGGGATTACACTAGAATGAACCCTCCAAAATATCATGGTTCTAAGGTTGAGGAGGATCCTCATGAGTTCATTGAAGAGGTGTACAAGGTGCCAATGATCATGGGTTTGACACTAGAGAAAAAGGCGGAGTTGGTCGCTTATCAACTTAAGGGTGTGGCTCAAGTGTGGTTTGAGCAATGGAAGAGTGAGAAGGCGGATGATGTGGGTCATCTTGAATGGGAGAAGTTCAAAATTTCTTTTCTTGATAGGTTCTTTCCCCTTGAGATGAGGGAGGCAAGGGTGCTTGAGTTCATCAACCTTCGTCAAAGAAGCATGAGTGTGAAGGAGTATGCTTTGAAGTTCACCAAATTGTCCTGATATGCTCCTACTATGGTTGCCGATCCTAAGGCAAGGATGATTAGGTTCGTTTCGTAAGTGTCCGAAATGGTGGTCAAGGAATGTCGTACCGCCTTGCTTGTCAATGACATGGATGTTTCTCGTCTCTTGGTGCATGCTCAACAAATAAAAGAGGAGAAACTTAAGGAAAGGTCTAGAGAGGCAAAGAGGGCTAAGACACCGGTGACTATAATTTTTCACATTCAAGGTCCGATGGACATGGTCATTCTAGATTTAGACAAAAGTCTTCCGGTAAAGGTTCCTCCAATGCTCCTCCTATGTTTAACTAAGAGAGGGTGTCCAACCCTAAGCCTCAAGGAGGGAATGGTTGTGGCTTTTCATCGACTACATGTGCTAAGTGTGGGCCAAAGCATGACGGTAAATGTCTATTCGGTTTAAATACAAGTTTTTGTTATGGCAAGATGGATCACAAGAAAAGGGATTGTCCCTTAGGGGCTAAAAATGAAGGGGATATTCATCGACGAACTCAATCTCAAAATTCGTTGGTTTTTAGTGGAAATCAGAAGCAAAACCGATTCTATGAACTTCAAGCTTGCCATGAGCAAGAGGGTTCTCCCAAAGTGGTTACCGATATGTCGAAAGTCTTTCACTTTGATGTTTATGCTTTTCTTGATCCCGATGCTACTTTTTTTTTGTGAAACCATATGTGGCAATGAGGTTTGATGTTCTTCTGGATGTGTTGTTAGATCCTTTTCATGTCTCTACTCCAATTGGTGAATCCATTGTGGCTAAGAGAGTCTATAGAAATTGTCCCGTCTCCTTTTCCCATAGAGTCACTCATGTTGATCTTGTAGAGCTTGATATGCTAGATTTTTATGTTATTCTTGGGATTGATTGGTTGCATTCTTGTTATTCTTTGATTGAATGTATGAACTGAGTGGTCAAGTTTCAATTCCCAAATGAGCCTATCCTAGAGTTGAAGGGGGGAAATTCAATGCCTAAAGGTCAATTTGTGTCATGTCTTAAAGCTAGAAAGATGATTTGTACGGGGTGCATATACCATCTTGTTATGGGGAGGGATGTCGATTCTGAAACCACTGCTCTTGAGTCGGTCCCCGTTGTTAATGAGTTTTCAGAAGTGTTTCCCAACGATTTACCCGGTATTCCTCCAAAAAGGGAAATAAAGTTTTGTATTAACCTTCTCCCAGATACGCAACCTATTACTATTCTTCCTTATAGAATGGCTCTAGCAGAACTTAAGGAACTAAAAGATCAATTGAAAGACTTGCTAGATAAGGGTTTCATCCGACCAAGTATTTCTCCACGGGGTGCTCCGGTCTTGTTTGTAAGGAAGAAGGATGGTTCACTTCGTATGTGCATTAACTACCGCCAATTGAACAAGCTTACAATTACGAATAAGTATCCTCTTCCAAGGTTAGATTACTTGTTTGATCAACTTCAAGGGGCTAATTACTTCTCTAAGGTCGACCTAAGTTCGGGTTATCACCAATTAAGGTTGAAAGAAGATGATATTCCGAAAATGACTTTTCGAACTAGATATGGCCATTATGAATTCCTAGTGATATCATTTGGGTTGACAAATGATTCGGCCGCATTTATAGATTTGATGAATAAGATGTTTAGACAATATCTTGGTTTGTTTGTGATTGTGTTCATAGATGATATTTTGATTTACCCAAGAAGTGTGGATGAGCATGCCGATCATTTGAGGATTGTATTGTAAGTCCTCAAGGACTAACAACTTTTTACAAAGTTAAGTAAATGTGATTTTTTGCTAAGGTCCATTGATTTTCTTGGTCACATTGTCTCCGGTAAGGGTATTGAGGTAGATCCTAATAAGATGGATGCGGTTAGGAAATGGCCTAGACCTCTATCACCTTCGGATATTCGTAGTTTCTTTGGTTTAGTCGGTTATTATAGGAGATTTGTTAAAGGGTTTTCTTCGATTGCTTCCCCATTGAGGCTTTGACTCAAAAGAAGGTTAAGTTCACTTGGTCCGAAGCATGTGAGAAGAGTTTTCAAGAGTTGAAAGATAGACTTACCTCGGCTCCGATATTGACTTTACCGAAAGGGTCCGATGGTTTTGTGATTTATTGTGATGCTTCAAGGATTGGGTTAGGGTGTGTTCTTATGCAAAATGGAAAATTTATTGCTTATGCTTCAAGGTAACTCAAGATTCATGAAAAGAACTATCATACTCATGATTTAAAATTAGCGGCGATTGTGTTTGCTTTAAAGATTTGGAGGCATTATTTTTATGGTGTGCATGTTTACATTTTTACTTACCATAAGAGTTTTCAATATGTGTTCAAACAAAACGATCTAAATCTTCGTCAAATGACGTGGCTTGAGTTATTAAAGGACTATGACATGAATGTCCTCTATAACCCTGGCAAGGAGAATGTGGTGGTGGAAGCTCTTAGTCGGTTGTCTATGGGTAGTGTTGCTCATGTTGAGGATGGTAAGAAAGAATTGGTTCGTGATATTCATAGTTTGGCCCGATTGGGTTTTCGGTTAATTGACTCTAGTGAGAGTGGTGTTATGATTCACAATGGTTCAAAATCCTACCTTATGTCTGATGTGAAGGCTAAACAAGATCTTGATTCTAATTTTGTTGAGTTGAAGGAAGCGGTGCTCAAAAAGTCGGTTGAGGCTTTCTCCCAAGGGGGAGATGGTGTGCTTCGATAAAGAGGTTGTTTATGTGTTCCCGATGTAGATGATTGAAGATGGAAAATTTTATCGGAAGCCCGTAGTTCTCGATATTTCATTCACCCGGAGCTACCAAGATGTACTGTGATTCGTAGGAGGTCTATTGGTGGAATGGGATGAAGAAGGATATTGCGGAATTTGTGGCTAAGTGTCCTAATTGTCAACAAGTGAAGGTAGAGCATCAAAAACCGGGAGGTTTGTCCCAAGATATTAGTATTCCTACATGGAAGTGGGAAGATTTGAATATGGACTTTATTGTTGGTTTACCACGCACCCGGCGACAATATGATTCGATATGGGTTATTGTGGATCGTGTGACGAAATCAGGCTATTTCGTTCCCGTCAAGGTTTCTTATTCGGCGGAGGATTATTCGAAGTTGTACTTGAGGAAAATTGTAAGGTTTCATGGAGTGCCTTTATTCCTTATCTCCGATCGTGGTGCACAATTCACTTCTCAATTTTGGAAATCTTTCAAAAAGGATCTTGGTACTCGTGTTAAGCTTAGCACGACCTTTCATCCTCAAAACGATAGGGAAGTGGAGCGTATTATCCATACTTTGAAAGATAGGTTAAGAGCTTTGTAATTGATTTCAAGGATAATTGGGATGATCATTTTTCTTTGATTGAGTTTGCTTATAATAATAGCTACCATTCTAGTATTGGCATGGCTCCATTTGAAGCACTTTATGGTAGGAGGTACAAATCTCCTATAGGTTGGTTTGAAGTTGGTTAAGTTACTTTGATAGGTCCCGAATTGGTACATGAGGCTATGGAGAAAGTTAAACTTATTAGACAAAGGTTGAAAATGGTTCAAAGTTGACAAAAGTCCTATGCCGATGTTAGAAGGAGAGATTTAGAATTTGATGTTGATGATTGGGTCTACTTGAAAATTTCACCCATGAAGGGTGTTATGAGATTCAGGAAGAGGGAAGCTTAGTCCCCATTATTTAGGCCCATATCAGATTTTTAGACGTGTTGGTAAGGTTGCTTATAAACTTGATTTGCCAAATGATTTGGCATCGGTGATTCCGGTTTTCCATGTCTCATTGTTGAAGAAATTTATTGGTGATCCGACGTCTATAGTGCCTTTGGAGAATCTTGGCATAAAGGATAGTCTTTCCTATGAAGAAGTTCCGGTTGAGATTTTAGACCGATAAGTCCAAAAGTTAAGAAATAAAGAAGTTGCTTCCGTGAAGGTTCTTTGGAGGAATCAATTAGTTGAGGGTGCTACTTAGGAGGCCGAGGCCGATATGGTGTCCCGATATCCTCATGTCTTTCCCTCCGATCCTACACTAGCTTGAGGTATCTAGTTCTTCATGGTTCATTCTTTTTGTTTCATGTATCTTTGTTATTTCCATGATTCCTTGATTATGCATGTTCATGAAAAGTCTAATTTTGAGAAATGAGCAAGCTCGATTGATTTATCTATGATTATCTGCATTGAGTAGGAGTTGCATAAAGTCTTCATGAAATGATGTGTTGAACATGCTTTAGCTTGGAGTTGATGTTTTCCTCCTCGGATATGTGCATTTATGTGATTGCATTCTTGGTTGAATTGTTAGCTCTTGTTTCTCACCCTCCTTATGATGTCTTGATTCTTATTCGAGGATTAATGTACCCAAAGGGGAGATAATGTAATACCCCAGATTCGAAAAGTGCGAAAAATTTCAATTTTTTAAAACATTGTTGACCTACTACTTGACCTACTAATTGTTGGTGGACTTGACAACAGTAGGTCAAAGGGGGGAGGGAGCCGTTGATGGTACTGCCTAAGAAGAAGAAGTAGAAAAAAATGCTAAGGAGTGACCTACCATTTGGACATACTAACCGTCGTTTTACTTTCAAATCGTAGGTCAGGAGGTGGGGGGAGTCGTTGGTGGATCTGTTTGAGGGTGAAAATTTAAAAAAATTTTGGGCCTTGGCAGTAGGACCTACGGTTGGTCACCTACGGGCAGTAGGTCTACCTACCAACCGTAGGTTACTATAGTAAGTGAGGGGTTCCATGATTATTTTTAAGGGATCATTTGGTCTTTTCACCTAATGGCTTAATTACTAATCTAGGTCGGTTTATAACTACTCCCAACACTATATAAGCCTTTTTAATCCAAAAATCTACCCTTCAAAAATCATTTTACAAGTTTTCCCCAAACTCTTCTCTTTCCAATAATTCTCTCTGTAAAAGTTAGAAGAAGAAAAAGAGGGCAAGATAGGGTTCAAGAAATTAAGTTTTCTTCATCAATTGCTTATGGAAATTGAGCATTAAGGTATGATAGTCTCCATCCATGGAGCCCTTTCCTCCATGGAATCCCTAAAATCTCCAATTTTCAAGTTAGAAATTCCCAATTGAATTAAGGGTTTCTTCCATGTCATGGGTTCTTTGCAAAGTTGTTTCAATTTATTGTTTTATAAACTTTGAAGTATAAATTGAGTTGAATTTCATGCATTTAGATGAATCCCTATGAACCCAGGCCAAATCCCCCAATTTCAAAATATATGCTTTGTTGGTGGGTTGAATTATAAATTGATGAATTTTATGAAATCTCTATGAATCCATGCATGAACTATGATTTCTAATCTAGGACTTTTCATGATGAGATTTTGAATGACCAAATGATGGTTTTTTGAAAGTAAGCACGTTCAATCAAAAACTATGATTTTCTTCTATTATGTGGGTTCCTTTAATTATGATCAAATTGCCTTGTTTATTATTTTCTAAGCATGAGTTTGCATTAAATTGCATGATTTAAGAGGAATTCATAAGAACCCATGCAAACTCTATGATTTGTAAATTTTGAGCATGATGAACTATGTAAAGATGAAGTTTATGAAATGATGTGAGTCTCTTATGAAGCTAATAATGAAGTAAGGGTGCTTTGAGAATGAAGCATCAAAGTTTATGATATGTTGATGTTGTTGTTGAGTTGTGAAAGGAATTTCTCATATATTACTCAACTCGTAAATGTGAAAGGTTTTCTCACATGTAGTGATTCATAACTTGTTGAAAGGTTTGCTCAACTAAACTTGAATCGATGATTAAGGAGCTATTCTAATGAAGGGCAAGAGACGATCACCCATGTTCCCTAATGTAGACAAGAGCCGATCATCCATGTCTACTAATAATGAACTTATGACTAATGATAGACAAGAGGCGACTACCCATGTCTAATTATGATAAATGAACTATGTCTAATCCGTGGGAATTATGCTTAACACCGAGTGGACACGTGGCGATTACCCATGTCCCATAAATTGTGTGCCACCATTGGATGATGCTTTATGATTGACACTCGTTAGTGGATCCACGTAACATATGTGTTAAGTAAAGGATCCTACATTTGCAAGTAGGATGGCCCTATCAGTGTGGGGTTAGACACCGGATTCCATGTTGATAGCTCACATGCTCTTACATTTCTGTTAGGACTACTTCTCACAAACAAATAATTATAGTGCCCTAAAGATATTTCTCAAGTGATGTTAAGATATTTAGCTTGCTTTGACCATGGATTATGATTTGTGTTGCTATCCTTTTTTTCATGGTTTAGCATGGTAATTGCATGTCATGAAAATGTCCCGTTTTAGCAAGTTTATATGATTTGGTGCATTGATATCATAGTTAGTACATTCCTCGTACTAACACATACTTTTTCCCTACATTGTCTCATAATGTAGGGCTTGGTGATTCTCCATCTATTCGTTGATAGAGCTTAGTAGAAGGTTTTTGGAAGACTTGGTAAGTCCTCATACATTCGAGGACATAGCCTTGTTTTTCTTACTTTTGTGTTCTCTCATTTTTACATTGTATTGTGTTACGTCCCAAATATTATTTCTCAATCTTATGTTAGATTGGCTTTGAAACATTTGATGTAGACTTCAGCTATTTTCTTAAAAGTTTTGATATGAAATCTGTCTTTGCACTCTTAAATCTCTATGATCTTCTATGTATGTATTCTAAGTGGCTTGTATGAGGCCTTTCGGGGTCTTGTACGCCATGTTACGTCTAGAGGGTTCTCTAGGTCATGAAACGAAACATCTATATATAAAAAGATACCTTCCAGAACCTAGAAGTCATATGGACAGAACTACTAACAAGAGTACAAGTCAAAAAAGTTTACCACAGATACACGACTGTCTCAAAAAAAAAGAAGCCAAAATATAAATGTAGAAGGAGACAGGTAATCCCAGAATGCCACCCTCGTCTCCTAAACATATAATTGCAGGCTCGAACACAATGCTGATAATTGGTGCTCGAACCTGCATCATGAAAACAGATGCAGAGTGTAGTATGTGTACCAAACAACAGGTACCAAGTAGGCATCATAGGCCGACTGAGCAAGAAATGTAAAAATAGGCACACAAGATAGAATCAAACAATAACAGAGGTCAATAGAATAGGAATAGAACAATCGAAAGTAAAACTAAGAATAACATAACTAAACCCAACCGGGCCCCCCATAAGACCCAGAGAGAGTACACACAAGCACAGACAAACAAAGACCCGAACGAACCACCATAAGCCCGATAGGTACACTGAAAGCTAATTCTACGAGAACAGAGGAAGAACCAACTGTGAAACAGAATCACCGAATCAACTCAATTGAACGATCAGTCCATCTCCAAACCAGATGACTAGTCCAAATCGCAAATCATCACACCTAACCTACTAGTCACATTGGGGCCCTATAACTTGATATCCAATTGCCTAATAGGCTATCACTCCGAGGGCCTTGTCCAGGGTCCTACCCATTCCAGACAAGTGAGCCACCGAACACTCCGTGGGCCCTATCCCAGCAAGGCCAGTGCGTGGACTATGTCTACTCTGCAGAGGACCTCAAATAACCTATATCCAATTGCCGTGCCAGCTAATCACTCCAGGGGCCCAGCCTATGTTAGCCAAGTGAGTCAGCTATCACTCTTGAGGGCCCTGTCCGTGCAGGTCAGAGTGTGCGGGTCATATCAACTCCGTTGAGGATCTCACTCTAAAATTTCATGGATCGCCATCCACTCTCCATCAACATGCACCGTGTGAAAAGATCCATGGCCACTGTAGGATGATATCCGCTCTCAATAAATTTCAATGAAAACACAGCCTCGAGCATCCCCGCTAGGGAGAGGCTACACCTCTGATAACGTATCAACATCACAGAAAGGGGAAGAGGAATCAACGGGGTCGCAACAAGAAACTAAAACACAGGCCAAACTACCAGACTAAAGTCTGCTACTCCAGTCTACAGGGACTAGTCCATCTGAATCGTTGTCGGATACATACCAAAGTCAACAGGTGCATGGGACTAAGGCAATACTATCCTAACATATTCTAAGGCCAAAAAGAAAAATAAATCAACATAACGAAAGAAAATAACCCGAACCCACGCATGCAACAACATGTAACCACCCAACATATAACCAACAACAAATAATCAAAACCCAAGGTAAACAACCCATACTAAAGCATGATACTAGCCCCGAACAGTCAAAAACTCAACTCTACACAAAGAAATCAGAGAAGAATAACATAGATACTAGCAACCTACCAAAGATTTACACACATCAACCAGTATTTACGCATTCAAGCTAAATCGAGGATGAAGGGAAGTCGTAACCTATCAGAAGGCCGAGCACATGCGCTCCAAGTCACTATGCAAGAGCTTTTCCTTTCTGAACGGCCTCACACAGCTGCCACGTTGTCAAAAATAGAGTTACAGTGTCAGTACTGACGTCGAGACACTAAAAACATCAAAATGAGAGACAGACCAACTTTGTACTCGAAATCAGGAAACGTGGGACCCGCTGTGGATTTTCCAGAATTGATTCCGTGAAGAAGTCCCAAATCCTTCCCCAAATTTATACTCCAAAACGGAACACTGATCGGGGCTCGGATCAGCTCCAAACAACCAAAAACAAGAAATGCAAAACTTTACAAATTTAGGACTAGGATAGCAACTTTCGCCTCAAGTTCACAAATATCGAGGTACACCCAATGCAATATGACCACTAACCCAAATATCAAACAAGACTCTGAACGCCTCGAACTGCGAATCAGTGAAAACCGATAAAAGATGAGGGAGATATGAATTTCTGAACTTACCATCCAAATGAGCTCGACCTCAACTTATATAAACTGCCAGGTACGCATACCTCCGTGAAAACACCACTTCACGCGCGAACGCGGAGGAGAAACAAGTAACATTCCTCGAACGCGGCAAGGAGCCCATGAACGTGGACGCAAAGGGTCCTCACCTCCACGAATGTGGAACCCTTTCCGTAAATGAGGAGTGAAATACTCCCCAGACCTTCGAGAACGCAGAGCCCCATCGACGAACACAGAGAAAGAGGTCTCAATCCTCCGCGAACACGGCCTCTCGCCCGTGAACGGGGAGTTGACACACTTACACCTTCGCGAACGCTGTTCCTATCCCACGAACGTGGAGAGGAGATGTGTCTGTAGATTTCAGCTGTGCACCAGTTGAGTTTTTGACAATTCCAAAACACCGACGGGGTGCTCTGGATTCGTTCGTCGCCCTATGCACGCAAACGAGATATTGTACCCCATCAAATTCGACGTTCTGACTGAATGACGCAGTTGAAATTTCCTTGAGGTCGTTTCGATGAAAAATGAGTCCCACACCCAAAGTGCTAATTTAGTCAACTTCTACCTAGGGCATCGAAATAAGATTGGAAGACTCGAGAAGAGTATAAAGGTTAATTCTAGACCAAACTCGGCATTCCAGAACTAACTGCACTGATGGAATTTCCATCCGAGCGCATTGTCCAAAAATGTTGACCAAAGTCAACTTCAGCTAAATTTCATAGGCTAAAGAGCCAATTGGCCCCAAAATCACACCGGAAGCCCCGGGACTCTGGCCAATCTTGCTTCCAACCTAATTTACCGCTCCGGAGCTGATGTAATTGTCAGATTTCCCATCTGAGTCATCTACGTGAAGTTATGACAAAAATCAACCTTTCAAGGTCCAAGAGCTTCAAAATAGAAAGACTCGCACAACAACCAAATAGGTGGCCAGGCAACCAAACCTACAGTCCCAGCAAGTCATAAATGACTTGGGGTCACTATAGGAACTCTCTAAACGAAAGGAAGAAGGCACATACACACCAATGACTTGAAGGGTCATTACATGTCTTTAGAATACCAAATGATATTTTTATCATTGAGAGTAAATATGTATTGTATAATGTTTTTCTTAACCGTGGTTGTCGCACTGAATTTTTCTTGCAAAATTATTAACGAGGCAACAATCTATATGTATTACAAATAAGTGTACTTTTTCTTTCTAGTAATGTTACTACGAGGGATATTATGACATTCAAAAGGAAATGTTATAAAGTATTAAAATTTATATGAATGTCCACCACTTTCTCACACATCCACAACCTCCCCATATTCTATGTTCATCCATGATTCTAATGGATCTTAGAATGTCATAGTACTGACAGTCCCTTATATCCCTTCATATAATTCTATAAATAATTATATGAATAACAAACATTAGATTTTTTATAAGCTTGGAAGAAATTAAAAATAAAAACTCCCATCTCTCTATTTTTATTACTTTCAGTTTTTAATATTGTTTCTTATTTGCTTTTATTTTATAACAACAAAAAACAAACTCATTATAATTCGACAAGCGAAAATTGATAGGATGGTGTGTACACAATTAATTGTAAAAAAGGTGATACATTTGGTCCTCACCTAAAATCTAAAACTAACCAAAGAATTGTTAGTAAGTGTAACTTTATTTTTGTGATCCATGAAGGATAAAATTCAGAATAAAGAGTCCCCTCTATAATGCATACTGTGGAGTGTGGAGTCTACAACCCATATTATTGCATGGGCACAAATTACTTAAAACAAGCTTTAAGGTTTCCCATAAATGTCGTAATACATGTTTTAGATGGAAATCAAGCACAAATACTGATGGAGAAACATTAATAGCAAACTAGATTTGCTTGCAACCCTTCTATTTTTAACTTCATGTACTTGAATTTATAGGAAAAGTACTAATCGTAACCTGTTGTTACCACCCAAAACTGGGTGTGATGGCACTTGTCAAATCCCACCAGGGCAAGTCAGCCTAAAACCAAACAAGCGAAAATAACATAATTAAAGGAGAAAAGATAACTAAGCGGAAGTCTTTCAACTTAAACAAAACCAACGAAAGACTGGTTGTCACATGTACAAGCCGCGAATATAGATGTTAAATAGATAAGTATAAGTCTCAATATCATTGTATCTCAAATAAAACAAAGTATAGAAAAAGGATCTAGAGGGTTCTCCGACATCGAACAACTACCTCTCAAGTATCCACAGAAAACTCGGGAGAAAGAAGAGAGATAAAAATCATGGTCTTGGCTCGCAACCTACACAAGTGAAAAAACATGGGTGAGTACAAAAAACAAGGTACCCAGCAAGTCAAACAATAAAATAATGTCAACCTAACTAAACTCACGAACCCCTTTCCTTCCGACCGAACCTCCACAACTACAACCTGCACAAAAATCAACCCAACCTAAACTACACATTTCATATTGTACATAGATCAACAACAGTCCACAAATATCAACAATAAAACACATATGCATCGAATACATCATATATAGTGTCACGGGACATAAACACAACTCCACGATGTCAAGAAAAGGATAATGAAATGCAATGCAATGTCAATTAGCATGATGCATGTCTATCCTAAGATACACATTCGCTGAATCTCAGATCGAAACCCATCGGGGCCACACATGGACCATGTAACTGCTAGAACCATTTCCCCTCCGCATATTCATCAATCGCCGGAACCATTTCCCATAGGCATAATCATCACTTGCCAGAACTATTTCCCCTCGGCTGAATCATAAAAGTGTCTCATTATAGTGTTTCAGAACGAATGCACATAAGCATGTTTACACAAATAATGAGAAAACGATAGTGTTCACAATCACAACGTAATTCATATCAATGAAAATCACGTGACATTATCAATAATATATCAATATCAACGGTCACATCATGTACGAAAAGATCAATTGCCTAGTCTCCATTTCACTAACCCCGTTGTCACAAGTAGGATTAATCGTTAGGCAAGATATTCAAGTCTAATCCCATAGTTCAAAATGAGCAAAAGAAATATTCATCAATTTCACAATTTCATCAAGGCTTTCATAGCACTTTTCCAATCACAACACAACACACAAGATCACTACAACTCCACTTAGTTCTCAACATTAGCACGTAAACTTTTTTACTACCCCAACGATCAAATTAGATTGATTTCATAAAAGATTTCATTCCATTCCTCAATCCCATTACTCCCCGACTCAATTAAGGGAGAAATTCAGAATTTAACAAGGTTCACAAAGTTTTAAAGGTCCACTTGCCTTAATAAAAACACGCTGAAACCACAACCGTAGTTTTTCCTTTCCGAGAGAAATCCAAAGCACCACAATCTACTAAAAATATGAACCACAATAACAATCCGGAGCTAACAATGTCAAAAACATGAAATTCGGAATTAAAAGGTAAAATAACCCGAAACTTCGATTTCAAAAATAGAATTTGAATTCGGAATTTCTTAAATGAAAAGGTCCCTCAAGACATTAGAGCCAAATCCACGATACAACTCCAAAACTGATTCCGTCAACTGTCCTAGACCAATTTCCATGTTTCGAAACTGAGGGAATCAACAGAATTCTCATCCGAGTCCTGAAACTTTGAAAGACCTGAATAACCACACTTTTATCACTGAAACCTTTAGCATTAAAACATTTCTAAAAAGCACAACTTAAAAAGAATTTTTGCAAAACTAACATCGGATATCAGCTAAATATGACTCGGGGCAACTCTCGAGAGGGGTAAAATAGTCATATTATAAAAATTTCAAAAAATTACCTTCACGATCATTACATTATCCACCACTAAAAACAATTTTCGTACTCGAACATAAAGTAAAAGAAAGTACCTAAAGCCCTAAAAAGCTGAGGATATCTGGCACGCATGACAGACTCGGACAACCAGGTAGCCTCTCCAACTGCACGGTGACGCCACTACACCTTCACTGAAGCAATCTCCTTGGTCCTAAGCTTATGGACCTGTCTATCAAGAATAGTTGTAGGCTCTTCCTCATATGTCAAATAAGGACTCAACTCCACGGAATCAAGTGTAATCACATGTAACTCATCCAAGATGTACTTCCGAAGCATAGAGACATGAAACACAGGATGCACAGCTCACAAGCTAGATGGTAAGGCCAAATTAAAGGCCACCTCTCCCACTCGGTCCAAAACCTCAAAAGGACTAGTGAATCTAGGGATAGCTTACCCTTCTTTCAAAACCGCATAATACCCCTCATGGGTGATACTCGGAGCAAAATATGATCTCCCTCCATGAACACTAGGTCTCGGACTTTTCAATCAACTTAACTTATCTGTTGACTCTGAGCCGTCAAAAACCTACACTAAATCAAACGAAGCTGATCCATGGCATCTCTAAGAAAGTCAGTGTCTAAGGAAACCATCTCTGCCGAACCAAACCATCCAATCGGTGATCTACACCATCTGCCATAGAATGCCTCAAATGGGGCCATCTGAATACTGGAATGATAGTTGTTGTGGTAGGTAAACTCTGCTAGGGGCAAGTCCTGATCCCACCTATCACAAAAGTCAATCACCAAGCACGAAGCATGTCCTCAAGCACCTGAATCATCCAATCGGACTAACCATCTGTCTGAGGGTGAAATGTTGTACTCATATCCAACTAAGTACCCAAACCAAGCTGTAAGGCCCTCCAGAAGTGCAAAGTGAACAAGGAACCCCGATCCAAGACTATAGATATTGGCACCCCATGAAGCCTAATAATATAACTGATGTAGAGCTGGGCTAACTTCTCTGATGTATACTTCACCTGAACTGGAATGAAATGAGCGGACTTTGTCAGCCTATAAAAAACCACCCAATTAGAATCATAACCACCCACGGTGGTAGGTAAACCCACAACAAAGTCCATAGTGATCTACTCCCACTACTAAGTAGGAATGGGCATCCTCTGAGACACACCTTCGGGCAACTAGTGCTCATACTTGACCTGTTGACAGGTAAAAAATCTAGATACAAAGTCCGTAATATCGCTCTTCATACCACACCACTAGTAATACTGACTCAGATCTTGATGCATCTTCGCAGTCCTCGGATGGATAGAATATCTAGAACAATGGCCCTCTTCTAGAAATACTCGAACAAGCTCACACACCTTGGGCACACAAATACAGTCTCAAATCCTTTAAACTCTATTAGAGTCAAGTGCAGTATCCTTTGCTTCACCTCTCATCACTTTGTCTCGAATGAGACACAACTTCTTATCCTCAAATTGGTGCACACAAATCTCCTTAAATAAGGAAGAACGAGCCTTAATAATTGCAATCAAACCACTGCTCTCCTAAAATACGTGCAACGTGACAAATCTTTTGGCTAACCTCCGAGAATCCCTAGCAAAGGGACTCATATCAACACTGATCGCGACGAGACTCCCCATAAAAGGAGCCTTCCTATTCAATGCATCGGCAACCACATTGGCCTTCCTAATATGATACAAGATAGTCATATTGTAGTCCTTCAGTAACTCACGTCATCTACACTGTCTCAAATTTTGATCTCTCTAACTAAAGATGTACTGAAGACCCCGATGATCGGTGAAGACCTCACAACGAACCCTATAAAAATAATGCCACCATAGCCTAAGCACAAACACCACCGCTGCAAGCTCTAGATCGTGAGTAGGATAATTCTTCTCCTGTGCCTTAAACTGTCTAGAAGCATAGGCAATAACCTTCCCTTTATGCATCAATACACCTCCAAAACCAACTCCGGAGGCATCACAATATACGGCAAAGCTCAAACCCTCCGAAGAAAAGGTCAACACGGGAGCTGAAGTCAACAAAGTCTTGAGCTATTGGAAGATCGCCTAACACTCATAAGACAATTGGAAACCCACAGAGTATTGAGTCAATCTAGTCAATGGCACTGCAATGGTGGAGAAACCGTGCATAAAGCACCGATAGTAGCTTGCTAACCCCAAAAAACTAAAAATCTCAGTAGGAAAAGTAGGTCTCGTCCAACCTTAACTGCCTCAATCTTTGATGGATTAACCCAAATACCCTCCTTTGACACTGTGTGTCCCAAGAATGCCACAGACTCAAGTCAAAACTCACGCTTGGAGAACTTGGCATACAACTTGTGCTCCCTCAAAGTCTAAAGTGCCAACCTCAAGTGACGGACATGATCCTCCTCGATCAGGGAATATATCAAAATGTTATCAATTAACACTATCATGAAGGAATCCAAGTACGGATAAAACACTCCCTTCATCAACTCCATTAACTTCGCAGTGGCATTAGTCAGCCTAAAAGACATCACTAAGAACTTGTGGTGGCCATAACGAGTCTAAAAAGTTTTCTTAGAAATATGCAATGGCCTAATCTTCTAGTGGTGATAGCCAAACCTCAAGTCAATCTTTGAAAACAATGCCGTTCCCTGAAGCTAATCAAACAAATCATCAATGCGAGGAAGAGGATACTTGTTCTTAATAGTTACCTTGTTCAACTTACTATAATCAATGCACATCCTCATAGAGCCATTTATTTTTCTTAACAAAGAGTACTGGTGCTCCCCAAGGTGACACTCTAGGGAAAATAAACCCCTTGCTCAACAGGTCCTGCAACTGGTCCTTCAACTTAGTTGGAGCCACACGATATGGAGCAATTGAGGTGGGCTTAGTGCCTGACTCCAAGTCAATAGGAAAATCAATATCCCGATCAGGAGGAACACCAAGAAGATCACTAGGAAATACATCAGCAAGCTCTTGAACCACGACAATGGACTTCATGGGAGGTTACTCAACACTGGTATCCTGAATAAAAGCCAAATAAAACAAACACCCTTTATCAATCAACCTCTGGGATCGAATATAGGAGATAACCTTAGTAGGGTAAAAACCACTAGTACCCTTTCACTCAACCCTCGAAACACCAGGCATCGCCAAAGTGATAGTCTTAGCATGACAGTCAAGGATCGCATGATAGGGAGAAAGCCAATCCATACCCAATATCAAATCAAAATCTACTATCCCCAGAAGAATCAAGTCTATCCAAGTGTTACATAGGCAAAGAAATAGGACAAGATCGATACACTTGATCCACCACTAAGGGCTCACCCACGGTTGTAGAAACATGCATAGGCACATGCATATGATCACATACCAAATCAAACTCAGAAGCAAAGCAGGTAGACACATAGGAGAAAGTAGACCCTGGATCAAACAATATTGATGCATCTCGATGGCAGACTAGGACAATACCTGTGATGACTGCATCAGATGACTCAGCCACAGATCTCCCCGGAAAAGCATAACACTGGCTCCTCTACCACCTCCGGTCTGAGCGGCACCTCTACCACCAAGCTGGGCCACATCTCCACTACCAGATGTTGTGCCACTTCTGCCTGCTGTCTAATCCCTGCCCTAACCTCTAGTCGGGGGCGCTGAACCTTTCTCTGGAGCTACAAAATAAGTACATTGAGGCCCTAAATCAGTTTATACAGGGCACTGTTGCATCAAATGACCCAGATCTCCACAAGTATAACACGACCTGGGAATGTTGATCTGCTTTAACAAACCAGATGAAGTACCATGGCCACCATGGAAAGAACTGTGAGACCCAATGGACATCTATCCACTATCAACCGCTGGCATGGAAGGATGTACCATCCTCAAATGCTAAAAAAATGTACCACCTCTCTGAGAACCCCTGCCTTAAGACAAGGTACAAGAAAACTGTCCACTAGAACACGCCCTCTTGGAGTCCCCAAACTCCTCTCGTACCAACAACTCCAGCTCCATAGGGATCCTCACAATGGACTAGAAGGAAGCGCCCTCGCAAAATGATCTGAACACATAAGATTTGATAGAGAAAGTCAAACCGCTCACAAATCTGTAGACCCTCTCCACGCCATCTAGAACCAAAGACATGGCATGGCGAGACAACTCACAGAAATGTGCCTCGTACTCCGCAACTGACATGTGATCGTGATTCAAACCCTCAAACCTCAACTTGCTCTCCTCACGCACACACAAGGGAATGAAGCGATCCTAAAAAGCACTAGAGAGAATAACCCACTCAACCGGAGGAGATCCCACTAGCATAGACTCGACACAAGACCTCCACCACTCCCTGGCTGGCCCATGGAGCAAGAGAGCAACAAAATGGACACCCCTCGCATCCACCATCCTCACCGCCTGAAGCATCTCATGGCACAAGGTCAGACACTCATGAGCATCCTCATTCATACCACCCTAAAACTGGGTGATTTCATCTACTGAACCATACATAGCACTGTTGGTCCTCCACTTTTAGAACCATATCTGAAGCAACATGTCCATCGATAGCTGGCGTGGGAACCAATGGTTGCTGACCCATATTATCCTGAACAACCGGATCTTGATGCTGCTCTGGGTATGCACCCTGACCTTAGTCTGTGAACTTTGTGGCGTGTCTGTAGTACCCTGAATAAATCTCTTCATAACTCCCAACATCCCTAATAAGGTCTACTGAAAGAATGGTGCTGAAAACCCTGGAGGAACCTGGTCCTCAGCCACCTCAACTTGTGGCTCTGGGAAGCCTCTCTACCGCGGCCTCTACCAGGTGCCGCTCATAGGGTACGGCCAATCCCACGTGCTTCTCCACGAGCACGGCGTCCAACTCGGGCTCTACCCCGACCTCTGACTGGGGCCTCAACCACTGCCTCGGGAATAGCCTTCCCTCTATCACTCGGAACAGAAGCTGTAGTCCTCGGCGTCTACCAAAACAACACTCGACACTCAGCACAAATGAAAAAAACCACGCACGATAAGAGAGAATGAAATGAAAGAAACTTTCTAACAGTCCTCATAGTCTCTTGAAGATAAGTATAAACATCTCCGTACAGATCTACGAGATTCTATTTAGACTTGGTGTGTACATGTGATTCCTATGAAACCTGGGCTCTGATACTATTTGTCACGAACCAAAACCGGGTGTGATGACACTTGTCCTATCCAACCAGAAAAAGTCAGCCTAAAACCCAACAAGCGGAAATAACATAATTAAAGAAGAGGAGATAACTAAGCAGAAGTCTTTCAACTTAAACAAAACCAACACAAGACTGATTGTCACATGTACAAGCCGCTAATACAGAAGTTAAATAGATAAGTACAAGTCTCAATATCTTCGTTTTTCAAATAGAACAAAGTATTGAAAAAGGATCTAGAGGGATCGCCGACATCGAATAGCTACCTCTCAAGTATCCACAGAAGCCTCGGGAGAAAGAAGAGAGATCAAAATCACGATCCGGGCTCGCAACCTTCACAGGTGTAGAAAAGAAGGGTGAGAACCAAAAATAGGGTACCCAGCAAGTTAACCAATAATACAAGGTTAACCTAACTAAACTCACGAACTTCTTTCCCTCAAACCTAACCTCAACAACTACAACCTGCACAGAAATCAGCCCAACCTAGACTACACAATTCATATCACACATAGATCAACAACAGTCCCCGAATATCAACAATAGAACACATAAGCATCGAATACATCAAATACACTGTCACGGGACATAAACACAACTCCACGATATGAAGAAAAAGGGAATGAAATGCAATACAATGTCAATTAGCATGATGCATGTCTATCCTACGATACACATCTGATGAATCTCAGACCGGAACCCATGGGGGCAACACATGGATCATGTATCTACCGAAACCATTTTCTATCGACATAATCATTAATCACCAGAACCATTTCCCATTAGCATAATAAACACTTGTCGGAACAATTTCCCATTGGCTGAATCATCAAAGTGTCTCATTATATTGTTTCAGAACCAATGCACTTAAGCATTTTTAAACAAATAATGAGAAAATGATAGTGTGCACAATCAAAACGCAATTCATATCAATGAAAATCACGTCACACTATCAATAATATATCAACATCAACGGTCACATCATACGAAAAGATCAATTGCCTAGTCTCCAATTCACTAACCCCGTTGTCACGAGTACAATTAATCGCCAGGTAAGATATTCAAGTCTAATCCCATAGTTCAAAATGAGCAAAAGACATATTCATAAATTTCACGATTTCATCAAGGCTTTCATAGCACTTTCCCAATCAGAACACAACACACAAGATCACTACAACTCCACTTAGTTCTCAATATTAGCACATAAGCCTTTTTATTACCCCATCGATCAAATTAGATTGATTTCATAAAAGATTTCATCCCATTATTCCCCAACTCAATCAAGGGAGAAATTCAGAATTTAACAAGGTTCACAAAGTTTTAAAGGTCCACTTGCCTTAATCAAAACACGCTCAAACCACAACCGGGGCTTTTCTTTTGCGAGAGAAATCCAAAGCACCACAATCTACTCAAAATATGAACTACAATCACAAACAGGAGCTAACAATGCCAAAAACACGAAATTTGGAAAGAAAATGTAAAACAACCCAAAACACCGATTTTGAAAATGGAACTTGAATCCGGAATTTCTTACATGAAAAGGTCTCTCAAGGCATTAGAAATTCATCAGAGAAAACCATTTGAAAAATGGAGTTCAAATCAGTCCACCATTTGCATTTTGTCAAAAATTTGGAGTTCTATCAAAACCCCCAAAATATCACTTTAAACACCAAATTTCCAAGTTTAAATTATGTTTAAATCAATGGGTAATCAAAACCAAGGGTTAAAACGCGTACCCACACTGATTCACAAGAAAAGCCTCTTCAAAAATCGCCCTAGAGACCTTAAAAATAATGAAAATGGAGGAAATGGGAAAAATCTCGACCTAACACTGTTCATGTAAAAAATGACCTCCACGAACGCGGAGACCAGAACTCCAGCACTCCTCGAACGCAGAACACACTCCGCGAACGCAAAGACAAGCTCCCCAACAGTCCGCAAAAATGAAACACCCTCTGCGAACACGGGGACCAGCTTCAAAAAACACCGCAAATGAGGAACACCCTCTGCGAATTAGGAGGCCAAAATCTCATGCACCAGATACAACAAAAATCAGCAATTTCAACAAGTCTCCGAAGGGACCCTCGGGATTCATTCAAAACCCCGTGCACATAAACCAGTTATGCCACCCTACTAAATTCAACCTTCTGGAGTCAATGGAACCGTCGGAATTTTGATTCGAGGTCTCCTTGACCGGGAACCCGATAAAGCACAACGAAACTAACTTAAGCTTCAAAACTTCAAAACAAACTTTGGACCTCTAAAAATTTAACCAAGGCCACCCCTAGGCCTAAAATCATCCCCCGAATCAAACGGAGTCGTGGGAATCTACATCCGAGAATCCGATCTCCAAATGTTGACCAAAGTCACTCATATGATAAATATTTCACCATTTTCCCAACTTAAGACCTCAAATCCACGATACATCCCAAAAATTTATTCCGTCAACTCTCATAGACAAATTTCCACGTTCCAGAACTGATGGATTCAACGAAATTCCCATCCAAGTCCTAAAACTTTGAGAGACCTCAGAAATGATATTTTTACCACTTAAACCTTTAGCATTTAAAATTTTCCAAAAACCACAACTCAACAAGAATTTTCACAAAATTAATATCGAATATCAGCCAAACATGAGTCAGGGCAACTCTTGGGAGGGGTAAAATAGTCATATTTCAAAAATTACCAAAAATGACCTTCAAGGTCATTACACTTGTAACGACACCAAATTACTCGGATGAACCTTTTAATCAACAATTAACTGGTAATGATTAGAACCAAAATAAAATACACAATACATGTTTGATATAATGGTTATTCTATATAAACATCCAGGATATAAATGATGGCCTCCATAGTTACTAGTACTTATTTGGGTGAGATAGAATATCTAACAATTCATATCTATGGTTGGAACCAAAAGATTTTCTCAGAAAACAAAAAAAGGGTAATTTTGGAATCGAAAAAGTAACTAGGAGGAACCTAGACAGGCTCTGCTGCAATCAGACAACCATTAATTTCTTCTGTAATAACAAGACAAGATTAACCAACGCAGGATTTAGTCCACGATTCATGTTGCTATAGTTGACAATCCTCAAATATAATAAATCTTTCCAAAAGATATTTATTTTATATGAACCTTACAAGATGACATGTATAATCATTAGATAAGAAAGAGTTCAAGATACGTAAATTTTAGAATCCCATGTTTATAACCAACGATGAAACTGGATAAGTAAAACAGCATAAGAGTTCCTTCAAAAAAATTAGGAGAAGTATACAAGGGCACTCAAATGTTTGTGATAGTTTGCTTTCAGAAATGTCATAAACATAGTCAAGATCATTTATATGTGTTTGGCCTTGAAAAGACAGGTCTGCACAAGAGAAACTGAGTTAAAACCTTTAGATGAGGCGGTTCACGCAATTCAATGCTTCCAAAATGAAAGTCTCTCACACAAATTTAGGAGGAAACTATAAGAAATTTCCAAGAGCAGATCACACTTTATTCCTTAAAGTTGATTCATACAAAAAAAGTTACATATTATCACATTTGTAAATGATAAATATGACTTCACATTCGTATCTGATTACCACAACTATTTACATTCTTTGTTCTAATATTTATAAAGGTGCCAAATCTTTTATTTAGTTACAGAAATATTTTAAATCTAAATAAAATTATTAATTGATTTAGGAATAGTACTAATTAATAATTTAGCCAAATTATACTTGTCACGCCCCGAGCCTACAACCTGGACATGGCTGGCAATCGAGAATCATTGTGGTCCCCAAGAAAACCCTTGGCCTGGCTAACTATAGACATGAGACTCAATATGACACACGGAGGCCTTAAATAGATGAGAATTTAAATCATTTGAATAAAAGCTTTGATACACTGTCTTGAAATACATATTATGAATCAATTCCAGTAAAATCATCTGGAAAAAAACATTAAAAAACATCTAACTCTGCCTATCTTTGAAGCCTCTATTGTTCAAGATAAGTGTCGAGACAAGACCTACGATACCTCAAATACTACTAATTAGAATATAAAAAATGGAGTCATCCAGAAGCAAGGAGGTCTCACCAAGAGCTGACCAGTGGATGATGTGATCTCAACAGAACTCATGTTGATGATCCTAAGTAACTGAGTCTGAATCATGAAAAGATGTAGGTTAAATGCCATCAGTACATTGAATATACGAGTATTTAATATGACTGAATAAATAAATAATTGAACTAAAGGATCGAAAGCAACTCAACTGAATAAATACATGAATATGAAGTGAAAACCATTTAAGCTTTACAATTAGATATGAAATAAAAATAATATGAAATAATATACATTACTCTGTGGGGAGTTTCTCTAGTCGACAACAATTACTATGAGCCTAGCAATGATATAACATTTCTCCCACGTTGCAAGGTCCATCCTATACCTTGTTGGGGTATAGGATATTGTTGCCACTATGGATCAAACTAATATGCCTTCTCAGAGGCACTGAGGAGTCACATGATAAATCAGTGTGATCCTATCCTACGCTAGGTATGTAGTTTTATGGAACTTCAGTTAAAAATAGTCTCTTACCCAATTCGATGCTCGATACTACTCCAAAAATATTCAATATCCATTATGCTCAATCACTCTTTACAAAGAAAGGGACTATTACTTTACTTTACTTTTCACTTTCCTTTACTGGAATAATTATTAGAAAATCAATTACACTCTCTCTTTCTCAACTTTCAAATAATTCAAATGAAACCATTAATGTTCTTTCTTTAAAAATCTTTTAAAAACATGCATTTAAAACTCATTGATGACTCGGGAAGTCATAATGCATAAATATTGAATGCATATTAAGATGTCATACGGCTGAAACATTGATGGCATACCAGATTGTCATACAAATCATGATTCGTAGTTCTTTTGTCAATGTGCAAATAATAGTTTTGGAACCCTTTGTGTTTCCTTAAACTTTTCTTAAAAGATACTTTAAAATACTCTTGAACTCACTTAAAAATTCAAAAATCGATTAATGGAAATAAATGCACAAATACTTTCAACAAAATATCATCAACTAGGATTCATGTGAAATAAGAGCATGAACAACAACCCAATAATCTCAATGTATAAAATATCATAATCTCAAAATTAAGAAATCAGAACTTGGAACAAGAAAACAATGCGAGGTTAGTATTTCGTAGATCTTTGAATAGAATATTGGATTTAACTCTTACTGACTGAATGTAAATGTAGGGAGTTAGGACAAACAAGTCCAACACTACGAATAGCCTTACATGCATGGAAGAACAAAGTTCTTGAAGAAGAACTTGATTGGAAAACTTGAAACCCTAACTTTTGCATTCCTTGCGGTTTTCTGGAGGTGAAGAGTGGAGATAAATCATAGATTGAAAACATTAGCTATCTTGAAGAGAATCTTGATCTTGGAGCCTTTATATCTTGAGAAATTTGAGAAATCCCTGTCTTGAAGTTCTTTATCTTTAGAAGAATGAGAATTCAGGATTTTGAGAATTGTTATACGTATAATGATTTTGTTAGGTTGTAAGATGGACTTAGGGAAGTTTATTGAGGGTAAAAGGTCGAGAATACCCTTCAGGGAAAGTAAGAGGCCCAAAAAATCAATAAAATGACCTTTTAATGAATCTCGTCAGCCAAATCGGCTATTTGGAAGTGTCCTCGCATATAATATTCAGTAGATCACCCATTGGGACTTTAGATCACCCAAATAGATAGAAACTTAAGATTTTCGAGACCTTTCGGTGAGCTAATTCGGTGATTCCCCTACCCATTCGGATCGCCGTTTGGGCAGGTGAGTTTGTTGAATATCCCCTCTAGGGTATGTTCTAGTAAAAAAATCATAAATATTTATTTCAAACTTGAAATAAGAAAAACTTTGTGGCATTGAGAAGATGACTCATAGATTTCTAATTGGATAGATTATAGGCCACATAATTCATTATATGTTGAGAGATACGATAATTTTAAGTTGACCTTTATATGAACTCATGCGAGAACTTAGCTGATAGAAATGCTTTGAACTTGGCTTTGTGTTTGGGGTCACTTATGACCCTAGATCACTATAGGTACCCTTGATACACTTGGTAAAGGACCTTAAAACATATAAGCAAGTAGGAAACACCCGGTTCAAGCTCATATATTTATGACGAATGATTCAGATTTTAAGAGTAGAGTTGCGAGATGTTGTTGAATGATTTGGGCCATAGTTTAGAAATTTTTTGGGGTTGCTACAATTTTCCCCCTTGGGATCATTCGTCCTCGAATGACGACTGAACTGAGCATGGAAGGGAAATGAGTTACTTTAACTATCTTTCTGGCTTTTGAAGTTGCCTACTAACATAGGCAGAACTGATTCATACTAAGAGTTTGGAACTTTCTATAGCACCTAATTCATGAATGTTATGTTTTTGAACACAGGCACGCTTTATATGACGTTATTTGACATGAGACAACGGTATCTAGGCATGAAGTAAGAATAGGACTACTAGGCCATAAGCGATACAAATGCTAGCTTTCAAGTGTAGTAACACCTCTAAACCATGCCATCCTTTTTTAATACCACACCTCTTTAGCTATAAATCATAGCTCCTATAAGGGTATATGATTACTCTTACCAAGGACTAAGTCAAGCTGCATGTTCTCACTGTGTTCAAGTCTAACTCTAATTCGCAAGGTTCTAAATATTAGATGGTTATACTAATCTAAACAACAAGTTTATGGTTTAATGCCTCTATTATAGGGAGTCTAATCCCCAGGAATACTACCCCTTACCACCGCATTTAACCAACCTCGAGTCCAAATCAAGAAAAACCTAATGCATCATGCATTCATCTACATGTTATAAAAACCACACTAAAGCCTAGAACTATAACCACTCCATGAACTCCTAGTAATCAATCCTTCTAAGATTTTCTCATTCTCTTGTCACCTCTACAAGCTGAAATTTCACACGTTACTACCAGGAACCAACTAATTACTGTCATATAACTATTAATCATCGTAAAACTTCTTCTCCTTCTTCCTATACATTTATAACTTTAGATGGAAAAAGCACACCATCACTACCACAATAAGAACTTTCAATCCCTCCTATCTATCATCACACAATTACTATCAACAACATCAATCTCAAAACTAAAAAGGATCACTGAAAGTGCTTTAGGGAGAAAGATCATAGTATATATTCATTCAAGAATTCAGATATAGGAATATGCATGACATAACATTATGTTACTTGTAATTGAGACTGAATCGTGAATTTGTGAGACTGAGCATACTATGAGACA
This sequence comes from Solanum appendiculatum, assembly GCA_018342035.1. Classification (NCBI taxonomy): domain Eukaryota; kingdom Viridiplantae; phylum Streptophyta; class Magnoliopsida; order Solanales; family Solanaceae; genus Solanum; species Solanum appendiculatum. The sequence goes on from JAGDQO010002135.1 coordinate 294,605, forward strand.
TGAGTGCTTATATGAGTAGGTTCATATCATGAAGTTGATATTCATAAATTTATGTAGTAAGATTGAGAACAATAGGCTAGAGGCTTTGCCCCTAATTCTGGGAACTGAGCATAGATGTGAATCTATCTGAGGCGCATGAGCATAGGTCATCGCCATAATGCTCATATGCGAGACATTAATACTGTGTTATAGCAATGGAACTTTGAGGAATATGCTAGATTATGAATGGATTGATGCATCACTACAACTTTTTCTAAGCACATCACTTTCTGATCCTTAACACTTGACTTGGTTCCTCATCTTATCATCTCCCCCTTAGGTCTGAAGTCAACACTTTAAATCTATGGTTTTATTCAATCTTCTCTAAACTAGTCTATATTCGCTTTAATCTATTATTAAGGAAATGCTAATCTCATGGCTACTAAACTCTCCATGTGCAGATACTAAGATTCTTTCTAGGGCTTCTTTCTGAGATGCTTCTCTTAACCTCTTCTCATTGGCTTATAAAACCATTTAGTATAACTCTTAAAAGTCTTACCTATCCTTCTTTGTCTATTAATACCACCTTTCTAAGTTCATATATACATAATTGGAGGAAACTTGAACAATATTTAAGAGACTCATCATTGGCTACATATGATCCCTTCGACCGAACTCTTAAGTGTAATAAATAATGCTTGCACCAGCTTATTCCACATTGAGAACTCAATTATACTATCTAGGCATATATGAAAAAATTATAAAATTAATTAGAGCCTCGTCTGACTATATACGATCTCCGGTACATCTCTTAATGGTTTTGTTAATCTAATGACTTAGCTATACATTATTGCTCACATCTAAGGGTCACACTAGCACACTTGTACAACTTTCATTCATTGCAAACTAACACGTCAATTCCTCACCTACTCTATGCCAAATCTACCAAATCAAATCTCAAAACTAACATCATCATCCTCATGTTGCCATCCTTTTTATCACGACACTCATCTCAAGTTCAAGCTTAGTGTCTAGTACTAAATACAGATATCAATATAATCATTTGTATACTATACTAGGTTACGAACACTAGATAAAGTTAAGAAATACTCACCCACTAAGACCTCATAACATGTAGTAAATCCTTATCTGTCGGTCTACCTAGTTACATTTTACCGCCACATTCCCTTTCACAACTTAATTACTATTCACACATTCACTATACATCATTATCTAATCAGTTCTATAACCTTTTGAAAACCATGGGGTTCTTCCTTCAAAATCATAAGTCTATCTTAGATCTATCACTTCATGAGTACTCTGTTCTTCTATTCAACACCTATACTTGGTCTTCACTAACACAATGTCACATCAACATAAACTCCCTTATGATTAAAGTATACTCTAACTCATCCTAAGTAGAAACTATTACACTAACTTCTATTATGAAACCCTTACGCCTTAGCCCACACATAAGGGAAAAGCTTCTCATGAATGACTTACTAGGTACATCGCTACAACTTACATACTCAAATCAATAACTATCCCCATCTCTTAGGTTACTACAGTTCAAAATGCATACCTCTAACTTTGGGAAATTCTACTACTACTGGCTCATACTATCACAAATCACACTATCTTTCGGGCGACAATACAACCCAAGCATTCTAAAACATACTCCCCTCTTAAAGGATATCACCTGAAACAAGATTTTAAGGAAGAGAATCTGAGAGTACAACTTGCTTTGGCTCAAATGCATGATTCATATGAATAAGGGTACATTCTTTTCAATCAATACACTTAATGCACACTAATGGGCTTCTCTCAAGCACTGTGCAAACTTTTTAATTATTGAAGACTTTATCTGAGAATAACTCATCAATAAGAAGCTGTGATTTGCTATTTCAAGCCCCTTAAGTATGAGGCTTCGCTATTTCAACCACCTTGACACATTGTTTTGAAATACATAACATGAATAAGTTCCAATAACATCATACTGAGAAAAACATTAAAACACATCTAACTCTGCTTATATATGAACCCTCTATTTTTTAACATAGGTGTCGGGACAAGACCCACTACACCTCAAATACTACTAAATAGAATATAAAAAATGGAGTCCTCTGGAAGTAAGGAAATCTCACAAAAAATGGACGAGTGGATTATGTGATTTCAATGGAACTCCTATTGACGATCCTAAATACCTGAGTCTGCATCATAAAAAGATGCAGGTCGAATGATATCAGTACGTTGAATGTATGAGTGTGTAATATGGGTGAATAAATAAATTACTGCTAAAGGATTTAAGGCAACTTTACTGAATCACAACATGAATATGAAATGAAAATCATTTAAGCTTTACAATAAGATATGCATAGAAAGCAATATGAAAATAATATACTTTACTTTCTAGGAATTTTCTCTAACCGACAATCATTACTATGAGCCTAGCAATGATACAACATTTTTCTCTCTTTGTAAGGGGCCATTCTTTAGATTGTCGGGTTATAGGATTCTATTGTAACTATGGATCCATCTAATATGACTTCTCAAAGGTAGTGGTAAGTCACACGATAAATTGGTGTGATCTTACACTACTCTCGCTATGTAGTTTTATGGGACTATAGTTAAAAATAAACTCTTATCCAATTTGGTACTAGATACTACTCCCAAAATATTCAATATCCATTATGCTCAATCACCCTTTACTAAAAAGGACAATTAAGTTACTTTACTTTTCACTTTTCTTTACTAAAATACTTTTCAAAACATAAATTATACTTTTTCTCTTTCTCAACTGTCAAATAGTACATATGAAACCATTCTTGTTTTTTCCTTAAAAATTCTTTTCAAAACATTCCTTTAAAACTCATTGATAAGGTAACGACCCTTCAGGTCATTTTTGTGTTTGTGCCTCTTTACTATTGTTTAGAGCATTCCTGTAGTGACCCCACGTCATTTCTAACTTGCTGGCACTGTAGGTTCGGTGCCTGGTCGTTCGTTTGAGTTTTAGGCCTGTTTTCCTGCTTTGGAGCTTTTGAACCTTGAAAAGTTGATTTTGGTCATAAAATCTAGTAAACGACCTCAGATAGGAATTCTTTTGGTTCCATCATCAGCGAAGAAGCAAAATTAGGCTTGAAGCATGGTTGGCCTGAGTCCTGGGACTTCTGGTATGATTTTTGGGCCAGTTAGCTTTTTAGCCTTCGAAATTTGCTCAAAGTTGACTTTGGTCAGCATTCTTTGTAAATGCGCTTGGATGAGAATTTCGTCAGCGTGGTTAGTTTCGTAATGCCGAGTTTTGTCTAGAATGACCCTTCAAGAACTTTCAAGAGCTTCCGATCAAATTTTGAGGCCTCCAGTAAAAATTGGCTAAAATGGCCCATTGGGTGTGGGGCCCACTTTCGTTGAAACGACCTCATATGGGAATTTCAAATGTGCCATTGAGTCAAGAACGTCAAATTTGATGGGGTAGCATATCTCGTTTACGTGCATAAAGTTTTGAATGAATCTCGAGCACCTCGTCGGAGTTTTGGAGCTGTCCAAAACTCAGGTGGTGCAGCTGATATCTGTAGACACCTCTTCTCTCCATGTTTGTGGGATAGGCTCCTCATTCACGGAGGTGTAGGTGTGTCTACTCCGTGTTTGCGGGTAAGAGGCCGTGTTCGCGGAGGTCTGAGGTATCCTTCTCCGCATTCGCAGAGGTCTAGGAGGCCGGGGGAGTCTCCTCTCCACGTTCACGGAGGTGTGAATCCCTCTCTATGAGTTTGTGGGCCCCTGTCAACGTTCGCGGGGCCCTGACCGCATTCGCGGAGTTCAGCGGGTTGCAATGGCTTATAAAGGGAGATCGAGGTTCATTTGGAAGAATGTTTAAAAATTCATATTTGCCTCATCTTTTATCGGTTTTCAGTAATTCAAAGTACCTAGTGTTAAAATTCCCTTTGGCTTCGTGGGATTATGGTGGATTTGTGTTGGGTGTTCCTCGATTTCCATGAATTCGAGGTGTAAGTTTCTATCCTAGGCCTATATTTTTAAAGTTTTGTTTTGCTTGTTGTTGGCTGTTTGGAGCTGATCCGAGCCTCCATGGGTGTTCCATTTTGGAATACAAGTTCGAGAGAGGATTTGGGACCTCTTCACGGAGTCAATTCAAGAAAATCTTGAGCAGGTCCCAAGCTTCCTGATTTGACTCCAAGATTGGTCTGTCTCCGATTTTGATGATTTTAGTTTCTAAATAACTGTATTGACGCTCTGACTTTAGTTTTGGTAGCATGGTAGTAGGCTAAGGCCGTTCGGAAGGGGAAAGCTCCCGTAGAGTGACTTGGAGCGCGCGTAATCGGCCCTCTAGTAGGTTACGGCTTCCCTTCTTCCTATATTGAGCTTTAATGCGTAATTACTTGTCCACTTGTGTGAATCTGGGTTGGGTAGCTAGTACTTCTGTTCTTCTTCTTTAATTTCTTCTTTTAGAGTTGATATTTTGACTGTTCGGATCTAGTAGCATGCTTTAGTATGGGTTATTAACTTGGGATGTTGATGATTTGTTGTGAATTATCTATTAGGTGGTTATCTTTTGTTGCATGAGTGGGTTCGGGGTGTTTTCTTGTTTGCGGTGAATTTTCGACCTAAGAATAGGTTAGGGTAGTGTTGCCTTAGTCCCATGCACTTGGTGGACTTGGGTATGTATCCGACGTCAATTCGGATTTACTAGATCCCTGTAGACTTGTATAGCAGACTTGGGTCTGATAGTATGGGCCTTATTTTAGGCGAATTCATGGCTTTTTTGATCTTCTATTCTTTCTCTTCTTATCTCTGCAGTTCTGGGGTGTTGCTAGAAGATTTTACTATTGCACCGATTGACGGTTGGGTTATACTGTACTAGAAGCCTTCGGTAGATATCAATGTGGGGTCAGCGTCCCGCTGTGTCTAGCCTTGTGCTGAGTTGGTTGGTGGTTGCTTTACTTAGTTCAAGGCGGCTAGCTCCATTCCGAGGATGACATTACACGGTTAGAGTTCGTTATTTCCAGCTTGAGATTGTTGAACAATGGCTGCAAACTCTAGTCTGAGGCCGATGTTACACGGTCAGAGTCAGTTATTTACAGCTTGAGACTGTTGAACGAGGAGTGTTATTTCCAATCCGTGGCTGATGTTACACGGTTAGAGTCCGTTATTTCCAGCCTGAGACTTATGGTTTTGGTTTGAGTCCCAGGTTTTATTATTTAAGGTTCGAGTCCATTATTTCCAGTCTGAGGCTGATGTTACATAGTTAGAGTTTGATATTTCCATCTTGAGAGTACTGGTTGGGTTCGAGGTCCAGGTGTTATCTTTATTTTTTTCAAGGACCATGGGTGTCAAAGTTGTTGGCGTTGGATTCCCTTGTTCCGTAGTGTAGCTTCTCTATGTACTTGTCAGGCTTATGGGGGTCCGTTCGGGTTCTTTTTTATATGTGCTTGTGTGTGCCTAGCGGGTCTTATGGGGGGCCCACCTGGGTTTAGTTCTAATATTCTTAGCTTTACTTTACGTTTACTCTATTCCTATTTTGTTGACCTCTGTTGTGTTGATTCTATCTTGTCTGCCTGTTTTTACCTTTCTTCCTCAGTCGGCCTGTGATGCCTACTAGGTACCTATAGTTTTGGTACTCATGCTACACTCTGCTTTTATTTTTGTGATGCAGGTCCGAGCACCAATTCTCACCGTTGAGTTTGAGCCTGCAGCTGTCAATCCAGGACACGAGGTTGAGCACTTGGCGTTATGGGATTACCTGTCCTCTTCTGTATTTATATTTTGACTTGTCTTTTGGTTTCGAGACAGTTTGTTTATGTGGTCCACTTTTTGGACTTCTACTCTTGTTAGTAGTTCTGTACTTGTGACTTCTAGGTTCTGGGAGGTGTCTTGTATATAGATATAGTTTTGGTTTGTTTCTGCCTTCTCTTGTGTGTTCTTATTTTATGTTTCTGCTTAGCTGAGATTATTTTTCACCCTTACTCCCATTACTGTTAAGTTTTAGGATAGGGTTTTTGCTAGCCTACTGGTGGGGTGGTAGGCACCATCATGGTTCGAGAGATCGGGTCACGACAAGTTGGTATCAGAGCCAACCTAGCCACCGCCCCCACCAGTTGCCGCCCCTGATCTTAATGACATGCTTGCCCTGATTCTACCTACTATCGGGGGTATGCAGCAGCAACCGGCCCTTGCCCCAGTACGAGTCCCAGAGCCGGTTCTAGCATAGTAGGGCCAGCCTGCGATAGCGGCTCAAGAGGTTCATCAGCTGCCAGCAATGGCTGCGGTTCAGTCGGACCATTTTGAAGAGGTTATGCCACTGGGAGAGCAGAAGATGCTCGGGGTGTTTCTCAAACTATAATTGCCGAGGTTTTCAGGGGCTGTCGGGGAGGACGCCCATGAGTTTATTACTTCTCGCCGGAAGTGACTGCAGGCTTTTGGCCTATTGGAGTCGAGAGGAGCCCACTTCATGTCATTTTAGATAGACAGACCGGAAAGACAGTGGTGGCGTTCTTTCATCGAGACCAAGCCAGCTGGATCACCACCAGTATCATGGACGGAGTTTCTAGAGGCTTTTTTGGCAACATTTATTCCACGGAGTGTTAGAGATTAACTTCATGATGTGTTCTCAAGGTTGGAGCAGGGCTCCATGACCGTATCCAAGTATGATGCTAGATTTCTTTACTTTTCCCGTCATGCAACCACGTTTTTTCCTGTAGAAGAGGAGCGTGTCCGATGTTTTGTTAGAGGTTTGAGGATTGAGTCACAGTCCATGTTGTCAGCGGGCCGTTGTTTTCTTGATGTGGTGGACCATGCCCGCACTATTGAGCAGCTCTGTCACGAGCCCCACAGGGGCAGCGGCAAGAGGGCCAGGCCAAATGATAGCTACAGCGGGACCCGTTATAAGCCGAGGGATACCCAAGACAAGGTTCATCAGAGGTTCCAGCAAGGTCAGCCTAGTTTCCCGTTCCAGGCCTCATTGCAGATCTCAAAGGGTGACCAGCTCCGTCAGAGTGGGCATAGTGCCAGCCCGAGTCAGGGCCGAGCTGATTTCCAGGCAGGTTTATCAGGTCGAGGTGGCTGGTCTTTAGTGGTGAGAAGATCTTCATAGGGTTATTTTACTTATGGGGAGCTTGGTCACTGGTCTAGGGAGTGCCCTGTCTCCATATCAGCTTTAACAGATCCTCAGACGCGCGTGATCGGTTTCAGCGGTAGCACCTCCAGCTAGAGGAGGAGGGTAGTAGCAGGGTGCTCTAGGAGGTACTCGGGGAGGCAGGACAGGCGGTAGAGTGGATGCGCGGGGTAGAATCACGCAGGGTCATTTTTATGCAGCTCCAGCCGGAGCAGAGGTTGAGGCGTCTGATGATGTGATCACAGGTGAAGTTCTTTTATGCCCTCAGTCCGCTTCATTCTTATTTGATCCTAATCTATTTATTTGTATGTGTCGACTTATTGTGTTCCTGGATTGGGAGTGAGTCCTGAGCCCTTATATGTACCTTTGCATATTTTGACCCTAGTACGGAATTCTTTAGTAGTTGATTGAGTTTGTAGATCTTGTCTGGTGACTATTCAGGCCAGGACACTCTTGTCAATCTTATTGTGTTTTGTATGGTGGATTTTGATGTGATTCTGGGCATGGATTTGCTATCCCCTCACTGGGCCGTCTTGGATTGCTATTCCAAGACCGTTACTTTAGCTATGCCTAGTAGTCGAGATATTGATTTTGCCATTAATTTGGAGCAGGGTACTCGTCCTATTTCTATCCCACCGTACCATATGTCACCTGCATAGCTCAAGGGGCTTAGTGTTAAGCTTCAGGACATCTTGGGTTAGGGGTTCATTCGACCTAGTGTATCGCCTTGGGGTACCCTAGTCCTATTAGTGAAGATGAAGGATGGTACCATGCGGTGTGTATTGATTACAGGGAGCTCAATAAGGTGACAGTAAGAAACCGTTACCCCATGCCTCATATTGAGGATTTTTTGAATAGCTTCAGGGTGCCACAGTGTTTTCGAAGATTGACTTGAGATTTGGCTACCATCAGTTAAGGGTTAGAGCAGCGAAAATCCATAAGATAGCATTGAGGACTCGTTACGGCCATTATGAGTTCCTAGTGATGTCTTTTGGGTTGACTAATACCCCTGCCAATTTCATGGACTTGATGACTCATGTATTCAGGCGGTATTTGGACTCCTTAGTCATAATTTTTATTGATAAGAAATTGATATACTCGCGGAGCCATGGTGAGCATGAGTAGCATCTTAGGATAGCGCTCAAGAGTTTGAGGGACCATCGACTTTATGCAAAGTTCTAAAAGTGCGAGTTCTGGCTTGAGTATGTAGCATTCTTGGGGGAATGTGGTGTCCAAATATGGCATTATGGTGGATCCGGTGAAGATTGAGGTTATCCGTGATTAGGCTAGGCCCACTTCTGTGACTTAAGTTTCAAGCTTCGTCGGATTGGCAGGGTACTATAGGCACTTTTTCAAGGGTTTCTCAACTATAGCAGCACCTCTGACTCGGTTGACTCGCCAGGATGTTCCCTTTGTGTGAGAGGAGGAGTGTGAGAGGAGCTTCATGAGGCTTATTGAGTTACTTACCACCGATCCTATATTGACTCTTCAAGTTTAGGGCGAGGGCTTCACACTATATTGTTGTCACGACCCAAGATAGCCCCTAGATGTAAAACGGCGTACAAGACCTGAGAGGTCTCATACAAGCCCTTAGCATACATAACATACAAGATAATAGAGAAAGAAGAATTCGAAAGATCATTTTATATCAAAGCTTTACTCAAAATAGAGGAAGTCTACAACTCATGTCTCAAAGCCTTCTAATATCATAGAATATGAATAAAAGTGATAGGGACGCAGCCCAATACAATATCGAACATAAGGAAAGACATAAAATGTAAAATCCAACAAGGGTATGTTCTCGGATAGATGAGGACTCACCAAGTCTTCTTCTCAACTCTAACTCAAAGCTCTAGCCACGAGTGGAAGGTGAATCGCCACGTCCTACACCAAAGAAGCTACTGTAGGCAAGAGTATGTGTTAGCACAATTAAGTACTAAGTATGCGAGCAATGCACATAAAAACCTAAGTCATGCTACAGAGAGAGCCATAATCATGTGATGCGATGGCCAAGCTAATAACATGAAAAACATGATAAACATGAAACATAAAGCATATATCAAGTCCAAAGCAAGCTAAATCATCTTTCCTTCTTTTCTTTACTTCATCATGAGAACACTTGTTCATTAACTTGTGGGGAAAAGCCTTAACCGACATGTAAGACCATGTGAGATATCAACACGGAATTCGGTGTCTACCCCACACCGAAAAGGGGTGTACTACTTTCCAAGGTAAGACCATGAACTTCTTAACTTATGTGGATCCAGTAGCTAATGTCTACTTAAAGACAACATCCTATGGTGGCAACATAATTTATGGGATAGAGATTGCTTTAGGAGACTCGGCCTCAACTAACGGGAGAGCTCCATCTAGAAAACCCGGCCTCTACTAACAGGAGAGCTTTCACTAGAAGACCCGGCCTCTACTTACGGGAGGGCTTTCATCTCAATATCCACTCGGTGCTAAGCATAATTCCCACGGATTAGTCATTAACATATTTATATCATTAAACATGAAAAGGTACAACTAGGGTTACAAATTCAAGCTAAAATCATGCTTATAGATATTCATCTTTTATGGACCTTGTCCAAGCTTACATCATTAGAATAGCTCCTTAAGAACATGGGTAATCGCCTCTTTGTTCTTCTTTTATCATAATGGGAGAATTACTTGAGAAAACCTTTCACTACTCAACCATAGCATCATCATATCATAACTTTGGTACTTTACTCTCAAAGCACCCTTATTCATTATGCTCATATTTCATAGTTCATGGAGTTCATATGGGTTCATGCAAATTCAACTCATATCATGCAATTTAATGCAATCTCATGCTTAGAAAGCCATAATTAAGACAATTTACCCATACTTGAAGAAACTCACATACAAGAGGAAAATCATGCCTTTGACTTGATCATGCTAAATTCATAATATTATCCTCAATTCATTCATAATTCATGCTTGATTTTATAAAGAATTCATAAATTTCATTAAATCATAATTCAACCCAACAATCAAAGCATAGATTATCAAATTGGGGAGAATTAGCTTAGGATCATGGGGGTTCATGCAATCTTTACATCAAATCATGTAATTCAGACTAATTCGTGCACTAAGATTCTTTATCACGCTAAATCGTGCACTAGAAATCATAAAATCAATAATTGAAATCATAATTGAAGAACCCACAATTATTGATCACAAACCCTAATTCAATTGAGTTAGAGTAAACCTTTGAAAATCATGAAGAATAGGAAGGGCCCATTGTAGGAATAGACTCCTAATGATGAACAATGTCATACCTCAAACCAATCCACAAGAAATTGGAGAGGATTGAAGGTCTTCAATGGAGGATTCAAGCTTCTTCTTCTTCCTTAAGAGTTGAGAGAGAAATATTTGAGAGAGGAGAGTTTTGGAATGAAAGGAATTAGGCTTAGAAAGTATTTGCAGGTCTTAGATTAAGGGTATAACCGACTTAGCTTAATAGGTAAACAATTAGGAAAAAGACCAAAAAGCCCTTAATTAAAAACTGGCCGGGCCATTCAACGGACAGGATCTACGGTCTGTACATCAATTGATGGACCGTCCTGTTCTTCCGTCAATTGATTCAGAAAGTTGATTCTGGGCTGAAAATTTTGCTAAGTCTGGAAGGCATCTACGGAACCCATCTACGGCCCGTCAACTCAACTACGAACCGTCCTTCTATTCTTTCGGTCAAAGTTCAGCAACTTGGAAATCCTAAAATGTTACAGCTCCATTAACGGTTCCCACCTACGGCCCGTCTGTGACCTCCGTAGTTCACTGTGTTCAGTTGAGTTCTGCATTTTAAAATCCTTTGGAAGTTTGGGGTGTTACAATATCTCCCCCTTGGGAATAGTCGTTCACGAATAAGAATCAAGATATCTCGAGAAGGGTAATAGACACGGACTAACAACCCAACCTAGCATGCAATCACATAAATGCACATATCCGAGGAGGAAACATCAACTCCAAGCTAAAGCATGATCAACACAACATATCATGAAGACTTTATGCAACTCATACTCAAATGCACATAATCATATAAGACTCTTCATGAACATGCACAATCAAGGAATCATGGAAATCAACTATGACACATGAGACAAAAAGAATGAAACATAAGGATCAAGATACCTCAAGCTAGAGTAGGATCGGAAGAAAAGAGATGAGGATATCGGGACATCATATCGGCCTCGGCCTCCCAAGTAGCACCCTCAACCAATTGATTCCTCCATAGAACTTTCACGAAAGCAACTTCCCTATTCCTTAACATCCAGACTTGCAGGTCTAAAATCTCAATCAGAACCTCTTCATAAGAAAGACTATCCTTTATGCCAAGATTCTCTAATTGCACTGTAGAGGTCGGTTCACCAACACACTTCTTCAATAATGAGACATGGAAAACCAGATGCATTGATGCCAAATCTTAAGGAAAGTCAAGCTCATAAGCAACCTTACCAATACGTCTCAAAATCTGACATTGGCCTACATAATGGGGACTAAGCTTCCCTTTCTTCCCAAATCTCATTACACCCTTCATGGGTGAGATTTTCAAGTAACCCCAATCATCCACATCGAATACTAATTCTCTTCTCCTAACATAGGCATAGGGCTTTTGTCTACTTTGAGCCATTTTCAACCTCTCCCTAATAAGTCAAACTTTCTCCGTAGCCTCATGAACCAACTCCGGGCCTATCGAAGCAACTTCACCAACTTCAAACCATCCTATAGGAGATCTACACCTCCTACCATAGAGAGCCTCAAATGGAGCCATACCAATACTAGAATGGTAGCTATTGTTATAAGAAAACTCAATCAAAGGCAAGTGATCATCCCAAGTACCCTTGAAATAGATTACACAAGCTCTCAACATATCTTCCAAGGTTTGAATAGTACGCTCCGCTTGCGCATTGGTTTAGGGATGAAAGGCCGTACTAAGCTTAACACGAGTACCAAGATCTTTTTGGAATGAATTCAAAAATTGAGAAGTAAATTGTGCACCATGATGGGAAATAATGGATAAAGGCACTCCCTGCAGCCTAGCCATCTTTTTCAAATACAACTTAGCATAATCCTCCGTCGAATAAGAAGTCTTGACCGGAATGAAATGGGCTGACTTTGTCATTCTATCCACAACAAACCAAATCGAATCATATTGTCATCTCGTGTGAGGCAAATCCACAATAAAATCAATATTCACATCCTCCCACTTCCAAGTAGGAATATTAATATCTTGGGTCAAACCTCCCGGCCTTTGATGCTCAACTTTCACTTATTGGCAATTAGAACACTTAGCCACAAATTCTGCAATATCTTTCTTCATTATGTTCCACCAATAAATTTCCCACAAATCATGGTACATTTTTGTAACTCCTGGGTGGATGGAATATCGAGAACTATGGGCTTTCGATAAAATTTTCTCTCTTAAGCTCTCTACATTGGGAACACACAAACGATCTTGATATCGAAGCACACCATCTCCCCCTTGGGATAAAACCTCGATGGACTTCTTGAGTACCTCTTCCTTTAGTTAATCAAAGTTAGGATCAAGACCTTGCTTTGCATTCACATCATGCACAAAAGAGGATTTCGAACCCTTGTGAACCGTAACACCACCTTTAGTAGAATCAACCTATCTAACACTCAATCGAGCCAATCTATGGATATCGCGAACCAACTCTTTCTTACCATCCTCAACATGAGAAACGCTACCCATAGATAATCGACTAAGGGCATCCGCCACTACGTTAGCCTTACCGGGGTGATAGAGAACACTCATATCATAGTCTTTTAACAACTCGAGCAACCTTCTTTAGCGGAGATTCAAATCTTTTTGTTTAAACACATTGAAAACTCTTATGGTCGGTGAAGATATCTACATGTACCCCATACAAATAATGTCACCATATTTTAAAGCAAACACAACTGCCGCTAATTCCAAGTCATGAGTAGGATAGTTCTTTTCGTGCACCTTAAGTTGTCTTGAAGCATAAGCAATGACTTTCCCATTTTTTATAAGAACACATCCTAGCCCAATTCTCGAGGCATCACAATAAACCACAAAACCATTGGATCTTTCCAGTAGAGTCAATATCAGAGCCCAAGTAAGTGGATACTTCAATTCTTGAAAACTCTTCTCACATGCTTCGGACCATGAGAATTTAACCTTCTTTTGAGTCAAAGCCATCAATGGAGAAGCAATTGATGAAAACCCTTCAGCAAACCTCCTATAATAACCGGCTAAGCCCAAGAAACTACGGATATCCGAAGGTGATAAAGGTCTAGGCCAATTCTTAACCGCTTCCGTCTTCTTAGGATCTACCTCAATGCCCTTACTGGAAATAATGTGACCAAGAAAAGCCACGGACCTTAACCAAAACTCACATTTACAAAACTTCGCAAAGAGGTGTTGGTCCTTGAGGACTTGCAACACAATCCCCAAATGATTAACATGTTCACCCTCATTTTTTAGTAGATCAAAATGTCATCAATAAACACAATGACAAACATGTCAAGGTTTGCTTAAACACTCTATTCATCAAGTCCATAAATGCGGCCGGAGCATTTGTCAACCCAAACGACATTACACAGAACTCGTAGTGACCATACCTAGTCCGGAAAGCCATTTTAGGAATATCATCTTCTTTAACCCTTAATTGGTGAGAGCCCGAACGAAGGTCGATCTTAGAGAAAAAACTAGGCCCTTGAAATTGATCAAACAAGTCATCTATCCTTGGTAGAGGATACTTATTCTTAATTGTAACCTTATTCAATTGGCGATAGTCGATACACATACGGAGTGAACCATCTTTCTTCCTTACAAATACGACCGGAGCACCCCATGGAGAAACACTTGGCCGAATGAAACCCTTATCCAACAAGTCTTTCAACTGCTCTTTTAGTTCCTTAAGTTCTGCCAGACCCATTCTATAAGGAGGAATAGAAATAGGTTGCGTATCTGGGAGAAGGTCAATACCGAAGTCTATTTCCCTTTCGGGAGGAATACTAGGAAAATTATCAGGAAACACTTCCGGAAACTTATTATCAATGGGGACCGACTCATGAGTAGGTGTCTCAGAATCTATATCTCTCATCTTAACAAGATGGTAAATGCAACCCTTTGAGATTATCTTTCTAGCTTTTACATAAGAAACAAATTGACCTCGAAACATAGAATTTCCTCCCTTCCACTCTAGGATAGGCTCATTTGGAAACCTAAACTTGACCATTAGGGTCCTACAATCAGCACAGGCATAACAAGCATACAACCAATCCATCCCAAGAATAACATCAAAATCTAGCATATCAAGCTCTATAAGATCAAAAGGAGTGACTCTATGGGATAAGGAGACGGGACAATCTCTATAAACTCTCTTAGCCATGATAGATTTTCTATTCGGAGTAGAAACACGAAAAGGATATAGCAACACATCCGAAACAACATCAAACCTCATAGCCACATATGGCGTCACAAATGACAAGGTACCCCCGGGATCAGGCAAAGCATAAACATCAAAATAGAAAACTTTTAACATACCGATAACCACATCGGGAGAGCTCTCTTGCTCATGACGAGCCTGAAGTGCATACATTTTTTTTTGCTTCTGAGCATTCGAACCCGATCCTCTAGGTGGAGCTTGCTTATTCTCTCTTCCTTTGGACGTGAGAGATGGACAATCCCTCATCTTGTGACCACTCTTTCCACAATTATAACAACCATCCGTAACGGCTAGACATCTACCTTCATGCTTTTTCCCACACTTGGCACAAGGAGCCAATAAAGAACCACCATTATTCCCTCCTTGAGACTTGGGGTTAGACACCCTATCATTGTTGGACTTCGAAGGAGCATTGGATGAGCCTTGGTTAGAGAACCTTTGTCGAAATCTAGGACGATCGTATCCATCGGAAATTGCATGCGAAGAGTTACCATATCCGGTCCTAGCCCTCTTGGTCTCCCTAGACCTTTCCTTAAGCTTTTCTTCTTCAATTTGTTCGGCATAAACCATGAGGTGAGAAATATCCATGTCATGCACAAGCATGGCGGTACGACACTCTTTCACCAATATATCGGACACTCCCGACACAAATTTGCTCATTCTTGCCCTTGGGTCGGCAACTATGGATGGAGCAATCTATCCAATTGTGTGAACATCAATGCATACTCTTTCACACTTATATTTCCTTGTCGAAGGTTGATAAACTCAAGCACCTTAGCCTCTCTCTTTTCAAGAGGGAAGAACCTATCAAGGAAAGCAACCTTGAATTTCTCCCAATCAAGAGGACCCTCATTAACTGCCCTCTCACTCTTCCATTGATTGAATCAAATTTGGGCAACACCCTTGAGTTGATAAGCGGCAAACTCCGCCTTTCCTTCTGGAGTCACACCCATGATCATCAACACCTTGTACACTTCATCAATGAATTCTTGAGGATCTTCCTCAACCTTAGAGCCATGGAATTCCAGAGGATTCATCCTCGTAAAGTCCCTCACTCTTGATGCCACCGTACCCACATTTGGGTTCATGGGAGCCACCACCTCTCTATTGGCTTGAGCCGTCACGGATTGAGCCAATACTTGGAAAGCAGCCCTAAACTCTGCATTATTCACTTATTTCGCCAGAGGGTCGGCCGAAACATGAGGAGCTTGAGGAGGAGCTTCTTGTTTCACATTCTCTCCCAGGTTTCTTCTAGCGTAAACTCTTCGAGTTGCCATATCCTGAAACATGTAAGATAGGGATTAGGAGAGAGATATATAGAGTTAAACTCTATGGAAAAATTTAAGAGTAATGAATGAAGTAGAATTTCTCAAACGTCTTATAGCCTCTAATTCATAAATGTGGTGCGCTTCATACTCATGAACAAGACTCTACTTGACGCGGCTTATGAGATATCCTAGGGTCTTTCTAAAACCTTGCACTCTGAATACCAAGTTTGTCATGACCTAGGGTAGTCCCTTGATGTAACATGGTGTACAAGACCCCGAGAGGCCTCATACAAGCCCTTAGCATACATAAGATACAAGATAATAGAGAAATAAGACTTCAAAATAGCATTTTATATCAAAGCTTACTCAAAACAACGGAAGTCTACAACTCATGTCTCAAAACCTTCTAATATCATAGAATATGAATAAAAGTGATAGGGACGCAGACCAATACAATATCCAACATAGGGAAAGACATAAAATGTAAAATCCAACAAGGCTATGTCCTCGAATAGATGAGGACTCACCAAGTCTTCTTCTCAACTCTAAGTCAATGCTCTAGCCACGAGTGGAAGGTGAATCGTCATGTCCTACACCAAAGAAGTTAATGTAGGCAAGAGTATGTGTTAGCACAATTAAGTAATAAGTATGATAGCAATGCACATAAGCACATAGGTCATGCTAGAGAGAGAGACATAATCATGACATGCGATGGCCAAGATAAAAATATGATAAACATGAAACATAAAGCATATATCAAGGCCAAAGTAAGCTAAATCATCTTTCCTTCTTTTCTTTACTTCATCATGAAAACACTTGTTCATTAACTTCTGGGGAAAAGCCTTAACCGACATGTAAGACCATGTGAGCTATAAAGAAGGAATCCATTGTCTACCCCACACCGAAAAAGGGTGTCCTACTTGCCAAGGTAAGACCATGAACTTCTTAGCTTATATGGATCCACTAGCTAATGTCTACTTAAAGACTACATCCTATGGTGGCAACATAGTTTCTGAGATAGAGATTGCTTTAGGAGACTCGGCCTCAACTAACGGGAGAGCTCCATCTAGAAAACTCGGCCTCTACTAATGGGAGATCTTTCACTAGAAGACCCGGCCTCTACTAACAGGAGGGCTACCATCTCAATATCCACTCGGTGCTAAGCATAATTCTCACGGATTAGTCATTAACATATTTATATTATTAAACATGAAAAGGTACAAATAGGGTTACCAATTCTTTCTAAAATCATGTTTATAGATATTCATCTTTCATGGACCTTGTCCAATCTTACATCATTAGAATAGCTCCTTAAGAACATGTGTAATCGCCTCTTTGTTCTTCTTTTATCATAATGGGAGAATTACGTGAGAAAATCTTTCACTACTCAACCATAGCATCATCATATAATAACTTTGGTACTTTACTCTCAAAGAACCCTTAATTCATCATGCTCATATTTCGTAGTTCATAGAGTTCATATGGGTTCATGCAAGTTCAACTCATATCATGCAATTCAATGCATGCTCATGCTTAGAAAGCCATAATTAAGACAATTTACCTATACACGAAGGAACTCACATACTAGAGGAAAATCATGCTTTTGACTTGATCATGCTAAATTCATAATATTATCCTCAATTCATTCATAATTCATGATTGATTTCATAGAGAATTCATAAACTTCATTAAATCATAACTCAACCCAACAATCAAAGCATAGATTATCAAATTGGGGAGAATTAGCTTGGGATCATGGGGGTTCATGCAGTCTTTCCATCAAATCATGTAATTCACGCTAATTCGTGCACTAAGTTACTTTATCAGGCTTAATCATGCACTAGGAATCATAAAATCAATAATTGGAATCATAATTGAAGAACCCACAATGATTGATCAAAAACCCTAATTCAATTGGGTTAGAGTAAACCTTTGAAAATCATGAAGAAGAGGAAGGGCCCATTGGAGGAAAAGACTCCTAATGGTGAACACTATCATACCTCAAAGCAATCCACAAGAAATTGGAGAAGATTGATGGTCTTCAATGGAGGATTCATGCTTCTTCTTCTTCCTTGAGAGTTGAGAGAGAAATATTTGAGAGAGGAGAGTTGTGGAATGAATTAGAATGAAAGGAATTAGGCTTAGAAAGTATTTATAGTTCTTAGATTAAGGGTATAACCAACTTAGCTTAATACGTAAAAAATTAGGGAAAAAATAAAACAGCCCTTAATTAAAAACTGTCGGGGCCAATCGACGGACAGGATCTACGGTCAATAAATCAATTGACGGACTGTCCTGTTCTTCCGTCAAATGATTTAGAAAGTTCATTTTGGGCTAAAAATTTTGCTGAGTCTGGAAAAGATCTACGGAACCCATCTACGGCCCGTCAACTGAACTACGAACCATCTTGCTATTCCGTAGGTCAAAGTTCAGAAACTTGGAAAACCTGAAATTTCAAAGTTCCATTGAAGGTTCCCACCTACGGCCCGTAGGTGGGCTCTGTAGGTCACTGTCTTCAGGTGAGTTCTGCATTTTAAAAACCTTTGGAAGCTTGGGGTGATACAATTGTGATGCATCCCACATTGGTTTGGGTGATGTTTTCATGCAGCAGGGTCGGGTTATTTGTTATGCATCGAGGTAACTTAAGCTACATGAGCACAACTACCTCACTCATGATCTGGAGTTGGCTGCGGTAGTTTTTGCACTTAAGATCTTGAGGCATTACCTTTATGGAGTTCATTATGAGATCTATATTGATCACCGAAGCCTTCAGTACCTTATGAGCCAAAAGAATTTAATTCGAGGCAGTGCCGTTGGATCGAGCTCCAAAAGGACTATGATCTCTCTATTCTGTACCAGCCGGGCAAGGAGAATGTAGTAGCAGATGCCTTAAGTCGGATGGCACGGAGTATGGGTAGTCTAGCCTTCCTTTCTGTATCGGAGCGACCCTTGGCTATGGACATTCGGTCTTTAGCAAATCAGATGATCAGGCTTGATGTTTCAGATTCCATCTGAGTGCTAGCTTATGTGGGGGCTCAGTCATCTCTACTTGATCAGATTTGTAGTAGTCAGTTTGAGGAAGAGGCGTTGGTGAAACTCAGAGGCAGGGTTTTGGCAGGTGATGCCTGACAGGTTACCCTAGATTCGAATAGGGTTTTGAGGTTTTCTAGCCGTCTGTGTGTTTCGAGAGTTGCTTATTTGATTCAACTGATCCTTAGCGAGGCCCATGATTCTAGATATTCTATCTATCCGGGCACAGCTAAGATGTATCGTGATTTGAGGCAACACTACTGGAGGAGCGGTATGAGGAGGGACATCTCAGACTATGTGTCCCGTTCTTTGTGTTGCTAGCAATTGAAGGTCAAGCATTTGAGTCCTGGTGGAGAGTTGCAGAGGTTACCCATTCATGAGTTGAAGTGGGAGCGCATCACCATGGACTTTGTTCTAGGATTGCCACAGACTTCTAGAGGGGTTGACAGTATTTGGGGCTTCGTGGATCCATTGACCAAGTCAGCACACTTTATCCCAGTTTATTTTTCCTTCAGTGGTGAGAGGTTGGCCAGTATCTACAATCGGGAGGTAGTCCGTCTGCATGGTGTGCCTATTTCTATCATTTCAGACCGGGGTTCACAGTTCACTTCCTGTTTTTGGAGTGTACTTCAGGAGGAGTTGGGCACTCGTGTCGATCTTAGCACAGCTTTTCACCCGCAGACCAATGGATAGTCGGAGCATACTATTAAGGTTCTTCATGATATGCTGCGGGCCTTTGTTATGGATTTTGGAGGCCAGTGGAACAAGTTCTTGCATTTGGCGGAGTTTACATACAACAACAACTACCATTCCAGCATTCAGATTGCCCCATTTGAGGCCTTATATGGTAGGCGTTGTCGCACTCCAGTTGGTTGGTTTGAGTCTACGGAGCCTAGGTCGCGGGGTACAAATCTGTTTCAGGAGACCTTGGAGCATGTGAGGTTGGTTCAAGATAGGCTCAGGATGGCTCGGAGTAAACAATAGAGTTATGTAGATCGCTAGCGTCAACCATTGAGATTTGTCGTGGGTGATACAGTATTCCTCCGAGTATCGCCCATGAAGAGCGTGATGAGATTTGGGAGGCGGGCCAAGCTTCGCCAATGTATATTGGGCCTTTTGAGATTTTGAGGGCAGTTGGTGAGATGGCCTATGAGATAGCTTTACCTCCAGCATTTTCGGCTATTCATCTAGTATTCCATGTTTTGATGCTGCGCTGATATGTTCAAGATTACTCTCATGTGCTCCAGTATGATGCTATTGAGTTGGATGATCGCCTGACTTATATTGAGGAGTCCATTTCTATTTTTCCCAGAGATGTGAGGCAGCTGAGGTCGAGAGCCATTCCAGTAGTTAATGTCCATTGAAGGCACCATCCAGTTGAGGAGGCTACCTCGGAGACTGAGCGGGAGTAGTTCCCCAGCTTATTTGAGCCCTTAGGTACTTCTTGACTGTTACTTTCGCGGACGAAAGTCCTTTTAGTAAAGGACGCTGTAATGACCATTCTGGTCATTTGTGTGTTTGTGCCTCTTTTCTATATTTTAGAGCATTCCTATAGAAACCCTAAGCCATTTCTGACTTGCTAGCACAGTAGGCTCGGTCACCTGGTCGTTCGTTTTGTTTTTATGCCTGTTTTATTTCTTTGAAGCTTTTGAACCTTGAAAAGTTGATTTCGGTCATAACCCAAGTAAATGACCTCATATGGGAATTATGAAGGTTCCATCAGCTCAAGAGCGGCAAAATGTTGCTACAAGCATGGCTTTCCTTAGTCTCGGGGCTTTCGGTATGATTTTGGGGCCAGTTATCTCTTTAGCCTTCGAAATTTTACTTAAAGTTGACTTTGGCCAACATTCTTGGTAAACGCGCTAGGATGAGAACTCCATCAGGGCAGTTAGCTCTAGAATACTGAATTTTAACTAGAATGACCCTTTGAGAAGTTTGGGGAGCTTTCAATTAAATTCTGAGGCCTCTGATAGAAATTGGCAAAAATGGCCCATTGGGTGTGGGACCCACTTTTCATTTGAATGACCTCGTATGGGAATTTCAACTAAACCATTGAGTCCAAAACATCAAATTTTATGGGGTAGCATATCTCATTTGCATGCACGTGGTTTTGAAGGAATCATCAGCACCCTGTCGGAGTTTTGGAGTTGTCCAAAACTCAGCTTGTGTAGCTGATATCTGCAGACACCTCTTCTCTCCGCATTTGCGGGATAGGCTCCGCATTCGCGAAGGTGTAAATGCGTCTACTCGGTGTTCGCGGGCAAGAGGCTGCGTTCGCGGAGGTTTGAGGTATCCTTCTCCGCGTTCGCAGAAGTCTGGGAGTCCTGGGGGAGCCTTCTCTCTGCGTTCGTGGATAGGGTTTTCGCATTCATAGAGGTGTGAATCCCTTCTTCTCTAGTTCATGGGCCCCTGGCCGCATTTGCGGAGTAGGGTTTGTTTTCTCTCCGCGTTCAAGGAGTTTTTCGGATTGCAGTGGATTATAAAGGGAGGTCGTGGCTCATTTTGGAGAATGTTTGAAAATTCATATCTCCTTTTTATTTTATCGATTTTTGGTGATTTGAAGTCCTATGCATTCATATTTTCGTTGTCTTTGTGGGTTTGTGGTCGATTTGTGGTGTGTGTTACTCGATTTCCATGATTTCGAGGCGTAAGATGCTATCCTAGGCCTATTTTTTAAAGTTTTGTATTTCTTGTTGTTGGTTGTTTGGAGCTGATCCGAGCCTCGATGAATATTCCATTTTGGTATACAAGTTCGAGGGAGGATTTGGGACCTCATCACGGAGTAAATTTTGGAAAATCCGGAGGTGGTCCCACGTTTCTCGATTTGATTCAAAAATTGGTCTGTCTTTTATTTTAATGATTTTAGTGTCTAAACTACTGTATTAATGTTGTTACACTATTTTGGCAGCGTGGCAGAAACCTGAGGCCGCTCAGAAGGGGAAGCTCCGGCAATGTGACTTAGAGCGGGCGTGATCGGCTTTCTGGTAAGTTACGACTTCCCTTCATCCTAGATGGAGTTTGAATGCGTAATTACTTGTCGACTTGTGTTCATCTGGGTTGGGTAGCTAGGAATTCTGTTCTTCTTCTCTAATATCTTCTTTTAGAGTTGATTTTTTGACTGTTCGGGCCTAGTAGCTTGCTTTATTATGGGTTGTTGACTTGAGATGTTGGTGATTTGTTGTGGGTTATCTGTTGGGTGGTTATCCGTTGTTGCATGCATGGGTTCGGGGTATTTTCTTGTGTTTTGTTGTTTGCGGTGAATTTTCGACCTTAGAATAGGTTAGGGTAGTGTTGCCTTAGTCCCATGCACCTAGTGGACTTGAGTATGTATCCGACGTCGATTCGGATAGACTAGATCCTTGTAGACTGGTATAGTAGACTTGGGTCTGATAGTATGGGCCTTATTTTAGGCGAATTTGTGGCTTTTCGGGTCATCTATTCTTTCTCTTCCTATCTCTGCGGTTCTGGGGTGCTGCCGAAAGATTTTGTTGTTGCACTGATTGACAGTTGGGTTGTGTTATGCTAGAAGCCTTTGGTAGATATCCTTGTGGGGTTGGCATCCTGTGGTGTCTAGCCCTATGTTGAGTTGGTTGGTGGTGGCTTTACTCGGTTTGAGGTGGCTAGCTCCAGTCTGAGGCTGACGTTACATGGTTAGAGTCTGTTATTTCCAGCTTGAGACTGTTGAGCGACGGTTGCTATCTCCAGTCCAGGCTGATGTTACAAGGTTAGAGTCTATTATTTCCAGCTTCAGACTGTTGAGCGAGGGGTGTTATTTTTGGTCCGAGGATTATGTTACACGGTAGAGTCTGTTATTTCCAGCTTGAGATTGATGGTTTGGGTTCAAGGCCCAGGTTCTACTATTTACTGTTCGAGCTCCTTATTTCCAGTACGAGGTTGATGTTACACGGTTAGAGTGTGTGTTATTTCTAGCTTGAGATTACTGGTTGGGTTCATGGCCCAGGTGCTATCTTTATTGGGTTCGAGGCCCATGGGTGTCAAGGCTTTTTGAGTTGGGTTCCCTTGTTCTATAGTGTAGCTTCTCTGTGTACCTGTCGGACTTATTGTGGTCCGGTCGGGTTCTTGTTTGTCTGTGCTTGAGTGTGCCTAGCGGGTCTTTTGGGGGCCCCAGCTGGGTTTAGTTATGATATTCTTAGCTTTACTTTTTGTTTACTCTATTCCTGTTCTGTTGACCTCTGTTGTGTTGATTCTATCTTGTCTTCCTATTTTTAACTTTCTTTCTCAGTCGGCCTATGATGCCTATTGAGTAACTATTGTTTTGGTACTCATGTTACAATCTACATCTGTGTTCGTGATGTACATGGAAACGAGGGTGAGCACATGGAATTCTGGATTACCTGTCTTCTTCTGTATTTATATTTTTACTTGTCTTTTGCTTTCGAGATAGTTTGTTTCTGTGGTCCACTTTATGGACACCTACTCTTGTAAGTTGTTCTGTACTTGTAACTTCTAGGTTCTAGGAGGTGTCTTGTATATATATATAGTTTTCATTTTGTTTCCACCTTCTCTTGTGTGTTCTTTATTTATGTTTCCACTTAGTTGAATTTAGTTTCCACCCTTAGTTCCATTACTGTTAAGTTATGGGATAGGGTTTTGGCTTTCCAACTGGGGGGATAGCAGGTGCCATCATGGCTCGAGAGATTGGGTCGTGACAGATGACTCGGGAAGACATAATCCGTAAACATTGATGGCATATCTAGATGTCATAAGGCTTAAACATTGATGGCATAACGAACTATCATACAAATCATAAATCGTAGTTCTTTTGTCAATGTGAAAATAATACTTTTGGAACCATTTCTGTTTCCTTAAACTCTTCTCAAAAGATACTTTAAAATACTCTTGAACTCACTTAAAAATTCCAAATTCAATGAATGAAAATAAATGCACAAAAGCTTTCAAAAAAATATCATCAACTAGGGTTCATGTGAAAAGAGCATGAACAACAACCCAATAATCTCAATTCTTATAATATCATAATCTCATAATTAAAAAATCTGAACTTGGATTAAGAATTCAATTTGAATTTAAAATCTCATGAATCTTTGAGTAGAATACTGGATTTAACTCTTCCTGATTGAATTTAAATGTAGGGCGTGAGGACGAACTAGTACAGTACTATGAATAGTCTTGCATATCGGGAAGAACAATGTTCTTAAAGTGGTTTGATGAAGAACTTGATTGGAAGACTTGAAACCCCAGCTTTTGTATTCCTTGCGGTTTTCTTGGAGATGAAGAATGGAGAAGAATCTATGATTGAAAACCTTAGGTATTTTGTAAAGTTTTGAGTTTCTTTCAGTATGTCCTTTGAACTATTTTGGCAAACTATTACTGTTTTCAGAGTATTTTCACACAATTTTGAGTATAAATCTTTGAGATAGTTTGAGTTTGAGATGTTTTGAGACTTTTGAATTTAAATTTTGTTTTAAAGTTTAAAACTGCTTGAGTTCGTCTTTCGCTAATTAGTCACCCAGACGAAGGGTTCGCTTGGGTATCAACAATGGTTCTCGAGTGCCGGCCACGTCTAGGGTGTAGGTTCGGGTCATGACACTAGTATTCAACAGTATGACTAACTTTAACATGTCAAACAAATAGAGGGAGGATAAAAACAGCTGGATGACCGCAACTGTGCCACATACATTCCTAATTTTTTTATGTTCATGTTCTTGTCTAGATATGTTGTTTATAACTGTTGTTTTAAATAGAGTGAAAACCAAAAAAAGAACAAATGATTACATATGAATATGCAGGAATAAAGATAGTAAAAAAGTTTTAAGAACTAGAAAGAAGAGAGCTCGTGAGTATGAAGTGAAAAGTTCAATTTTTTTATTTTTACTGCATAAGACTTACATATATAATAAGGAATTAACTTCATGGACCTAAAGATCAGCAACAAATCTGCTAAAGATAAAACAAACTCCTAAAGACTAGGTATAGAAGTTATTAAAAAAATAAAGCTAATTTACGCAGTAAATAAAAGGCTGAAGTCCTAAAA
The DNA here is from genome assembly GCA_018342035.1 of Solanum appendiculatum. Lineage (NCBI taxonomy): Eukaryota > Viridiplantae > Streptophyta > Magnoliopsida > Solanales > Solanaceae > Solanum > Solanum appendiculatum. The sequence continues at coordinate 319,478 of JAGDQO010002135.1, forward strand.
CATAGCAACTAACACTCCTCCTTTGTTTAGGAACTCCTGATTCCTAGCTTTTCTCTGAAAAACTCAAACTTGCTGAGGGAAAGAGGCTTGGTGAAAATGTCAGCAACCTGATCATCACTCTTGCAATAAAGAAGCTTCACATCTTTATGTTTCTGCACGTCTCTTAACAAAAACAACTTAATATTGAAATGCTTCGTTTTTTCATGAAAAATTGGATTATTAGCAATAGAAATTGCAGCTTGATTATCAATGAAAACCTTAATCCCTTCTTTTTGCTCCATATTCAGATCACACATATTTTTTCTCAACCATTGTGCTTGATTCACAGTTGTTGTTGCAGCAATAAATTCTGCCTCGGCTATTGATTGTGTTACTATATCTTGTTTCTTGGAAGACCAAGAGTAAGCTCCTCACCCAAGATTGAAATAGAACCTGAAGTACTCTTCATCTCAGGTGCACCACCCCAATCACTTTCAGAGAATCCGTTAAGTCTAAATTTCTGACTTTTGTGAAACTTAAGACCATAGTTGATAGTTCCCTTGATGTATCTGACAATTCTTTCAGCTTCTCTCAAGTGTAAATCACTTGCACAATGCATGAACCGAGACAAAAAAACTCATTGCATACAGAATATCAGGCCTTGTTGTAGTCAAATACATCAAGCACCAAATAAGACTTCTATAATATGCCTCATCCACCTTTTCTGCTCCATCATCTTTGGAAAAGTTTTCCTTTTGGTTCATTGGAGTACTCATAACTTTGAAGTCTTCCATCTGAGACTTCTTTAGGATTTCTAGAGCATATTTTTTCTGACAAATGAACACATTGTCTTCATTTTGTTTTATCTTCACTCCAAGAAAGTACGCCATCAGTCAAAGGTCTATCATTTAAAAGACCTTCATCATTTCCAACTTGAAGTCCTCAATTAGGCAAACCTTACTTCCTGTGACAAAGAGATCATCAACATTAAAAGAAATTATAAGTATGTCCGCACCTAAACAATTAATATAAAGTGTAGACTCAGATAGTCTCTTTTTGAAGCCTAAACTTAGAAAATGGTCGTCAATCTCACTATACCAAGCTCTTGGTGCTTGCTTTAAACCATAGGGAGCTTTCTTTAGCAAATAAACCTTATTTTCTTGCCCCTTGAAAACAAAACCATCCGGTTGCTCAACATAAATCTCCTCCTAGAGAAGACCATTGAGAAAGGACGACTTAATATCAAGTTGATAAACGTTCCAACCTTTTTCCGTTGCAATGGCTAGTAGCAATTTGATTGTGTCAAGTCGAGCAACTGGTGCAAAAGTTTTTCAGTAGTCTACTCCAAAAATTTGAGCATAACCTTTAACCACAGGCCTCGCTTTGTGTTTTTTTATGGAACCATTACCATTTAGCTTTGTCCTGAAGACCTATTTTACATAGTGATCTTTCTGTCTAGAGGTTTCTCAACAAGCACCCAAGTTTGATTTTTTCGATAATCATCATCTCTTCCTTCATTGCTGCCACCTATTTGTCATCCCCTTCTATTTCATCATAGCTTGCGGGCTCACAAATTGCAGTATTGCATCTCTAATAGATATCAGAGATCAACTGCGTGCCTCTAACATGAGGATCATCTACTAGATCTTCTGGATCTAATAGACTGTCAACTGGTGGATTGTTTTCAGGCTTCTCCAAATTCGAGTGATGGTCCTCAATTAAGTGAACATCTCTACTTATGATAATTTTCTCTCCGAGAGGTTCATAGACCTTATATGGTTTGGAGAAAACACTGTAGCCTATAAAGATGCCAGGAACTGCCTTCTTATCAAGCTTATCTCTTTTAACCTGTGGAATATAAGAGAAACACAAGCAGCCAAAAATTCTGAGAAATTGCAATGAGGGTTTATAACCATACCATTCTTCATATGGTGTTTTATCCTTTACAGATCCACAAGGAAGTTTGTTTTACGAAAAAACAGTAGTACTGGCAGGCTCCGCCCAGCACCCTTTTGGTAGATGTTTCTAATGTAGCATGCACCTACTCATCTCCATTATTGTTTTGTTTTTCCGCTCACTAACTCCATTTTGTTGTGGAGTATAAGGGACTATTAGCTGATGTTCTATACCAGCTTTGTCACAGAGTAATTTGAACTGATTTGAAGTGTACTCCTTCAAATTATCAAACCTTAAAAGTAAGAATTTTGCAGCCACTATGATTTTCCACCTTTGCCTTATAATTCGAAAACACATCAGCTATTTCTGACTTGAATTTTAAGAAAACAATCCAGGTCAGTCTTGTTAGATCATGAATAATTGCAATGTAGTAAAGACTACCATTTAAAGATGGTGTTCTATGAGATCCACACAGGCCTGTATGAATAAGCTGAAGCTTTTTTGTCCCTCTCAAAGTTCTTTTGGGAAAGGGCAACTTGTTCATCTTACCAAGTAAGCAAGCTTGGCAATATGTCCACTGATTCTGCAATCTTGGTAGATCATTCACAAGTTCCTTTCTTAGCAAGAACATCATAGCTTAATGATGAAAATTACCCATTCTTTTATGCCAAACTTCTGTAGAGTTGTCTGACATAAGAAAAGTTGTCTGCTCTTCTTCAAAAGGATTGAGCAGGAAACACCTCCCCTCCATTTTGACCTTGAATATCTCATCGCCTGATGGATCTTCTATCACACAATTTTTTTTTTGAAGAACAAATTGAGTCCATTCTCAATTAGTTGACCAACACAAAGAAAGTTTCGATCAATGTCTGGAACAAACAAAACATTTGCGATAAACTTAGTTCTAGAGCCACTGGTATTGGCTATGATGCCCTCGCCTTTCACAGAAAGACACTCGCCATTTCCAATTCTAACTTTCTTTGTCTCAGTGTTCCACAACTCTTTGAACAACATCTTATCAGATGTCATGTGGTTAGAGAAACCACTATCAATTAACAAACTTTCACTTGCTCTAGACTTGTGAAACAAGTTCTAACAAAGAGGTGATCTTCTTCTTCTCGATCAACAACTTGAGCTTCAACTTCATGCTGCTGAATTTTTTCTTTACAAATTACAGTTTCATGACCCTGTTGATTGCACTTGCTTCATTTTGAGTCAGGTCTCCTCTAACATTTTGAAGGAGGGTGATATTTTTTTCCACAACGCTGATAAGGAGGATAGTTGGCCTTCTTGCTTTTAGCAAAATTCTCACTATTTTGTCCTTGTATCTTCTTGTTCTGTTTCTTCTTGTTTCTTCCATCATCTTGATGTTTAACTAGTAGGGCTCGTTCAACAACTCCTTCCTGTCTCATTACACGTCGTTGCTCTTGTACTTGAAAAGCACTTAAGAACTTTGCGAGTGTAATTTTGGACAAGTCTTTAGTAATTTCTAAGGTTGTAACAGTAGCCTCAAATCTTTCAGGTACTGTTACAAGGATTTTCTCAACAATCCTTGAATCGTTAAAAGTGGAACCCAACAATCTGACTCGGTTTGCATTATTAAGAAGTCGGTGAGAATACTCCTTTATGGTTTCACTTTCCTTCATCCTTTCCAGCTCAAACTCACGTACTAAATTTAGCACTTGCATCCCTCAAATTCTTTTATCTCCTTCATACTCAGTCTTGAGGTAATCCCATACCTCTTTTGCTAACTTCAGGGACATGATACGAGTAAAGATGGTGGATGAAACTGTTGTATACAAGCATACATGTGCCTTTGATTTCATTGTTTTACTTTCCTTGTGATTTTTAATCAGCGCCATTATGGGATTGTTTGGTAAGGGAACAATCTCGTAATCATCTTCTACAGCTTTCCAGAGATCCAAATCTTCTAGATATGTTTGCATTCTAACTTCCCAGATCTGATAACTTTCTCCGTTGAAAGTTGCTGGTGCCATTGAAGAAAAACGTGCTTCTCAGTCCATGGAATGCTCTAAAACCGATTAATGAACAAAGGTTACTTAATAATAAAAAAGCACGGATACCAATTGTTTTTTAAAATAGAGTGAAAACAAGAAAAAGAACAAAAGGTTACTTATGAAAATGCATGAATAAAGATAGTAAAAAAGTCTAAAGAACTAGAAAGAAGAGAACTTGTAAATTTGAAGTGGAAAGTTCAATTCTTTATTTTTACTACATAAGACTTACATATATAATAAGGAATTAACTTCATGGACCTAAAGATCCATAATAAATCTGCTGAAAATAAAACAAACTCCTAAAGACTAGGTAAAGATGTTATTTAAAAAAAAATAAAGCTAATTTACTACAGTAAATAAAAGGCTACAGTCCTAAAACATAGCAACTAACAATAACCCTTCTGGAAGGTCACTGAAATATACTTTAAGCCTCTAAGCTTATAAAACAAGGAAGGAAATCTACAGCCTTTGTTGTTACAATAGAACATATCAGCAATATCATCGATTAAAATTTTAAAATATAAAGATTATGCAACAAGTTTTATACCCTAACCACTTCAGTCTTATTTGTTTGGAAAGAAAGTAATTGGGTTTTCTGTAAGCATATTCGAGACCTAGAGATATTCTTTAAAAATAGCAAATTTTGTTCCATATGACCTGATTTTCAAGATCACTTGCTTACACCGATCATCACTTTTAAGTGATTGAGTTAAAACACCATATATTTGAAAATAGTTAGACACACAAAGCCAAACTCAAATCCGCAAATTTGGAATGATGCGGGCACACTCCTCTGGTGTTAAATTACATGGTTTGAGATTGTTCTATAAGATAGTGGATCACAAATATAGTGGTACATTAACCTCACAAATTTTTAGTTCATTGTTATTCCAACACATGAGATCCTAAGATTTGAAAATTTATTCTTTTCTCTATTTACTACAAACACTTTTGGAATTTAGTGGGGAAAATATGCTTTTATTTGATAATTTATTGTATAATAGAAATTATGTCACAACAAATATTTTCTAAGTACAGCTCCTAATTCAATAGAGTGCCATTTTAGTTCACAGTTTTAAATTTTAATATACTTTTTAACTCACACATCCCAACAACGATTTAGCTAAGAATGTAATACAATTTAAGCAAAGGATCTATCATCCATGTAAGTGATACAATGTCATTGGGACTAAGTCTAGTAGTTGTCCCTATATTTATATTATGTTCAATATTTGCCAAGAGTCTGTTTAAAGGTTCGGTACTTATATATTTAAATAAGAATAATGTGAGAATTTAATAACCCCCAATTTACCACAAAAGAAAAAGGATATAATATTAGAATGAAATAGGCCACAGTAGAGAAGAATGGACATGTATAACATATTTCAACACAAACATGTTTTAGCTTGAGGCATAGCTGATTGATTGAATATACACAACTACCTAATGTAACCTAAACCAATGGTACTACACTTAGGTTACATAATGATTTCTCATTTTCATTTCCGAACACATCAGGGAGATACACATATTAGGTAAGATTAAACTAGTATGCCAAAAGAGGCTTTCAAAACTACCTAAAAGATGCAAAAATAGATAGTGTCAAGCCAGCAATATGATCTACAAAAGCCTTCTCATTATTTTTAATAAGTTAATGTAATATTCAAACACCAATGGATTCCTTTTGTTAACGGATGAGAACATAATCAATACTTCATTTAATATTATTAAATTGAGTATTGCAAATTACTTACATAAAGAACATGTAGTGTGCCACTACTGGCAGTGGAGAATAAGAAAGTCAGAATAGCAATAATAATATATCGTAGACATATATTTACAAATTGTAGGTAGTTTAGTAATTGTTGTAAATTTTACATTTGTTTACTTCTTATCTTCCTTCTAGCGATCATTAATACTTCACACCAAAGAAGAGAATGGTTTTTCAACAAATAGGGAAATACTAACTCTTGAAAATTCTTGATTATTTGGCAAGATTCCTTTGTTTGATAAGTAATCAAAGATTTTATAAATGCTTGAACTAAGTCACTGCAATAAAACATAACTACAAATTGTGCAAATCTCCAATTGTACCTAGAATTGCATCAATACCATGCATGATAACCATGCCAAAAAGCAAGAAAAATAAACATCGTTGTTTTAGGCTATGTAAATTCTTCTATGTTTTAAAAAAATTCTATCAATTCTTTGAAGCCAAAAAGCACACTAAATGGCTAGAGGGATGGTATTCCAAGTCTTCTATGATTTCTCGCACATCCTTTGTTTGTTTCAACATATCAACTGCTCCCTAGTTGAATTTTGCATGGACCAGTACATGTGTAAGATTGACAACAACATGCTTCACAGCAGGGTAGTAACTCTACAATGTAAAACGAGATGGCCAACATCTTTAGCAAGTTCCCTTATGAGATAAGAAGCTCCAAAAAGCACTATAGGTCTTACTATTGCCACATAATATGAGATTTCCTAATGCAGAGTATGGATTTGTACTAAATTTCTACATAAAATGTTGATAAGTGATAACTATGTCATGGCCATAGGAGAAATAGTTAGACTTGCTACTGGGAAGGCATACAATAGGTAAGCGGTGAAGATATCAGCAGTGGAATTCTGTTTCTGAGAGCAATCAAGGGTATTGGAATGACGACCATGGGTGATGAGAGTTTGAATCCCAACATAGGCAAAAAAGCTAAGTGCCAATTTTTAGATCTACCTAAGGCTTGGGGAAAGTTATGGAGTACCTAGATTGGTGGGAGAACGCAAGTACTCGGTGGAAACATTTATGGAACACGTACATTGGCCGAGATACCAATGTTATATTTTAAAGAAATTGTTCACAAGGACTGCAATGTACTTTAACCTTCTTGAAAATATTGTCGGCAACATGGGGAGCTATATGAAAAAGTTACACGTAGGTTAAGTTCAAGCTTCTGGAATACATATCAGACAAAGGGTCCTTCTGTCAAAAAGTTTAATCATATCCGATCCAAAGCACACTCTAGACATGACATGGCATATAAGACCCCTAGAGATCCTACACAAGCTACTTTGCATGCATAAAACACAATATAATAAAAAATATAAAAATTTAAGTAGAAAGTCACATATCATAAAAGATTTAGACATAAAAGCGAAAGTCTAATCATTAGTCTTGACAAGATAATCTAATACATCAAAAGAGTGGTTGGGACGTAACCTATACACCATATACAATGTCTAAAAACTAAAGACATAAAAAATCATAGTAAAGATGACATTCATTGTCCTTGGAACATGAAGGTCACCAAGTATTCGAATGATCAAGCAAACACCTAGCCCGAATGTGAGGAGAAAGAGAGTCGGACCTACATTATTAAATAATGTAGGTACAAGTATGCATTAGTACATGGAATGTACTAGGTATGAGGAAATGCATAAAAACATAAACATGATCATATGAGAACATTTAAACATGATATGCATGACCAAACTAAAACATCATAAAGCCTTTTAAGGATAAATCATAAATCATGAGCATGGTCAATGCATCTTAAAACATAATGAAAACTTTGTTAAAACCTTTGAAGAAAACATAGTTTTTTTGTGGGATATTTACCATTATTCGGCATAGATCATGTGAGCTATAACATGAAATTCGGTGTCTTACTCCCACACCGAAAAGAGATGTCCAACTTGCTAAGGTAAGGACCATACTTCTAGCTTAGGTGGATGCACTAGCTTAGTCACATAAAACAATCCTACGGGGGCACGTAGTTAGGGATAAGGAGATTACTACTAAAGACCCGGTCTCTACTAACGAGAGATTCTCCCTGTCAATATCCTCATGGTGCTAAATAAAAATCCCAACGGAATTAGTCATAAACTTATTTATATCATCATACTTGGGAAGGCTTAATTAAACTACCAATCCAATCATAAAGTCATTATAGAGTAGCTCCTTTAAATCATGATTTATATATGTGTGAGAAAACCTTTCACACCCATGATTTCATGATATGTGAGAAAACCATTCATAATTTATTGATTCTTTTCTCATAAGATCCTTAGTTCATAAGAATCATTTTCATAAAAGCATGCATAGCTCTCATAAATCATACTTCATAAATTCTGAAGATTTCTTCCTAAATTCATCATTAAAATCAAGTAACAAGCATGGGCCCATATGAAATCAATTAAAACTTTGTAATTAATTCAAATCATGCATAATAATATTGAAATCAAATAATTAAATCATAATAAATTGGGTAAAAATTGAATTGCATGAAACCCTAATCAAATTGAATAAAAATTAAATTGGATATTGAGCTTCTTTTGGGACCCAATGGATGAATAGTATCCATTGGTGAATTCCCACATACCTTGATAATCAAAGTCTAGCAAAGAAGAGAAAAGAGGAGACTTAAATCTTGAAACCCTACGTTTCTTCCTTGAGCTTGAGAGAGAACTGAGGAAGAGGACTTGAGAGAATTTGGAGAAATTTTTGTTAATGGGAGAGATTAAGGCTTAGTTTATAGGAGTGTCAATGGTTATAGGGTAGTTATAGGTACAAAATGACGTATTTTAGGGGTTGGGTAGGTAGGAAAAGACATAAATGACTTTTATTAACACATGTCGAAGTGACCTACGGTCCGTGGAACTTTCTACGACCTGTACTGGTCAACCGTAAAACCACTCACTGGACCCTAATATTTTGCCAACTTCCACGAGACCTTTCTACGGCCCATCAATCTTTCTACGTCTCGTAGAACCCAAGTTCAAGTTCAAATTTCATTAAGTCTGGAACACTACTACTGAACCCATCTAGGACCCCAAGTCAAAACAGCAACCTGTCCTGCTAACTTGTATTTCAGTTTACTAGGACATGGAAATTCAAACACTCAACCATGGTCCTACAACTTTCTTTATACAGCCTGTAGGACTTTCTACGACCTGTAGATAGGGCAGTAGTTCCTGCACCAATGCAAAAATCTGAACTTTACTTTTTAAAATCCGACTTTCCAATTTTCGAGGTGTTACAGATCCCTGGTGATATGGAATTCTAGAAAGCTTCATAAATGTTTACATTACATTGAACAATGTTGTTTTTGTGTTTTGGCCAAGAATTTAAGGTTTTAAGAACAGAATGAGAACTTCATGGAAGGTTTGACTTATGTTTTGGTGGTGACAAGAAACCATCAGTAGCAAAGAATGTTTAGAACAAATGAAAATCAAAAGCCATCTACTTAGAAGATGATGAGCATAAAACTTATGGCCTTAGGGGTCGTTTGATAGAATGTATAAAAATAATGCTAAATAAAGTGTATTAGTAATACTTGTATTAGTTATGCTTGCATTAGTTATACATATATTATTTCTTATGCATTGTTTGGTTTGGTATATAAAAAAATAGCATGCATTGTATAAAAATATCCTCCACAATTAAGATGGAAAAGATGTAAAACATGTTTTAAGGGGTATTTGGGTGTTTAACCATGCTAATGCATCCATTAGATCCCTTTGCATTACTAATACTGAGAAATCCATGGTATTAATACTAAACTCCTTAAGGTACTACTCATACATAGAGCTAATGCATGCATTATTTTGGCTATACACTCTACCAAATTCCCCCTTAGTCTTCATCTGTTGTCCACTAAAAATTGTCATAATTCAGCTCCTTGGTCAAATATACCACCCAAAAAAATACAAAGTCTCCATTCACAAGAGATAGAAGCAGATTTGTGGAAATACATTACATGAAAAGGACAATTAGAACTCTGAAGATTATGGAGGCACCAAAACAAATCAACAAAAGCATTACTAGATAAATACTAATGTTAGAGAAGAAGATAACACACAGAACAAGAATGATTTTCTATTCCAATAGAACATGAACACGGGAGAAGTACAAAAATGAGACATGTCCTTGATCAATAGTAAGGATATCCTGATGTGTTCCTTCAAGCTTCACTTATGCAAGAACAAATGTAATAATGTTAAGTTTCAAAAAAAAATAATCAAAATCAACAAATATATAACCAAGTAAAAACTGGAGAGTCGGTACTAATGAAAGGCTTAATTTTTTTACGAGGTGGTGCCTCAAGGGCAAGAACCCATATAAAATCATTAGCAGAAGAATCATTTCCTCTGTTTTCTTCCATTTTTGTTGCTTTCTTTCAACAAAAGTTCTTCTTTTTTCAGGTGATACAAGATGATTTGTAGTCTTTTGAGGGGTTTTAAAAATGCAGCTTACTATTGGTTTTCCTAATAAAGCACATAATTCAAATAAGCCCCAAATTGGAAAAACCTTGACTACTTCCTTTTGTAGACACAATCCAATTCATAGGCATTTATAAAATGCAATCCAAACATTAGGATTCGACGAATCATGTTTGATTAACATAAATCGAAAGGTCGACTCTCCTCACCCTCTATCCCCAACCCACTACAAAGACAAAAGAAAACAAGAAATAAGCATCTAATCAAGGATATAGAGACATATTTTTAAGGTTTATGTCAACAATAAGAGCACCTCAAAAGGCAGGCACTGTTCGGCAAGTGTCAACAATTTAAATACACAAAACATTAGATGACAATGAAAACACATTTGAATTCCCAGATACAGTCAAATTTGAACAAGTTAAAACAATGGTGTTAACACGTGATGCAAAAGATAACCAAAATCAAAAAGTAGAACTAATGTAATTTCTTTTATAGATTCTGTATCAAAATATATGAAAAATAGCCATAAACAGCTCAAACATAAGTGGGAACCAGTTAATTCTTTTCAATATTTTCCCCTAATTGTAGAACTCACCTTGATTGTCATACGCATCTCAAGGGATATTGTATTTTGTATGAATTATGCAGGATGACACGTATAATTATATTATAAGAATAGTTCAAGATACGTAAATTCAAGAATTCCATGTTTACAGAGTTAGATTAGTTAACTAATGACGATACTCAATAAGCAGAATAACATAAGAGTGCCTTAAAAAAATTGTGAGATGAATAGAAGGGCACTCAAAACTTTCATATAGTTTGCTTTCAGAAACTTCATAAACATAGTTAAGATCATTTTTACTGTCCTCACAAAAGAAAATCATGTAATGACTATTAACCTTCAATTTTTAAGTGATACATTTTGCACAATTTGTGGACTTTATTAAGTAGAATTGGAAATATTATTAATATAAATAAAAAGGATAGTTTCGTAGAGAAAGATAACATCAGATTTAAAGTAAGTTGGTAAGTGAAGTTCAAGCATCAAAACATGTGAAAGTCGAGCAAAATAGATTGATTTATAGTATGCCCTACTGCAGAATAATACACGCAAAATTGGCATTGCACAATTTGCCAAACTTCATTTTGGTCTTTAGTTTTTGCACAATTTGCCAAACTTCCTTTTGGTCTTTAGTTTTTGCACAATATTATTTAACCTTCCAAAGCCATACATATCAAAAAAACATACACCTACTACAAAAGATCATCCATCCAAAATAAGTAAAAAAAAATCATAACTTATTACATCAGTTACACTATCTTGATCAATGTCAAGAGAACATGTATCCAATCCATTTTTGTTTCAAAAGTATAATAGAAAAAAACACTGATTAAAGGTAATTCACTGGCCACATAAATTGCTTTAGTTGATTTGCATGAGGCTTCTAGGAATTTTAATAAGCGAAGAGGCTAGCTAAAGAAGAAGTCAATACCATTAACCTCATTAATAGTGATTCCACACGAGCAATCGATATTATCAAAAAAGTAACTAGAAGGAACCCGGACAAGCTCTGCTACAATCAGACGACCATTAACTTCATTTCTAATAACAAGACAAGATGAAGCAACGCAGGATATAGTCCACGATTCATGTTGCTGCAGTTGACCATCCTCAAATATAATAAATCTTTCAAATAAATCTAAAAGAAAATGAACCAACGCGGGATAGATGGCATATATAGTCTGTAGAGGGGTTATATAGGGCAATCCAGACTAGATTACACACTAAAAAAGTAATAAATGTAGTCTATTTGTTTTCAAAGTACAATTGTTTTTCCTAATTAAGCACAAAATCCAAATAAGCCCCAAATTTAAAAATCGTTGACGACTTTTTTTTTACAAACATAATCCAACTCAAATACATTAACAAAGCACAATCAAAACTTAAGAATTCAATTTGCTCAACATGGCAGTATGCAAACTGAAAGATCTACTCTCCTCTCCCTCAATTCCCAATCCACTACTACCAAGACAAAAAGAAAACAAGTAATACACATCAAATCAGAGACTATAGTGACATGACTGACATCTTAATAAGGGTTATGCCTACATTGTTTAGACATATTGAACATGTTAAAAGGTAGACACTCCAGTCTCAACAATTTTAATACACAAGACATAACGTGAAAATGAGAACACAATAAAATTTCCAGATAGAGACAATTTTGAACAATTGAGTTAACACGTGAAGCAAGAGATTACCAAAAAAAAAAAAACTAGAACTAATGTAATTAAGTCTATAAATTATGTATATAAATAACTATAATGTCTCTGACCCTTTCGAAGTTCTTCTTTATTTATAGAATTCACCTGAAGGAGTAATTTAAAATTTAAAAAGTAGATGAAGAATAATTATGTTGTTATAAATTGAAAGAAAATAAAAACTGTGTAAAGGCAGAGATGGAGACTGGGACGGGGAGGGGAGATTCTCTCTAGTTTTGGTGAAAAGTAATTTGAGCAACTTATATTACAGTGATTGCTAAGCTCCAGAATCCTAAAATCAAAATATCCGAGAAAAACAATCAAGCGAACTTGGCTTGGGGCCTGTTAGTTTCATGGAAGAGTGAACTTGCTTAGGTTTGGAGTGATTTTTGTTCAATATGCTAGTTGAAGAATGTAAATTAAGTTTTGGGTATAATAAAAAAATATTTTTGGTTAAAAATTCTATGAGAATTTTCACAATTTCTTTGTAATTGCATGTAATTAATGTTGCATATTCTTAATATTTTTTAACTCACCCTATGACACTTCAAAATTTCGCATCTATCATGACAATTTTTTAATTGTAATAATACTTTGAGCAAAAATATGAGATCTAATATTTTATCATTAAATTAAATTTGATGCAATCATTTTTATGAAAAAAATATAATATTGATTTTAATTTTTATTAGTTTTTTATTCTAAACTTTCTTATATTATTCTTCAAATCTTATTTCATTTTGATGTCTTTTGATAACAATGTTATCCATTCTCAAATAATACAAAACTAATTTATTACTTATAATATTAGGAAATAAAATTTTATGAATATAAGATGAAGGTAGAATAAAAAGAATCACATTCACTAAAAGTTATTTCCACCTATCATCCTCAAAAGAATGGTAAAAGATATTGAGGAAGTTCAAGTGATAGTTTAATAGATTTGTTAGTAAATGCATTGTCAACTTCAACGTTTGAGAAGTTGATATACATGATTTGAATATGTTGTCTTCAGAATACCAAATGATATTTTTATCATGGGGAGTAAATATGTATTGTATAATGTTTTTCAAAACCGAGGTTGTCACACTGAATTTTTCATACAAAATTATTAACAAGACAACAATCAACATGTATTACAAATAAGTGTACTTTTTTCTAGTTAAATTTTAACGAGGGAAATTATGACATTCTAAAGTATTAACAAGACAACAATCAACATGTATTACAAATAAGTGTACTTTTTTTCTAGTCAAATTTTAACGAGGGAAATTATGACATTCTAAAGAAAATGTTATAAAGTATTAAATTTAATATGAATGTCCACCACTTTCTCACACATCCACAACCTCCCCATAATGTATCTTCATCGATGATTCTAATGCATCTTAAAATGTCATGGTAATGACAATCCATCATATCCCTTAATATAATTCTATAGATAATTATATGAATAACACATTAGATCTTTTATAAGCTTGGAAGAAATTTTTAAAAAGTTTCATCTCTCTATTTATACTTCTTGCAGTTTTTAATATTGTTTCTTATTTGCTTTTATTTTATAACAACAACAACAACAAACTCATTATAATTCGACACGTGAAATTTGATAGGGTGGTGTGTACGCAATTGATTGTAAGAAAGGTGATACATTTGGTTCGCACCTTAAATCTAAAATTCACCAAAGAATATATGGCTTTTAAGTGTAACTTTATTTTGTGATCCATGTAGGATAAAATTTAGAATAAAGAGTCCCCTCTATAACGCATATTGTGGAGTGTGGAGTCTGCAACCCATATTACTACATGGCCACAAATCATCCAAAACAAGTTTTAAGTTTCTCATAAATTATAGGCTACGTGATTTTTGATGGAAATGAAGCACAAATGCTGATGGAGAAACATTAGTAGCAAACTAGATGTGCTTGAAACCCTCAAATTTTTCACTTCATGTACTTGAATTTAAAGGAAAAGTACCAACCGTAACCCGCAATGACACCTAACTACTCATCATTCATACTTCATGATCATAATATGATTACATAAAACTCGAAAAAAGAATTATTCAAATTACTCGGATGAACCTTTTAATCTACATTAAACTGGTAATGATTAGAACCAAAATAAAATACACAATTCATGTCTAAGATAATGGTTATTCTATCTAAACATACAGGATATAAATGATGGCCTCCATAAATGCTTCAGTTACTAGTACTTATTTGGGTGAGATAGAATATCTAATACTTCAAATCTATATTTGGCACCAAAACAATTTTTGAGAAAACAAAAAAATGGTAATTTTGGAATAAAAAAAATAGCTAGAAGGAACCTGGACAAGCTTTGCTGTAATCAAACGACCATTAACTTCATATGTAATAACAAGACAAGATGAACCAACGTAGGATATAGACATTCATGTTGCTGCACTTGATCATCCTTAAATAAAATATATCTTTCCAAAAGATATCTATTTTATATGAACCCTGCAGGATGACATGTATAATCATAAGATAAGAAAGAGTTCAAGATACGTAAATTTTAGAATCCCATGTTTATAACCAACGACGAAACTCTAGAAGCCGAATAACATAAGAGTGCCTTAAAAAAATAATTTGAAGAAGTATACAAGGGCACTAAAAATTTTCTGATAGTTTGCTTTCAGAAATCTCATAAACATAGTCAATATCATTTTCATGTGTTTGGCCTTGAAGAGACAGGTCTGCACAGGAGAAAGCGTGTTTAAACCTTTAGATGAGGCGGTTCACACAATTCAACGCTTCAAATATGAGAGTCTCACATAAATTATGGAGGAAACTACTATACATTCTTAAGAAACTATACTATACCAGCTTACGACCACTAGTTAAAGTTAGGAAATACTCGCCCACTAAGACCTCGTGACAAACAGTAAATCCATATCTCTCGGTCTACCTAGTTACAATTTATCTTCACATTCCCTTTCACAACATAAAAACTATACACCCAATCACTATGCATCATTGCCTAATCTGTTCTATAACCTTTTGAATACCATAGGGTTCTCCCTTCATAATCATAAGCCTATCTTAGATCTATCACCTCATGAGTACTCTGTTCTTCTATTGAACACCTATACTTGGTCTTCACTAAAACAATGGCACATCGACATAAACTCCCTTCTAGTTAAAGTATACTCTAACTCATCCTAACTAGTAACTATTACTCTACCTTCTATTATGAAACCCACACAAGATTATTACTCCTTAGCCCACACATAAGGGAAAAGTTCCTCATTAATGACTTACTAGGTACATGGCTACAACTTACATACTCTACTCAATAGCTATCCCCATCTCTTAAGTTACTACAGTTCCAAATACATACTTCTAACTTTGGAATTTCTACTAGTTTTGGCTCATACTATCGCAAATCACACTACTTTCTGGGTGACAATACTACCCAAGCATTCTAAAATATACTCCCCTCTTGAAGGGTATTACATGAAACAAGGTTTTAAGAAAGAGAAACTGAGAGTACATCTCGCTTTTGCTCAAATGCACGATTCATAAGAATAAGGGTGCATTCCTTTGAATCAATACACTTAATGCACACTAACGGGCATCTTTCAAGCCCTGTGCAATCTCTTTACTTTCCGAAGACTGTATCTGAGAGTAACTCATCAATAAGAATCTGATATTTGCTACTTCAACCACCTTGAGTATGAGGCTTTTCTATTTCAAACACCTTAATGCACTTTCTTGAAATACATAACATGAATAAGTTCCAATAAAATCATTGGGAGAAAAAACATGAAAACACATCTAATTCTGCCTTTATATGAAGTCTCTAATTTCAAGATTGGTGTCGGGACAAGACCCACGACACCTCAAATACTACTAAATAGAATACAAAAAATGTAGTCCTCCAAAAGTAAGGAGGTCTCACCAAAAATCGACGAGTGGATGATGTGATCTCAATGGAACTTCGGTTGATGATCCTAAGTACATGAGTTTGTATCATGAAAAGATGCATGTCGAATGATATTAGTAAATTGAATGTATGAGTATGTCATATGGCTGAATAAATAAATTACTGAACTGAAGGATTGAAAGTAACTCAATGGAATCAATACATGAATATAAAATGAAAACCATTAATGCTTTACAATAAGATATGCAATGAAAGCAATATGAAAATAATATAGTTTACTTTGTAGGGAGTTTTTCTAACCGACAACCATTACTATGAGCCTAGCAATGATACAACATTTTTCCCACATTGTAAGGGCCATCTTATACCTTGTCGCGGTATAGGATGCTATTGTAACTATGGATCTATCTAATATGCATTCTCAGAGGCAGTGGGGAGTCATACGATAAATTGGTGCTTCCTATACTACTCTCGCTACGTAGTTTTATGGGACTTCAGTAAACAAATAAACTCTTACCTAATTTGGTGCTAGATACTACACCCAAAATATATCAATACCCATTATGATCAATCACCCTTTAAAAAAGGGACTAGTACTTTACTTTACTTTTCACTTTCCCTTACTGAAATACTTTTCAGAAAAGCAATTATACTCTCTCTTTCTCAACTGTCAAATAGTACACGTGAAACCATTCTTGTTCTTTCTTTAAAAACTCTTTCCAAAACATGCTTTTAAAACTCATTGATGACTCGGGAAGTGACAATGCATAAACATTGATGGCATATCTAGATATCACACAGCTTAAACATTGATGGCATACCGGACTGTCATACAAATCATGAATAGTAGTTCTTTTGTCAATGTGAAAATAATACTTTGGGAACCATTTGTGTTTTCTTAAACTCTTCTAAAAAAATACTTTAAAATACTCTTTAACTCATATAAAAATTCCAAAATGAATGACTGAAAATAAATGCACAAAGGGCTTCAAGAAAATATCATCAACTAGGGTTCATGTGAATAAGAGCATGAACAACAACCCAATATTCTCAATGCATACAATAGCATAATCTCATAATTAAGAAATTAGAACTCGAAATAAGAATACAATTTGACTCTAAAATTTTATGGATCTTTAAGTAGAATACTGGATTTTACTCGTATTGGCAAAATTTAAATGTAGGGCATGAAAACGAACTAGTCCAACACTATCAATAGCCTTACATACCTGGAAGAACAATGTTGTTGAAGAGGTTTGAAGAAGAACTTGACTGGAAGACTTGAAATCCTAGATTTTATATTCTTTGCGGTTTTCTTGGAGATGAAGAATGGGGAAGAATCTTTGATTGAAAACCTTAGGTATATTGAAGAGAATCTTGAACTTGGAGCCTTTAGATCTTTAGAAATCACTTTCTCGGAGTTCTTGATCTTTGGAAAAATGAGAATTAGAGATTTTTAGAGTTTCTATATGTATAATGATTTTATTAGATTATAAGATGGAATTAGGGAAGTTGACTGAGGGTAAAAAGTCAAGAATATCCTTCTGGAATGTAAGAGGACCATTAAAAGCAAGAAAAATAACCTTTTAATGAAACCCGTAGGACAAATCGGCGATTTAGAGGTCTCCTCATCAAAAATACTCAGCGGATCGCTCATTGAGACTTTCGATCGCCCAAATAGATAGAAACTTTAGATTTTTAGGACATTTCGGTTAGCTAACTCAACAATTCGCCTACCCATTCGGTGGATTGCCGATTGCGTAGTTTAGTTCGCCGAATCTCCCACCCTGGGTATGTTATCATAACTTTTTACTCCAAACCCTAAATAAGAAAAACATGCTGGTTTTGGAAATCGGACTCATATACGTTTGATTTATTAGGTCATAGGCCACATATTTCATTATATGTTGAGAGATATGATCATTTGAAGTTGACCTTTATGTGAACTTATGCAAGAACTTAGCAAATAGGAATGGTTTGAAATTGGCTTTGTGTTTGAGGTCCCTTATGACCACATAAAACTTTAGACACCCTTGATATACTTGGTAAAGGACCTTAAAACATATGAGAAAGTAGGACAACACCTAGTTAAAGCTCATATATTTACGACAAACGATTCAGATTTTAAGAGTAGAGTTGTGAGAAGTTATAGAATGATTCAAGCCTTAGCTTAGAATTTTTTTCAAGGTGTTACAATACTCCTCATGAGAGACATGAAACTTAAATAAGGAATGAGGGCAGAGAGAATATTTACTACTCCCTCCATTCATTTAAGAAATAATAAGTAAAATGCATATTTACCATGATGTGTAGTCTTAATGGACTTGAGGAGTGATTTGGAATGAGTAGTTAATGGTACGGGTAAAACATGAAGAAACAAAAATGTTGTAAAAATTTAGTTTTAGTATACTGAATGGAGGATACTTTGCGAATCTTTTATAATATTTTAGTATATCTAAATTATGAAACTGAATATTTAATACTTCATTAACTACCTCATCCCAACTAGTTTGTAGCATATTTAATTTATTTATTAATTAGCTTATCCAATGCAAATAGTTATGGCATTAATGTGTTCAATACCTTTTAGACAAACCCTGTGCACTCGTCTAGTATAATGAATATTAATTTATAAATGAGAGTACCACACATTTAATTTAAGTATCTTGTGAAACTGAATTGTTAATACTTTCATAGCTACGGGATCCTAACTAATTTATGGTATATTGAATTCCTTTGATCAACTTACAAATTCTAATTATTGGGGTGCCTAGAGTGTTCGGTATCTTTAGACCAACCATGCAAACTCGTTGAGGGAAATGACTGGATTCCCCACTTATGTCGTTGAAGAAATAGTAATACCCTTTTTGAGATTACCATCATCAAAATTTATTCAAATTTAACTACATGGGAATCAAAGTACACAAATGCAAATAACAAGCATTATTTCAACGTCATACCTTTTTAGGCTCTCACATTTTCCAAAACCTAGCTTCTACACCTAATGAGCTTCCGTTTACCTGCAAGAATTCTAACAAGCATAACATCAGAAATCTCCTTCGCTATATCTAGATAGCACATTATACACATTACCTATTAAACATGAAAAGTGGAGACAACTATGTGCAATATCATTGTTGTTCATTATAATGATTATTCTAGACTTAACTCGTGAGATGCAAACAGAAATACTGTGAATAAGATAATCAGGTACCTTATCCGAATTTGGGTGCAAAGCAGAACTAGTAGCTAACAAGATCAAGCCCATCCATCTATGGCCATTGGAATTGTATGCACTGGTGGGATTGTTCCGAAATTAAGTCAAAACTTCTTCTCTAATATCCTGAAAGGTAAATGGAGTTCTTTGAGTGGACTTTTTTCACCCACTACGTATAACTTACCTACTTTTGTAAAAAAACCTCATTACCTAGTAAAAAGAAAATGAAGAGCATGCAAGAAGTGTAATTCAAATTTACTATCAAACAAATCTTAGGTGGTAGGCAACTAATGAACATGACAGCCATTGGGAAGATCAACAGAGGGCCGCAGTCTAACAAAAAATACAAGAAGAACCTGCTAGTTTTCACTTATTACTACTATCAATAGAGAAATTATAAAACAAGACACAATACATCAAACCACATTAGTTTTTAACTAGCTGGAACAACCAAACATTTCTAAGCAAAGATCCGAATCATTCTATAGTACCTCGCAACTCTATTCTTAAAATATGAATCGTTCATCATAAGTATATGAGCTTAAACCGGGTGATCTCCTACTTGACCATGTATTTAAAGGTCCTTTACCAAGTATATCTAGGATATCTAAATTAATCGAGGGCCAGTAAGGACCTCAAACACCATGCCAACTTCAAAGCATTTCTATCGGATAAATTCTCACATGAGTTCATATAAAGGTCAATTTTAAATGAATATATCTCTCAGAAAAGTAAAGGTCTTTGTGTCTTCTTTCCAACGCCACCAAGTTTACCTTATTTCTAGTTCGGAGTAAAATGTTATGGTCATTTTACTGGAACATACGCGGGCTGGGAAATTCGGCGAGGTCATCAACTCAATCGGCGATCCACGGAATGGGCTGGCGAATTGCCGAATTTGCTCACTGAAATGTTCTAAAAACCTTAAGTCTCTGTCAATTTGGGTCATCTAAAGTCCCATTGGGCGACTCGCCAAGTATGTTCGGTGAGGAGAACTCTAGATCACCGATTTGGCCGACGAGATTCATTAAAAGGTCACTTTTCATGATTTTTATGGTCCTCTTACATTCCGAGAAGGGTATTCTTGACCTTTTACCTTCAATTAACATCCCTAAGTGTATCTCATGGCCTATTAACCTTCCAATTCACGCCCAACCCTCAGACAAATCAAATGCTCACGTTCTAAGTTCTCTAAAAAGAAGAAGCTAGTGTGCTTCAGTTTCAAGCCTCAGTTCAAGGTTTCAAGTTAGTCTCATCTTCTCAGGTATGTAAGGCTATTCATAGTGTTTGACTGGTTCGTCCTCGCGCCGCACATCTAAATTCAGTCAACAAGAGGTAAATCTTGTATTCCACTCAAAGATACATGACATTCTAAATTCGAATTGTATTCTTATTCCGAGTTTTGATTTATTAAGTATGAGATTATGATATTTTATACATTGAGATTATTGAGTTGTTGTTCATTCTTTTATTTCACATGAACCCCAATTGATGATATTTTATTGAAAACATTTGTGCATTTGGTCCATGCATTGATTTTTGAATTTTGAAGTGAGTTCAAGATTATTTTACAGTATCTTTTGAGAAGAGTTTAAGGGAACACAAATGGTTCCAAAAGTATTATTTTCAAATTGAGAAAAGAACAATGATTCATGATTAGTATGACTGTCTTGTATGCCATAAATTTTTAGGAAGTATGACATCTACATTTGCAATCAATGTTTAAGAAATATGACTTCCCTAGTCATCAATAATTAGCTCACAATATGATTTCAGATATAATTTTTATGATTATAACCTAAATATAGGTTATTTCAAGAGTTTTTAGGGTACTATAATAGTTTCGAATGTATCATTTTACATTAAAAAAGAACACTATTTTCAGAAAAGTATAAAGAGTTTTCAGATAAATTTGGCACAACTTCAGTTACCTCTAAAAGAGACTTTTAAGAAATTATCTCAACTCAGAGAATACTTTTACATGAGCATACAATATTATATTTTTTGAAGTAGTATTAAGCACCGATTTAGGATAAGAGTTAAGATAAGTCATACTCTAAAACCTACGCCACCAACGTAGATAGGATCATATCGCAAGATGGGCGACTCCTCACCTGTCTCAAGAAGGCTTTTTAGTTGATCCAGCAAATCTATCACGACCTAGACCTACGTCCTAGCCGAGACACTGTACTCGAAACCACGAGTGGCCCCAAGCTAACCCTTGGCCTAACATATCAAAGCATATCATATGAAACTAATGCGGAAGATGAAGCATATTCTTAATAAGTCTTATTAAGGAAATCAACAAATCCACGATGACTGAATAGCTAATGTCAGAAATGAGCCTCTAATATTTAAATCGAAGGAAATAAGTTTACCGGGACATGGCCCCTAGTTACCCAAAACTTAATAACCATGAAAGTAATAAACTTTTACTAACCACTAATCTAGGAAGTCCCCGAATTAGGAGGAGTCACCAACTACTGGCTGGAACTGCTGCAACCTCCCTAACCATGAGTCTTAGTACGGGTGCCAAATCTAGATCATAAAAGGATGCATCATAGAGAAAAGTATGTGCCAATATGTGGAATGCACTGAGTAAGTAATGGATACTAGCATAATCATAAAATTTCATAATGAGGATTGAAAAATAAGGTTGCCAAACTCATATGTATAGCGAAAGAACTAAAGAGAAAATAGTTGGAGTTCATGTCTAAACGGCATTGGCAATTTTTCTTCAGAAGCATATATAGAGATGAGTCTATTTCAATAGTCCTGCATAATAATAGTTGTAAATAGCATACTTAAAGTTAATCAAGTATAGCTAAGATCATATCATAAGAAAAATGTTTAAACTAGGGAGTTTCTTATTACTGACAAACACCATGTGAGCTCATGATGTCCAACAACTAACCCAGTTGCGAGGGCTACCCTATACCTATCCAGAGCATAGGACCATATCATATCTATGTGGATCCACTAGTTTGAGCCTCTCAATGATAAAAGGTCAACCAACAAGGCAGTAAAACATAATACTACGGTGGCACATAGTTATGTGACTTGAGTTTTCTAAAACCCGCGTCCTATCAGTACTAAATAGTACTCCCAAAACAACATATATTCATATAATGCTCATAGGTATGAAAACCATTTATTAGTTCGAATCATATATGAGACTAAGCTCAAAAGTAATATCTAAGTAACCTGAATTTAGGTTGAAAATCATATCATACAAGTCTTCATTCTTTAAAGTCTTAAACTTTTTAAGGAACCAAGGAAATCATGATAAATCAGTGCAATAAAGTTTTAAAAATCAAAGCCAAGCGATGAAAATATGAATTAATGAAAAATATCATAAGTTCAAAGAAAGCCCTAACTTTGCTCCTGACAATCTTGAAGAATTCTTTAAAAATTGAAATACTATAGGTATGAGAGTGAAGATATACTCCCATTGAATCCTTACATACCTTAGTAGTGAAGCGTGATGGAGAATCTTGAAGGATGAACTCTAGTCTTGATGTTTCTTGAATTTCTTGAGCGTAGAATTTTAGGAGTAAATGAGAGGATTTAATTATGAAAAAAAAATTTTCTACGTGTTTAGGGCTATTTATGTGACACCCCAACTTAAGATAAGAAGTCCCACATTGGCAAAACATAGGAGAGGTATTGAGTATATAAGTAAGAAGGTCTTACTACTAGTGACACATTTTAAAGTCTTGCGGGCCTAGACCCAAAGCGGACAATATCAGTAGTAGGCTAGGTCATTAAAAATTGTATCAGAGACACTCCAGTGTCAACCTTGTCGATGTGAGCAAGAGTTCAACTAAGTTTAGGCAAATCCAGTATGGCGGGGCAAATCTCAGTTCTGAATCTAGGCAAATCCCCTTCGGTGGGGGCAAAACTCAGCGAGGATGCTAAGTCCATAAAGGTGGTGTATGTGATGCCCCAGCTGAAGATAAGAAGTCCCACAACAGTAAAACAAAGGAGAGATATTGGGTATATAAGTAAGTAGGTCTTACCAAATATTGATGCATTTTAAAACCGTACGGGCCTTGACCCAAAGGGGATAATATCGCTAGTAGGCAGGGCCGTTACAAGTTTAGTTGTGTCATATAATCCGACAAGGTATAGGGAGGCTCTGGCAACGTGGGTAAGACGTTGTATCATCATGAGTCTCATAGTGATGGTTATCGATTGAAGAAACTCCCCAGTAAAGTAAATAAAGTAAAGTATATTTTTATTTATATACTTCAGTTCAGTATTTACTATTATTGCATTCTTAAAGTAAGTGCTTAAATGTGTTTCATCATGATTTATACTATACTTTAGTTGAGTTACTTTAAGTCTTTCAGTTTAGCTATTTGTTTTATTCAGCTATATTACATATTCGTACATTCAATTTACTGATGTCATTCGAGCTGCATCTTTTCATGATACCGAAATAAGTGTTAAGGATCATCAACAGGTGCTCTGTTGAGATCACTTTGCACTTCTTGCAAGCTTCTGTGAGCCTTCCTTGCAATCTAGAGCACTCCATTCTTGTCTTTCAGTTTAGTAGTTTTGAGATATCGTGGGTCTTGTCCCAACATTCATGTGAAACTATGGAGGCTTCATAGATAGTTAGTATTGAGTTTCTTTCAGTATTTCTTATGAACTATTTTTGCAAACAATTATTATTGTCAGAGTATTTTCAGACAGTTTTGAGTATACTATTTTGAGATAGTTTGAGTTTGAGACATTTTGAGACTTTTGAATTTAAATTCTGTTTTAAAGCTTAAATCTGCTTGAGTTAGTCTTCCGCTAATTAGTCAACAAGACCAAGTGTTTGCTTTGGGATCAACAATGGTTCTCGAGTGTCGGTCACATCCAGGGTGTAGGTTCGGGGGCGTGACACTAATATTCAACAAGATGACTAACTTTAGTATGTCAAACAAACGGAGGGAGGAGAAAAACATCCGAATGACCGCAACTGTGCCACATACATTCCTAATTTTTTTAAGTTCATGTTCTTTTCTATAAATTTTGATTATATCCCTTCAAGAAGGTCACTGAAATTATATTTAAGCCTCTAGGCTTATAAAACAAGAAAGGTAATCTACAGCCTTTGTTGTTACTATAGAACATAGCAGCAATATCATTGATCAAAATTTTAAAATTTAAAGATTATGCAACAAGTTTTATACCCTAATCACTTCAGTCTTATTTGTCAAGAAAAAAAGTAATTGGGTTTTCTACAAGCATATTCAAGACCTAGAGATATTCTTTATGATTAGCAAATTTTGTTCCATATGACCTGATTTTCAAGATCACTTGCTTACACCGACCATCACTTTTAAGTGATTGAGTTAAAACACCATATATTTGAAAATAGATAGACACACAAAGACAAACTCAAATCTGCGAACATGGAATGATGCATGCACACTCCTCTGGTATTAAATTGCATTGTTTGAGATTGTTCTATAAGATAGCGGATCACACTTACAGTGGTACATTTAACCTCACAAATTGTGAGTTCATTGTAATTCCAACAGATGAGAACCTACGATTTGAAAATTTATCCTTCTCTCTATTTTCTACAAACTATTATGGAATTTATTGGGAAAAATATGCTTTTATTTGATAATTTATTGTTTAATAGAAATTATGTCACAACAAGTATTTTCTTAGTAAAGCTCCTAATTCAATAGACTGCCATTTTAGTTCATAGTTTAAAATTCTAATATCCTTTTTAACTCACACGTTCCTACAAGGATTTAGCTAAGAATGTAATACAACTGAAGCAAAGGATCCATCATGCATGTAGGTGATACAATGTAATTGGGACTAAGGCTAGTAGATGTCGTTATGTTTATATTAAGTTCAATATTTGCCAAGAGTCTGTTTAATGGTTCGGTACTTATATATTTAAATAGGAATAATGTGCCAATTTACCTCAAAAGAAAAAATGATATAATATTGGAATGAAATGGGCCACAATCGAGCAGAATGGACATGTAGGACATATTTCAACCCAAACATGTTTAAGCTTGAGGCATAGTCTTGATTGAATATCGGGCAACAATAGAGCATAATGGACACATATAATCTATGTAAGCCGATCCAACTTGTTTAGGATTGATATTTGAGGCATAGCTGATTGATTGAATATATGCAACTACCTAATGTAACCTACACCAATGGTACTACACTTAGGTTACATAATGAATTCTTATTTTCATTTCTGACCACATAAGGGAGATACACATATTAGGTAACATTAAGCTAGTATGCTAAAAGAGGCTTTCCAAACTGCCTAAAAGATGCAACAATAGATAATGTCAAGCCAGCAATGTGATCTTCAAAAACGTTCTCCTTATTTTTGATAACTTAACGTAATGTTCAAACACCAATGGATTCCTTGTGTTAACAAATGAGAACATAATCAGTACTCCCTTTAATATTATTAAATTCAGTATTGCAAATTACTTTCATAAAGAACATGTAGTATGCCACTATTGGCAATGGAGAATAAGAAAGTCATAATTGCAATAATAATATATCGCAGACACATATGATGTAGGATTTTAGTAAGATTTACTAATTGTAGGTAGTTTAATAATTGTTGTAAATTTTACATTTGTTTACTTCTTATCTTCCTTCCAGTGAGCCTCTGACATTAATACTCAACACCAAAGAAGAGAAGGATTTTTCAACAAATAGGGAAATACTAACTCTTGAAAAATTCTTGATTATTTAGCAAGTTCCCTTTGTTTGATGAGTAATCAAAGATTTTATAAATGCTTGAACTAAGTCACTACGATAAAACATAACTACCAATTGTGCAGATCTCCAATTGTACCAGAATTGCATCGAAACCATGCACGATAACCATGTTGCACCAAAAACCAAGCAAAAAATACATCATTGTTTTAGGCTATGTAAATTCTTCTATGTCTTTCAAAAACTCTATCAATTCTTTCAAGCCAAACAACACGCTAAATGGTTTGAGGGATTGTATTCAAAGTCTACTGTGATTTCTCGCACATCTTTTCTTTGTTTCAACATATCAATTACTCCCTAGTGGAATTTGACATGGACCAGTACATGTGTTAGATTAACAACAACATGCTCCCCAACGGGGTAGTAACTCTACAATGCGAAAAGAGGTGGCCAACATCTTTAGCATGTTCCCTTATGAGATAAGAAGCTCCAAAAAGCATTATAGGTCTTACTATGGACACATAATATTAGATTTCCTAATGCTGAGTATGGGTTTGTACTAAATTTCTACAGAAAATTTTGACAGGTGACAACTATGTCATGGCCATAGGAGAAATAGTTAGTCTTGCTACTGGGAAGCCATACAATTGGTAAGCGGTGAATATATCAGCACTGGAATGGTGTTTCTGAGAGCAATCAAGGGTATTGGCATGACGACCATGGGAGATGAGAGTTTGAATCTCAACATAGGCAAAAAAGCTAAGTGCCAGTTTTTACATCTACCTAAGGCTTGGGGGAAGTTATGGAGTACCTATATTGGTGGGAGGATGGAAGTACTCAATGGAAACATTTATGGAACACGTACATTGGCCCATATACCAATGTTATATTTTAAAGAAATTGTTTTCAAGCACTGCAATGTACTTTAACATCCTTGAAAATATTGTCAGCAACATGAGGAGCTATATGAAAAAGGTACACGTAGGTTAAAGCTCAAGCTTATAGAATAGACATCAGACAAAGGGTCTTTCTGTCGAAAAGTTTAATCCTGCCATGACTCAAAGTACACTCTAGACTTGACATGGCATATAAGACCCTGAGAGGTCCTACACAATCCACTTGACATGCATAAAACACAATATAATAGAAAATACAAAAAGTTAAGTAGAAAGTCTCATATCATAAAAGATTTAGACATGGAAGCAAAAGTCTAATCATTAGTCTTGACAAGCCAATCTAATACATCAAAAAGTTGGTTGGGATGTAACCCATACACCACATACAACGTCTAAAAACTAAAGACATAAAAAAGCATAGTAAAAATGACATGGTGCTTGGAACATGAAGATCACCAAGTCTTCTAATGATCAAGCAAACACCTATCCTCGAGTTTGAGGAGAAAGAGCATCGGACCCTACATTACTAAACAATGTAGGCATAAGTATGCATTAGTACATGGAATGTACTAAGTATGAGATAAATGCATAAACATAAACGTGATCATATGAGGACATTTAAACATGATATGCATGACCAAGCTAAAACATTATAAAGCCTTTTAAGGATAAATCATAGATCATGAACATGGTCAATGCATCTTAAAACATAATGAAAGCTTTTGTAAAACCTTTGATGAAAACATAGTTCTTTTGTGGTGATTTACCGTTAACCGGCATAGACCATGTGAGCTATAACATGAAATTTGGTGTCTTACTCCCAAACAAAAAAGAGATGTCCAACATGCCAAGGTAAGGACCATACTTCTAGCTTTGGTGGATCAACTAGCTTAGTAACTTAAGATTATCCTATGGGAGCACGTAATTAGGGACAAGGAGATTGCTAATAGAGACCCGGTGTCTACTAATGAGAGAACCTCCCTCACAATATCCTCTTGGTGCTAAGTAAAAATCAAAACGGAATTTGTCATAAACATATTAATATCATTATACTTGAAAAGATATAATTAAACTACCAATCCAATCATAAAGTCATTATAGATAGGTCCTTTAAATCATGATTCATACATGTGTGAGAAAATCTTTCACACCCATGATTTCATAATATGTGAGAGAACCTTTCACAATTTATTGATTCTTATCTCATAAGATCCTTAGTTCATAAGCATCATTTCCATATAAACATGCATAGCTCTCATAAATCATACTTCATAAATTCTGAAACGTTCTTCCTAAATTCATCATTAAAATAAAGTAAAAAGCATGGGTTCATATGAAATCAATTATAAACATTGTAATTGATTCAAATCATGCATAATAAGATTGAAATCAAATTATTAAATCATAATAAATTGGGTAAAAATTTAATTGCATGAAACCCTAATCAAATTGGGTAATAAATCAATTGGAGATTGAGATTCTTTTGGGATCCAATGGATGAATGGTATCCACTGGTAAATTCCCACATACCTTGATAATCCAAGCCTAGCAAAGCAAGAAAAAAAAGGAAACTTGAATCTTGAAATTCCTTGAGCTTGGAGAGAATTGAGGAAGTGGACTTGAGAGAATTTGGAGAAGTTTAAGTGAATGGGAGAGATTAGGCTTAGTTTGTAGGAATGTCAACAGTTATAGGTCCAAAACGACGTATTTTAGTGGTTAGGTAGGTAGGAAAAGACAAAAATGACTTTCATTAAATCTAGCCGAAGTGACCTACGGTCCGTAGAACTTTCTACGACCCCATACTTGTAAACAGTAGAACTACTCACTAGGGCCATATATTTGGCCAACTTCCACAAGACCTTTCTACAGCCAGTCAATCTTTCTGCATCTCGTAGAACCCAAGTTCAAGCCCAAAATTTCATTAAGTCTATAACACTATTACGAAACCCATCTATGACACCTAATCCAAACAACGACCCGTCCTGTTCACTTGTATGTTAGTTTGCTGGGACATAAAAATTCAAAAACTCAATCATGGTCCTACGACTTTCATTATACAGCCCGTAGATAGGACAGTAGTTCCTGCACCAGTGCAAAAATTTGAACTTTACTTTTTTAAATCCGACTTTCAAATTTTTGAGGTGTTACAGATCCCCGGTGATATGGAATTCTAGAAAGATTCATAAATGTTTACATTACAATGAACAATGTTGTTTTTGAGTTTTGGCCAAGAATATAAGGTTTTAAGAACAGAATGAGAACTTCATGGAAAGTTTGGCTTACGTTTTGGTGGTGACAAGAAACCACCAGTAGCAAAGAATGTTTAGAACAAATGAAAATCAAAAGGCATCTCTTTAGAAGATGATGAGCGTAAAACTTATGGCCTTAGGGGTCGTTTGGTAGTATGTATAAAAATAATACTAAATAGAGTGTATCAGTAATACCTGTATTAGTTATGCCTGCATTAGTTATCCATATATTATTTCTTATGCATTGTTTGGTTTGGTATACAAAAAAATAGCATGCATTGTATAAAAATATCCTCCACAATTATGATGGAAAAGATGTAAAACATGTTTTAAGGGGTATTTTGTTGTTTAACCATGCTAATGCATCCATTAGATCCATTTGCATTACTAATACCTTGAAATCCATGGTATTAGTAATACAATCCTTAAGCTATTACTAATACATAGAGCTAATACATGCATTATTTTTGCTAATACACTACCAAATGCCTCTTAGTTTTCATCTGTTGTCCACTAAAAAATGTCATAATTCAGCTCCTTGGTCAAATTTACCACCCAAAATACAAAGTCTCCATTCACAAAGTAAACTAAATCAAGAGATAGAAGCAGATTTGTGGAAATACATTACATGAGAAGGACAATTAGAACTCTGAAGATTATGGAGGCACCAGAACAAATCAACAAAAGCATTACTAGATAAATACTAATGTTAGAGAAGAAGATAACACACATAACAAGAATGATTTTCAGGTCCAAAAAAAATGAACACTGGAGAAGTACAAAAATGAGACTTGTCCTTGATCAATAGTCAGGATATCCTGATGTGTTCCTTCCGGCTTCTTTTCTGCAAGAACAAAGTAAGAATGTTAAGTTTCAGAAAAAAAAAATCATCAAATATATAACGAAATAAAAACTTGAGAGCCGGTACCAATGAAAGGCTTCAGTTTTTTACGAGGTGGTGCCTCAAGGGCAAGAACCCATATAAAATCATTAGCAGAAGAATCATTTCCTCTGTTTTCTTCCATTTTTATTGCTTTCTTTCAACAAAAGTTCTTCTTTTTTCAGGTGATACTAGATGATCTGTGGTCTTTAGAGGGGTTTTACAAATGCAGCTTATTATTGGTTTTCCTAATTATGCACATAATTCAAATAAGCCCAACAATGGAAAAACTTGGAGTACTTCTTTTTTTAGACATAATCCAATACATAGGCACTTATAAAATGCAATCCAAACATTAGGATTCAACGAATCATGTTTGATTAATATGAATCGAAAGGTCGACTCTCCTCACCCTCTATCCCCAACCCACTACCAAGACAAAAGAAAACAAGAAATACACATCTAATCAAGGATATAGAGACATATTTTTAAGGTTTATGTTAAACATTAAGAGCACCTCAAAAAGCAGGCACTCTTCGGCAAGTGTCAACAATTTTATACACAAGACATTAGATGACAATGAGATCACATTTGAATTCCCAGACACAGTCAAACTTGAACAAGTTAAAACAGTTGTGTTAACACGTGATGCAAAAGATAACCAAAATCAAAAAGTATAACTAATGTAATTTCGTCTATAGATTCTGTATCAAAATATATAAGTAAATAGCCATAAACAGCTCAACCATAAGTGGGAACCAGTTAATACTTTTTAATATATTACCCTAATTGTAGAACTCACCTTTATTTTCATATGCATATTAAAAGATATTGTATTTTGTATAAACCATGCAGGATGACATGTATAATTATAAGATAAGAATATTAAGTGTTCAAGATACGTAATTTCAAGAATTCCATGTTTACAAAGTAAGATCAGTTAACCAATGACGAAACTCAATAACCAGAATAACATCAGAGTGCCTTCAAAAAAATTTCAAAGATGAATAGAAGGGCACTCAAATTTTTCAGATAGTTTGCTTTCAAAAACTTCATAAACATAGTCAAGATCATTTTTACTATCCTTATAAAAGAAAATCATGTACTCACTGTTAACTTTAAATTTTTAAGTGATACATTTTGCACAAGTTGTGGACTTTATTAAGTAGAATTGGCTTGAATAATATATTCATCCTAGTAGAAAAAATATTAGCATTACTAAAAAGGTTAGTTTTTAATAAATAAATACTAGTTTACAAGGAATTGTTAATATTGGGAATATTCTTAATATAACTAAAAAGGATAGTTTCATAAGGAAAGATAACATTGGATTTAAAGTAAGTTGGTAAGTGAAGTTCAAGCATCAAAACATGTGAAAATCGAGTAAAATAGATAGATTTATAATATGTGCTACTGCAGAATAATGGATGCAAAAATTTTCAAACTTCCTTTTGGTCTTCGGTTTTTGCACAATATTATTTAACCTTTAAAAGCCATACATGTCCAAAAAAACATACACCTACTACAAAAGATCATCCATCCAAAACAAGTATTAAATTTTTTCATAAATAATTACATCAGTTGCATTATCGTCATCAATGTCAAGAGAACATGTATCCCATCCATTTTGGTTTCAAAAAGAATAGTAGAAAAAAACACTGAAAGACATTAGTAGCAAACTACATGTGCTTGCTATCTTTAAATCTTTTCTTCATTTCCTCATCTTCATGTGGATTTATATGAAAAGAACTCATTGTAACCTGCAAGGACACCAAATTAATCATCATCCATGACTTCATGATAATAATGATTACATAAAGTACGAAAAAAGAATAATTGAAACTAGTCGGATGGACCTTTTAATCTATATTAACCTAGAGAACATTAGGGCAAAAATATCGATTGCTCTTGTGGAATTACTATTAATGAGGTTGATGGTATTGAATTCTTCTTTTGCTAGCCTATTGGCTTCTCGAAGGATATCGAAGGACTTATTAAAATACTTAAAAGGCTCATGAAAATCTACTAAGCAATTTCTGTGGCCGGTGAATTACCTTTAATCAGATTGTTGATTTGGTTTGTATGTTGGCAGATGGATAGGGCTTGAATCTTAGGAGACGCGATAGAGTGATTAAAGGAGCTTCTACAGGGCATCAATGAGCTGCATAATGAGTTGGAGTCCACACAAGCTAACTCTTTATTGAGTCCAGCAACCAGTTTCTATCCTCTGCCACTGACTGCAGCAGCTTTGCCAAGTCGTATAAAGGAGGAGCTTGTTCCAAGCCCCTTGTCCAGCCCTACTGGACAATTTGCTAGGGTAATTTTTGCATCTCATTCTTTTAGAATTCATTATGTTATTGGTTTTCGATGATGCAGTGTTGTTCCTTTCATTCATGTAGGTTTAAGTGAGGGTCTGGGAAGGAAGAGCGGTAATCATTCATATGATCTGCAGCTACAAACCAGAGCTTTTACTCTCAACAATGAAGGCTTTGGAAAATCTTGGACTGGACATTCAACAAGTTGTTATCAGCTGCTTCAATGGGTTTGTGTTGGATATCTTCTGAGCTGAGGTACCTTCTTTCTGTTTACTTCCATCTTCGATAGTAGGATTAAAAATGTAATAGTATCAATCGGGTTTTGATTAGGCAAAAGTTTAATTCAATTGCTGCAATTAAACACAATCTAAAATCTTTCGGTGTAATTTTGAGGCCAGTTAGTTCTTTAGCCTTCAAAATTTGGCTTAAATTTGACTTTGGTCAACATTCTTGGTAAACGCTCCCGGATCAGAATTGTGTAAGCACGGTTAGCTATAGAATGCTGATTTTAATCTAGAATGACACTTCAAGAACTTCCGATCAAATTCTGTGGCCTCCGATAGAATTGGGCTAAAATGGCCCATTAGGTGTGGGATCCACTTTTCATTGAAACGACCTCGTATGGCAATTTTTACTACGCCATTGAGTCTGCAACATCGAATTTGATGGGGTAGCATATCTCGTTTGCATGCACCAAGTTTCGAAAGAATTCTGAGCACCCTATAGAGTTTTGGAATTATCCAAAACTCGGCTGGTGCAGCTGATATCTACAAACAAATTTCCTCTCCGCGTTCGTAGGATAGGCTCCATGTTCATGGAGGTGTAAGTGTGTCTACTCCGCCTTTGCAGAGATTAGAGGTCTTGTTCTCCACATTCGCGTGAGTTCCTCCGCATTCGCGGGCCTGCGTCTGCGTTCACGGAGCTCTGCTTGTCATCGCTCCATGTTTGTAGGGCTGGGATGGCATTCGTGGAGCAGTGGTTGTGATCCCTCCATGTTCGTAGACCAGGGGCCGCGTTCGCGGAGGTTAGAAGGGGCAAGTGGCTTTAGAAGTGAGGTCGAGGCTCATTTGGAAAGGAAGTTGAAAAATTCTTATCTCCCTCATCTATTATCGGTTTTTTGTGATTCGAAGTCCCAAGTGTTAAAATTCTCATTGGCTTCATGAGTTGGTGGTCCGTTTGTGTTGGGTGTACCTCGATATCCATGAATTTGAGGGTAAGTTGCTATCCTAGGCCTATATTTGTAAAGTTTTGCATTTCTTGTTGTTGGTTGTTTGGAGCTGATCCGAGCCCTGATGGGTGTTCTATTTTTTAATAAATGTTTGGGGGAGGATTTAAGACCTCTTCATGGAGTCAATTCGGAAAAATCCAGAGCGGGTCCCACGTTTCCCGATTTTTACTCCAAAATTAGTCTGTCTCCAATTTTGATGATTTTAGTGTTTAAATGACCGTATTGACGCTGTGACTCTATTTTTTACAGCACGACAGAAGTCTGTGGCCGTTCGAAATGGGAAAGCTCCAGCAGAGTGACTTGGAGCATGTGTGATTGTCCTTTTGGTAGGTTACAACCTCCATTCTTCCTAGATTGAGTAAATTCTTGTTGATTCGTGTGAATCTGGGGTGGGTGGTTAGTATTTCCATTCTTCTTGTCCAATTTCTTCGTTTAGGATTTGTTTTATGACTGCTCGGGACTAGTATCATGCTTTAGTATTTCTTATTGAACTTTGGGTGTTTATGATTTGTTTGGGGATTATATGTTGGGTGGTTATCTGTTGTTGCATGCTCGGGTTTTTGTTGTTTTCATTCGTTATGTTGGTTGCATGTACTGTTGGGCATTAGAATAGGGTATGGTAGTATTGCCTTAGTCCCATGCACCTGGTTGACATGAGTATGTATCTGATGTCGATTCGGATGGACTAGATCCTTGTAGACTAGCATAGCAGACTTGGGTCTGATAGTATGAGTTTTAGTTTAGGTGTACTTGTGAATTTTCTGATATTCTATCCTTTCTCTTCCTATCTCTGCGTTTCTGGGGTGCTGTCGAAAATTTTGCTTTTACGTCGATTGGATGATGTGTTTTTCTAGGTTGGGATCCTTTTGTCGATATCCTTGAGGGGGCGGCATCCGAAGGTGTCTAGCCTTGTGTTGAGTTGGTTGGTTGTGGATTTATTCTGTTCGAGGTGGCTAGCTCCAGTCCGAGGCTGACATTACACAGTTTGAGTCTGTTATTTCTAGCTTGAGACTTATGAGCGGGGGCTGCTAGCTCCGGTCTGAGGCTGACTTTAGACGATTAGAGTCTGATATATCAAGATTGAGACTGTCGAGTAGAGGTGTTATCTCTGGTCCGAGGCTGACGTTACACGATTATAGTCCGTTATTTCCAACTTGAGACTGTTGAGAAGGGGTGTTATCTCCGGTCTGGGGCTGATGTTACACTGTTAGAATCTGTTATTTCCAGCTTGAGACTGATGGTTTGGGGTCGAGGCCTAGGTTCTATATGTATTGGGTTCGAGGCCCTTGGGTGTTAAGGCTTTTGGAGTTAGGTTCCATTGTTTCCGTAGTTGTAGATTCTCTTTGTATCCGTGAATATTATGGGGTTCGTTCGGGTTCTGGTTTGTGTATGCTTGAGTGTGCCTAGCAAGTCTTATGGGGAGGCAGCTGGGTTTAATTATGATATTCTTAGTTTTACCTTCCGTTTAAACTATTATTGTTTTGTTGACCTCTGTTGTGTTTGATTATATCTTGTCTGCTTGTTTTTACCTTTCATGCTCAATCGGCCTATAATGCCTATTGGGTACTTGTTGTTTGATACTCATGCTACACTCTGCATCTGTTTTTGTGATGCTGGTTCGATCACTAGTAATCAGCATTAATTTCGAGCCTGCAACTGTCTGTTCTGGAGACGAGGGTGAGAACACGGCGTTCTGGGATTACCTGTCTCCTTCTTTATTTATATTGTGGCTTGTCTTTTGTTTTTGAGATAGTTTGTTTATGTGGTCCACTTTTGGAACTTGTATTCTTGTTAGTAGTTCAGTACTCATGACTTCCAATTTCTGGGAGGGTTCAATTATGTATATAGTTATGTATTTGTGTTCCTTGTTTATGTTTCCTCTTTGCTATGGTTTAGATTCAACTCTTAGTCCCAATACGGTAAGTTTCGGGATTAAGTTTAGCTTGCCTACAGGTAGGTTGGTAGGCGCCATCATGACCCGAGGAATCGTGTCATGGCAAGTTTGTATAAGAGCCGCAGGTTCGTTGGTCTCACTTGTACAGAGCTAGCATCTAGTAGAGTCCCGCAGATCGGCACGGAGACGTCCTTGACATATCTTTGGGAGGATACAGGGTGTTCGTAGGAGGTTTTCTTATTTTTTGATTCCTGTTCGTGCATGGTTATTAGATTGGTTTCGTGAAATCTTAGTTATTTCACTCTATTGCAGGATGGCTCGCACGCTGAGTAGAGGTTGACCCTGAGGTCGAGGTGGTGCTGCATCATCAGGTCGCGATAAAGTGAGGACTCTGGAGCCAGAGGCGAAGCCTCGAATAGATAAGATTCCTCAGCAGGTGGGGTAAGGACAAACCTAGCCACCGCCCGCACCAGCTGCCGCCCCTGATATTCAGGGTATGCTTGTCCAAATTCTAGCTTTTATCAGGGGTATGTAGAGGTAGCAGTAGCGGGCCCTAGAGCCGGTTCCAGCACTGCAGGGCCAGCCTGCCCTTGTGATTCCAGAGATGCGTCAGCAGGACCAAATTACGGTAGCGGCTCCAGAGGTTCATCAGCCGCCAACACCGGCCGCGACTCAGTCAGACCCTTTGGACGGGGTTATGCCAATTCGAGAGCAGAAGATGCTCAGGGTGTTTCTTAGGCTATCAACACCGAGGTTTTTTGAGGCTGTAGGGGAGGATGCCCATGAGTTTATTAGGACCCGTCGGGAGAGATCGCAGGTTTTGGGGTTAGTGGAGTCTAGAGGAGCCGACTTCACCACTCACTAGTTAGATGAACCGGCAAGTCAATGGTTGCATTCCTTCATTGAGACAAACCCAGAAAGGTCACCACCAGTATCGTGGATGGAGTTTTCAGAGGCTTTCCTTGTAAGATTTATCCCACGCAGCGTCAACGATCTGCTCCGTGATGAGTTCATGAGGTTGGAGCAAGGCTCCATGACAGTATCTGAGTATGACGCTAGATTTCAAGAGTTGTCCAGTCATGCCACCATGATTCTGCCTACAAAGGAGGAGCGGGTCCGATGCTTTGTTAGAGGTTCGAGGTTTTCACTGCGTATTAAGTCGCAGTCCATGTTATCAGCAGGCCGTTCTTTTCTAGATATTGTGGACCATGCCCGCACTATTGAGCAACTCTGTCGCGAGGCCCAAGGGGCAGCGGCAAGAGGGTCAGGCCATATGATAGCTTCGATGGGACCCATCATACGCCGATGGATATCCGAGACTGGGTTTATCAGAGTTCCAGTCAGGTCAGCCCAGTTGCCCGTTCTAGGCTTCAATACAAATCTCAGAGGGTGACCAACACCATTAGAGTGGGCATAGTGCCGGTGAGAGTCAGGGATGAGGTGGGCTCTAGGTAGGTTCATCAGGTCGGGTTGGCCGACCTTCAGCATTGAGCAGATCTTCGCAGGGTTATTTTACTTGTGAGGAGCTTGGTCATTGGTCAAAGGAGTGCCCTATCTGAAGATCAGCTTTACCAGCTCCTCAGGTGGCGAGATCAGTTTAAGCGGTAGCACCTCCAGCTAGAGGAGGAGGGTAGCAGCAGGGTGCTCGGGGAGGTCCACGGTGAGGCAGGACAGGCGGTAGAGTGGATGGATGGGGTAGAGGCGCCCAGGGCCATTTCTTTGCAGCTTCAGCCAGAGCAGAGGCCGAGGTGTTTGATGATGTGATTTCAGGTACGGTTCTTTTATTCCATCAGTCCGCTTCAGCCTTATTTGATCGTGGTTCAACTTATTCTTATATGTCGACTAATTGTATGCCTCGATTGAGAGTGAGTCCTGAGCCCTTATCTGTACCTTTGCGTGTTTCAACCCTAGTAGGGGATTCTTTAGTAGCGGATCGTGTTTGTAGATCACGTGCGGTGACTATTCGGGGACAGGACACTCTGGTTGATCTTATTGTGCTTTTTATGGTGGATTTTAATGTGATTCTGGGCATGGATTGGCTATCCCCTCACCGGGATGTCTTGGATTGTTATGCCAACGCAATTACTTTAGCCATGCCTAGTATTTCCCCGGTGGTGTGGTAGGGTTCTTGTAGTCGCACGCTGGTTGGGGTCATTTCCTATGTTTTGGCTTAGAGGCTAGTGGCTGGCGGACGTTTTGCATATTTGGCGTATGTTAGAGATGTTAGTAGGGAGGGTCCTACAGTTGATTTAGTGCTTATAGTCCGAGAGTTTCCTGATGTGTTTCCTGCCGACCTTCCTGGCCTAACCTAGAGCGGAATATTGACTTTGCCATTGATTTGGAGCAAGGTACGCATCCTATCTCTATCCCACCGTACCGTATGGCCCCTGCAGAGTTCAAGGATCTCAGTGTTCAGCTTCAGGATCTCTTAGGAAGGGGTTCATTCGGCCTAGTTTATCGCCTTGAAGTGCCCAGTTCTGTTTGTGAAGAAGAAGGATGGTACAATGCGGATGTGTATTGATTATAGGTAGCTGAATAAGGTGACGGTGAGGAACCGTTACCCCATGCCTCGTATTGATGATCTGTTTTACAAGCTTTAGAGTGCCGCAGTGTTTTCGAAGATTTACTTGAGATATGGCTACCATCAGTTGAGTGTTAGAGCAGCCAACATCCCTAAGACAACATTTAGGACTCGGTACCGCCATTATGAGTTCCTAATGATGTCTTTTGGGTTGACTTATGCCCCTAACCGCATTTATGGACTTCACTCATGTGTTCAGGCCGTAACCGGACTCCTTCATCCTAGTTTTCATTTATGATATCTTTGAATACTCACGGAACCATGGTGAGCATGAACATCATCTGAGGATTGTGCTCCAGACGTTGAGAGATCATCGGTTTTATGCCAAGTTATCAAAGTTTGAGTTCTTGCTTGAGTCTGTAGTATTCTTGGGGCACGTGGTGTCCAAGGATGGCATTCTGGTGGATCCGACAAAGATTGAGGTTATTCGTGATTGGGCTAGGCCCACTTTTGTGACTGAGGTTCGGAGGTTCGTTTAATTGGTAGGGTACTACAGGTGCTTTGTCGAGGGTTTTTCCACTATAACAGCACGTCTGAGTCAGTTGACTCGCTAAGATATTCCCTTTGTGTGGTCGGAAGAGTATGAGAGGAGCTTTCTGAGGCTCAAGGAGTTGCTTACCACCACTCCTATATTGACTTTTCCAGTTGAGGGCGAGGGCTTCACGGTGTATTGTGATGTATTCGGCGTTTGTTTGGGTTGTGTTCTGATGCCGTAGGGCCGGGTTATTGCTTATGCGTCGAGGAAGCTTAAGTTGCATGAGCGCTACTACCCCACTCATGATCTGGTGTTGGCAGTGGTAGCTTTCATAGTTAAGATCTAAAGTCATTACCTTTATGGAATTGATTGTGAGATATACACTGATCACTGGGGCCTTTAGTACATTATGAGCCAGAGGGATCTTAATTCGAGGTAGCGCCGCTGGATTGACTGCTTGAAGGACTATGATCTCTCTATTCTCTACCATCCGGGCAAGGCGAATGTAGTAGCGGATACCTTCGGTTGAAGGGCAGGGAGTATGGGTAGTCTAGGCTTCCTTTCTATTTCGGAGCGACCCTTGGCTTTGGACATTCAGTCTTTAGCTAACCGGATGATCAGGCTTGATATTTCGGATTCCAGCCGGGTGTTAGCTTATATGGGGGTTCAGTCATCTCTGCTTGATCAGATCTGTAGTCGTCAGTTCGGGGATGAGGCGTTGGTGGCACTAAGAGGCAGGGTTTTGGTAGGTGATGTCGGGTAAGTTACCCTAGATTCAGATGGGGTTTAGAGTTTTTCTGGCCATTTGTGTGTTCCTAGAGTTTGTGATTTGATCCAGCTGATCCTTAGCGAGGCCCATGATTCAAGATATTCTATCCATCTGGGCACAACTACGATGTATCGTGATTTGAGGCAGAACTACTGGTGGAGCGGTATGATAAGGGACATCTCAAACTATGTGTTTCGTTACTTGTGTTGTAAGAAGGTGAAGGCCAAGCATTTGAGGCCTGGTGGAGAGTTGAGTAGATTACCCATTCCTTAGTTGAAGTGGGAGCGCATAACCATGGACTTCATTGTAGGGTTGCCACGAACTTCTACAGGTATCGACAGCATTTGGGTCATCGTGGATCGATTGACCAAGTCAGCACACTTCCTTCTAGTTCAATCTTCCTTCATTGCTCAGAGGTTAGCCCATATCTACATTCGGGAGGTAGTCTGTCTGCATGGTGTTCCTGTATCTATCATTTCAAACCGGGGTTCACAGTTCACTTCCAGCTTCTGGAGAGTGCTTCAAGAGGAGTTGTGCTCCCGTGTTGATCTTAGCACAAACTTTCACCCGCAGACCGATGGCCAATTGGAGTATACTATACAGGTTCTTGAGGATATGCTTCGGGCCTGTGTTATGGATTTTGGTGGCCGATGGGGCCAGTTTTTGCATTTGGCGGAGTTTGCGTACCACAAAAGCTACCATTCAATCATTTAGATGTCCCCGTTTGAGGCCTTATATGGTAGGCATTGTAGCACTACAGTTGGTTGGTTTGAGTCTACAAAGCCTAGGCCGTGTGGTACAAATCTGTTTCTGGAGACCTTTGCGCATGCGAGGATGATGCAGGATCGGCTCAGGACGGCTCAGAGCAGACAGTAGAGTTATGCAGATGTCAGATGTCGACCGTTAAAATTTGTCGTGGGTGATAGAGTATTCCTCCGAGTATCACCCATGAAGGGCATGATGAGATTCGGGAGACGGGGTAAGCTTAGCCCCATGTATATATTGGGCCTTTTGAGGTTTTGAGGGAAGTTGGTGAGGTGGCCTATGAGTTAGCTTTACCTCCAGCATTCTCAGCTATTCATCTAGTTTTCCATGTTTTGATGTTGCGCCGATATGTCCCAGATGAGTCTCATGTGCTCCAGTATGATGCCATTGAGTTGGATGATCGCTTGACCTATATTGAGGAGCAGTTGCTATTTTAGCTAGAGATGCGAGGCAGCTGAGAACGAGAGCCATTCTTGTAGTTAAGGTTTGTTGGAGGCACCGTCTAGTTGAGGAGGCTACCTGGGAGACTAAGCGGGAGATGTGGAAGTCATTCCCCACCCTATTTGAGCCCTCAGGTACTTCTTTACTCTTACTTTCGTGGATGAAAGTCTTTTAGTTGTGTATGTTGTAATGACCCTTCAGGTCATTTTTGTGTTTAAGACTCTTTTCTGTGGTTTAGAGATTTATGTAGTAACCCCAAGTCATATTTTACTTGCTGGCACTATAGGTTTGGTTTCCTGGTCATTCGTTTGGGTTTTATGCCTGTTTTTCTGTTTAAGAGCTTTTGAACCTTGAAAAGTTGATTTCGGTCATAACTTCAGGTAAATGACCTCATATGGGAATTCTGGCAGTTCCATTAGCTCCAAAGCGACAAAATTAGGCTAGAAGCATGGTCTGCATAAGTCTCAGGGCTTCCGGTGTGATTTTGTGGCCAGTTATCTCTTTATCCCTTTAAATTTCGCTTGAAGTTGACTTTGGTCAACATTCTTGGTAAACGCACTCGGATGAGAATTTCGCCAGCGCGGTTAGTTCCAGAATGCCAAGTTTGGTCTAGAATGACCCTTTGAGAACTTCCAGGAGCTTCCAATCAAATTCTGAGGCCTCCGGTAGTATTTGGCTAAACTGGCCCATTGGGTGTGGGACCCACTTTTCATAGAAACGACCTCGTATGGAAATTTTGACTGCGCCATTTAGTGGGCCCCAAACTCTAATGGGGTGCACGGGACTCCGAACAAGTTTCGGGCACCCCATCGGAGTTTTGGAATTGTCAAAAACTCAGCTGGTGCAGCTAATATCTTTAGACAAATTTCCTCTCTACGTTTGCGAGAAAGGCTCTGCGTTCGCGAAGGTGTAAGTGTGTCTACTTTACGTTCGCGAAGATTTGATGTCTTGATCTCCTCGTTCGCGTGAGTTGCTCTGCATTTGCGGAGTTCTTTAAGGCTGGGTGACCTTCTTCCCCATATTCGCGGGCCTGGGACCGCGTTCATGGAGCTCTGCTTGTCATCCTTTTGCAATTTTTGGGCTGGGACCGCGTTCACGGAGCAATGTTTGTGATCCCTCCGCGTTCACAGGCTTGGGGCCACATTCTCAGAGGTCAGCGGGGTGCAGCGGCTTTATAAGTGAGGTCGATGTTCATTTGGAAAGAAATCTCCAAAATTCAAAGCTCCCTCATCTTTTATCTGTTTTTGGCTATTCGATGTCCCAAGTATTCAGATTCTTGTTCGCTTCGTGGGTTAGTGATCCAGTTGTGTTGGGTGCACCTCGATATTCATGAATTCGAGGCGTAAGTTTCTATCCTAGGCCTATATTTTTAAAGTTTTGCATTTCTGTTTGTTGGTTGTTTGGGGCTGATCCGAGCCCCTATGGGGTGTTCTGCTTTTGAATACAAGTTTGGAGGAGGATTTGGGACCTCTTCACGGAGTCAATTCAAGAAAATCTTGAGCGGGTCCCACGTTTCCTGATTGGCTCAATAATTGGTTTGTCTCTTATTTTGATGATTTTAGTGTCTAAACGACCGTATTGACGCTGTGACTCTATTTTTGATAGCGGGGTAGAAGTCTTAGGCCGTTCGGATGGGGAAAGCTCCGACAAAGTAACTTGGAGCGCGCCTGATCAGCCTTCTGCTAGGTTACAACTTCCATTCTTCCTAGATTAAGCTTGGTTGCGTAAATGCTTGTTGATTCGTGTGAATCTGGGGTGGGTGGTTACTATTTCTGTTCTTCTTCTCTGATTACTTCGTTTAGGATTGGTGTTTTGACTGCTTGGGGCTAGTATCATGCTTTAGTATTTGTTATTGACCCTTGGGTGTTGATGATTTGTTTTGGGATTATCTGTTGGGTGGTTATCTGTTGTTGCATGCGTGTGTTTTGGCTGTTTTCTTTCGTTATGCTGGTTACGTGTGTTGTTCGGCCTTAGAAAAGGGTAGGGTAGTATTGCCTTAGTCCCATGCACCTGGTTGACTTGAGTATGTATCCGACGTTTATTCGGATGGACTAGATCTTTTTTGACTGGAATAGCAGACTTTGGTTTGATAGGATGGGCCTTATTTTAGGCAAACTTGTGACTTTCCTGATCTTCTATCTTTTCTTTTCCTATCTCTGTGATTCTGGAGGATGCGTTGTGGTCGGGTAGGACCCTTCTGTGGATTTCCTTGTGGGGGTGGCGTCCCACAGTTTCTAGCATTGTGTTGAGTTTGTTTGTTGTGGCTTTATTCAGTTCCAGGCGGTTAGCTCTAGTCCGAGGCTGACGTTACATGGTTAGAGTTTGTTAGTTCCATCTTGAGACTATTGAGCGGGGGCTACTAGCTCCAGTCCGAGGCTGACGTTAGACGGTTAGATTTCATTATTTCCAGTTTGAGACTGTTGAGTAGAGGTGTTATCTCCAGTCCAAGGCTGATGTTACACGGTTAGAGACTGTTATTTCCAGCTTGAGACTGTTGAATAGGGGTGTTATCTATGGTTCGAGGCTGATGTTAGACGATTAGAGTCCGTTATTTCGAGCTTGAGACTAATGGTTTGGATTCGAGCCCAGGTTCTATCTTTATTGTGTTCGAGGTACATGGGTGTTAAGGCTTTTTGAGTTGGGTTCCCTTATTTTCATAGTTGTAGATTCTCTGTGTACCCGTCGGGCTTATGGGGGTACATTCGGGTTCTTGTTTATCTATACTTTAGTGTGCCTAGTGGGTCTTATAGGGGGACCAGCTGGGTTTAGTTATGATATTCTTAGTTTTACCTTCCATTTATTCTATTCTTGTTCTCTTGACCTCTGTTGTGTTTTATTCTATCTTGTCTGTTTGTTTTTAACTTCCTTCGTCAGTCGGCCTATGATGCCTACTGGGTACCTATTGTTCTATACTCATGCTACACTCTGCATCTATTTTCTCTATGCAAGTCCGAGCACCAATCATCAGCGTTGTGTTTGAGCCTGCAGCTGTTTGTTCCGGAGACGTGGGTGAGCACACAGCATTCTGGGATAACCTGTCTCCTTCTATATTTATATTGTGGCTTGTCTTTTGTTTTCTAGACAGTTTGTATTTGTGGTCCACTTTTGGGACTTGTATTCTTGTTAGTAGTTCTGTACTCGTGACTTCCAATTTATGGGAGGGTTCAGTTATGTATATAGTTTTGCTTTGTTTCCGCTTATCTTGGGTGTTCCTTGTTTATGTTTCCGCTTAGTTAGGGTTTAGATTCAACTCTTAGTCACATTACAGAAAGTTTCGACACAGAGTTAGGCTTGCCTACTGGCGGGTTGGTAGGCACCATCATGACCCGAGGAATCGTGTCGTGACAGATATCGAGGAAGTTCAAGTGACAATTTAATAGATTTGTTAGTAAATGAAATGTCAACTTCAACATTTGAGAAGTTTATATACATGATTTGAGTATGATATCTTCGGAAGACCAAAAGATATTTTTATCATGGGGAGTAAATATGTATTGTATAATGGTTTTCAAAACCAAGGTTGTCGCACTGAATTTTTCATGCAAAATTATTAATGAGACAACAGTCAATATGTATTACAAATAAGTGTACTTTTTTTAGTAAAATTTTAACGAACGAAATTATGATATTCTAAAGGAAATGTTATAAAACATTAAAATTAATTTGAATGTCCACCACTTTCTCACACATCCACAACCTCCCAATAATCTATCTTCATCCATGATTCTAATGCATCTTAAAATGTCATAGTAATGACAATCCATTATATCCCTTAATATAACTATAGATAATTATATGAATAACACATTAGATTTTTTATAAGCTTGGAAGAAATTTTTAAAAACTCCCATCTCTCTATTTATACTACTTTCAGCTTTTAATATTGTTTCTTATTTGCTTTTATTTTATAACAACAACAACAAACTCATTATAATTCGACACATGAAATTTGATAGGGTGGTGTATACGCAATTGATTGTAAAAAAGGTGATACATTTGGTCCTCACCTTAAATCTAAAATTCATTAAAGAATATATTGCTTTTAAGTGTAACTTTATTTTGTGATCCATGTAGGATAAAATTCAGAATAAAGAGTCCCCTCTATAATGTATAATGTGGAGTGTGGAGTCTGCAACCCATATTACTACATGGCCACAAATCCTCAAAAAACAAGCTTTAAGTTTCCCATA
This sequence comes from Solanum appendiculatum, assembly GCA_018342035.1. Taxonomy (NCBI): domain Eukaryota; kingdom Viridiplantae; phylum Streptophyta; class Magnoliopsida; order Solanales; family Solanaceae; genus Solanum; species Solanum appendiculatum. The sequence goes on from JAGDQO010002135.1 coordinate 364,368, forward strand.
AATTATAGGCTACATGTTTTTTGATGGAAATGAAGCACAAATGCTGATGGAGAAATATTAGCAGCAAACTAGATGTGCTTGCAACCCTTGAATTTTTCACTTCATGTACTTGAATTTATAGGAAAAGTACCAATCGTAACCAGCAACGACACCTAACTACTCATCATTCATAACTTCATGATAATAATATGATTATATAAAACTCGGAAAAAGAATTATTCAAATTACTCGGATGAACCTTTTAATCTACACTAAACTGGTAATAATTAGAACAAAAATACAATACACAATTCATGTCTAAGATAATTGTTATTCTATCTAATCAGGCAGGATATAAATGATGGCCTCCATAAATGCTTCAGTTAGTAGTACTTATTTGGATGAGATAGAATATCTAATATATCAAATCTATACTTGGCACCAAAAGATTTTTTCAGAAAATAAAAAAATGGTAAATTTTGAATCGAAAAAGTAAATAGAAGGAACCTGGACAAGCTCTGTTGCAATCAGACAACTATTAACTTCATCTCTAATAAGAAGACAAGATGAACCAACGCAGGATATAGTCCACGATTCATGTTGCTGCACTTGATCATCCTCAAATATAATAAATCTTTCCAAAAGACATTTTTTTATATGAACCCTGCAGGATGACATGTATAATCATAAGATATGAAAGAGTTAAGGATACATAAATTTTAGAATCCCATGTTTATAACTAATGACAAAACTCGATACGCAGAATAACATAAGATTTCCTTCAAAAAATAATTAGGAGAAGTAATTAAGGGCACTCAAAATTTTATGATAGTTGGCTTTCAGAAATTTCATAAACACAGTCAAGATCATTTTCATGTGTTTGGCCTTGAAGAGACAGGTCTGCATAGGAGAAAGCGTGTTTAAACATTTAAATGAGGCGGTTCACACAATTCAATGCTTCAAATATGAGTGTCTCACACAAATTGGGGAGGAAACTACTGTACATGCTTAAGAAACTACACTATACTAGCTTACGACCACTAGATAAAGTTAAGAAATACTCGCCCACTAAGACCTCGTGACAAGCAGTAAATTCTTATCTCGGTTTACCTAGTTACAGTTCATCTTCACAATCCCTTTTAACACTTCAAAACTATTCACCCATTGACTATGCATCATTGCCTAATCAGTCTATAACCTTCTGAATACCATAGGGTTCTCCCTTCAAAATCATAAGCCTATCTTTGATCTATCACCTCATGAGTACTCTGTTCTTCTATTCAACACCTATACTTGGTCTTCACTAACACAACGGCACATCGACATAAACTCCCTTCTAGTTAAAGTATACTCTAACTCATCGTAACTAGTAACTATTACTCTACCTTCTATTATGAAGCCCACACAAGATTATTACTCCTTAGCCCACACAAGGGAAAAGTGCCTCATTAATGACTTACTAGGTACATGGATACAACGTACATACTCTACTCAATACCTTTCCCCATCCCTTAAGTTACTACAGTTCCAAATACATACTTCTAACTTTGGAAATTCTACTACTTTTGGCTCATACTATCACAAATCACACTATCTTTCGGGCGACAATACTTTTCAAGCATTATAAAACATACTCCCCTCTTGAAGGGTATCACCTGAAACAAGGTTTTCAGGAAGAGAATCTGAGAGTACATCTTGCTTTGGCTCAAATGCATGATTCATATGAATAAGGGTGGATTCTATTGAATCAATACAGTTAATGCACACTAGCGGGCTTCTTTCAAGCCCTGTGCAATCTCTTTACTTTCTTAAGACTTTATCTGTGAGTAACTCATCAATAAGAATGTAATATTTTCTATTTCAACCACCTTGAGTATGAGGCTTTGCTATTTCAACCACGTTGATACACTGTCTTGAAATACATAGCATGAATAAGTTCCAATAAAATCATTCGGAGAAAAACATGAAAACACATCTAACTCTTCCATTATATGAAGCCTCTATTTTCCAAGATAGGTGTCGGGACAAAACCCACGACACCTCAAATACTACTAAATAGAATATAAAAAATGCAGTCCTCCGTAAGTAAGGAGGTCTCACCAAAAACCGATGAGTGGATAATGTGATCTCAATGGAACTCCGGTTGATGATCCTAAGCACTTGAGTCTGTATTATGAAATGATGCAGCTCGAATGATATAACTAAATTGAATGTATGAGTATGTAATATGTCTGAATAAATAAACGACTGAACTGAAGGATTGAAAGAAACTCAACGGAATCAATACATGAATATAAAATGAAAACAATTAATGCTTTACAATAAGATATGCAATGAAAGCAATATGAAAATAATATACTTTACTTTGTAGGGAGTTTCTCTAACCGACAACCATTACTATGAGCCTAGCAATGTAACAATATTTTTCCCGCCTTTTAAGGGCCATCTTATATCTTGTCGGGGTACAGGATGCCATTGTATCTTTGGTTCCATCTAATATGCCTTTTTAGAGGCAGTGGGGAGTCACACGATAAATTGGTGCGATCCTATAATACTCTCGCTACGTAGTTTTATGGGACTTTAGTAAAGAAATAGACTCTTACCCAATTTGGTGCTAGATACTACTCCAAAAATATTCAATATCCATTATTATCAATCACCCTTTTAAAAAAGGGACTATTACTTTACTTTACTTTTAACTTATCTTTACCGTAATACTTTTCAGAAAATCAATTATACTTTTTCTCTTTCTCAACTAGCAAATAGAACATATGAAACCATTCTTGTTCTTTCTTTAAAAACTCTTTCCTAAACATGCTTTTAAAACTCATTGATGACTCGGGAAGTCACAATGCCTAAATATTGATGGCATATCTAGATGTCATACGGCTTAAACATTGATGGCATACCAGACTGTCATACAAATAATTAATCGTAGTTCTTTTATCAATGTGAAAATAATACTTTTGGAACCATTTGTGTTTCCTTAAACTCTTCTAAAATGATACTTTAAAATACTCTTAAACTCATATAAAAATTCCAAAATCAATGAATGAAAATAAATGCATAGAGGGTTTCAACAAAATATCATAAACTAGGATTCATATGAATAAGAGCATGAACAACAACCCAATAATCTCAATACCTATAATATCGTAATCTCATAATTAAGAAATAAAAACTCAAAATAAGAATATAATTTGAATTTAATATTTCATGGATCTTTGAGTAGAATACTGGATTTTATTCTTACTGGTAGAATTTAAATGTTGGGCGTGAGGACGAACTAGTCCAACACTATGAATAGTCTTAGATACCTGGATGAACAATGTTGTTGAAGAGCTTTGAAGAAGAACTTGATTGGAAGACTTGAAACACTAGCTTTTATATTCCTTGCAATTTTCTTGGAGATGAAGAATGGAGAAGAATCTTTGATTGAAAACCTTAGGTATATTGAAGAGAATCTTGAACTTGGAGCCTTTAGATCTTTAGAAATCTGAGAAATCTCTTTCTTGGAGTTCTTGATCTTTGGAAAAATCAGAATTGGAGATTTTTATAGTTTCTATATGTATAATTATTTTATTAGATTGTAAGATGGACTTAGGGAAGTTGATTGAGGATAAAAAGTCAAGAATACCCTTCTGGAATGTAAGAGGATCATAGAAATGAAGAAAAACAACCTTTTAATTAATCCCATCGGCTAAATCGGTAATTTGGAGGTCTCCTCACCAAAAATACTCAACGGATCGCTCATTGAGACTTTAGATCGCCCAAATAGACAGAAACTTAAGATTTTTCGGACATTTCGGTAAGCTAATTCAGCGATTCGCCTACCCATTCGGTGTATTGCCGATTGCGTAGGTGAGTTCGCCGAATTTCCCACCTCGGGTATGTTCTAGTAAAACGATCATAACATTTTACTCCAAACTCTAAATAAGAAAAACTTGATGGTGTTGGAAATCGGACTCGTATACGTTTAATTTAATAGGTTATAGGCCACATAATTCACTATATGTTCAGAGATATGATCATTTGAAGTTGATCTTTATATGAACTAATGCACGAACTTAGCAAATTGGAATGCTTTGAAATTGGTCTGGTGTTTGAGGTCTCTTATGACCCAAGAAAACTTTATACGCCCTTGATATACATGGCAAAGGACCTTAAAATCTATGAGAATGTAGGACAACACCTAGTTCAACCTCATATATTTACGACAAACAATTCAGATTTTAAGAGTAGAGTTGCGAGATGTTATAGAATGATTCAAGACTTAGCTTAGATTTCTTTTCGGGGTGTTACAATACTCCTCATGAGAGACATGAAACTTAAATAGTGCATGAGGGAAGATAGAATATTTACTACTCCATCCATTCATTTATGAAATAAGAAGTAAAATGCATATTTAACATGATGAATAGTCTTAATGGACTTGAGGAGTTATTTGGAAGGAGTAGTCAATGGTACGGGTAAAACATGAAAAGACAAAATTGTTGTAAAAATTTAGTTTTAGTACACTGAATGGAGAATACTTTATCTATTTAATGAAACTGGATATTTAATACTTCATTAGCTACGTCATCCCAACTAGTTTGCAGCATATTAAATTTATTTATTTATTAGCCTATCCAATGCTATTAGTTATGGCATTAATGTGTTCAATACCCTTTAGACAAACCCTGTGCACTCGTCTAGTATAATGAATATTAATCTATAAATGAGAGTGCCATATATTTAGTTAAGTATCTTGTGAAACTGAATTGTTAATGCTTCCATAGCAATGGGATCCTAACTAGTTTACAGTATATTTAATTCCTTTGATCAGCTTACAAAATCTAATTATTGGGGTGCCTAAAGTGTTTGGTATCTTTAGACCAACCATGCATACCCGTTGAGGGGAATGACTAGATTCCCCACTTATCTCGCTCAAGAAATAGTAATACCCTTTTTGGGATTACCATCATCAACATTTATTCAAATTTAACTGCATGGGAATCGAAGACAACAAATGCAAATAACAAGCATTATTTCAACGTCATACCTTTTTAGGCTCTCACATTTTCCAAAACCTAGCTTCTACACCTAATGAGCTTCCGCTTACCAGTAATAATTCTGACAAGCATAACATCGGAAATCTCCTTCGCTATATCTAGATAGCACATTATGCCCATCACCTAGTTAACATGAAAAGGGGATACAACTATGTGCAACATCATTGTTGTTCATTGTAATGATTGTGCTGCACTTAAGTCGTGAGATGCAAACAGAAATAATGTGAATAAGATAATCAGGTACCTTATCTGAATTTTGGTGCAAAACAGAACTAGTAGCTGACAAGATCAAACCCATCCGTCTGCGGCCACTGGAATTTTAAGAACTATTGGTATTGTTCAGAAAAAAAGTTAGAACTTCTTCTCTAATATTCCGAAAGGTAAATGGAGTTCTTTGAGTGGACTTTTATCACCCATTACGTACAACTTGCCTACATTTGTAAAAAAAAAAAATCATTACTTAGTAAAAAGAAAATGGAGAGCACGCAAGAAGTATAATTCCAATTTACTATCACACAAATCTTAGGCTGTAGGCAACTAATGAACGTCACAGCCATTGGGAAGATGAACAGAGGGCCGCAGTCTAACAAAAAAATACAAGAAGAACCTGCTAGTTTTCACTTATTACTACTATCAATAGACAAATTATAAAACAAGCACAATACATCAAACCACATTTGTCATTTACTAGTTGTAACACCCCATAATTTCTAAGCTAAGATCCAAATCATTCTATAACACCTCGCAACTCTATTCTTAAAATATGAATCGTTCATCATAAGTATATGAGCTTAAATTGGGTGATCTCCTACTTGATCATGTATTTAAAGGTCCTTTACCAACTATATCTAGGGTATCTAAAGTAATCGAGGGCCATAAGGGACCTTAAATACCATGCCAACTACAAAGCATTTCTATCGGCTAAATTAAATTCTCGCATGAGTTCATATAAAGGTCAAATTTAAATGATTATCTCTCAGAACATAATAAATTAGGCGTACTATGACCTATAAAATTTAAGCTCTTTGAGTCTTCTTTCCAACGCCAACAAGTTTACCTTATTTCGAGTTCGAAGTGAAATGTTGTGATCATTTTACTAGAACATACTCGGGCTGGGAAATTCGGTGAGGTCACCTACTCAATCAGCTATGCGCCGAATGGGTTGGCGAATCGCTGAATAAGCTCGCTGAAATGTTCTGAAAACCCTAAGACTTTGACCATTTTGGTGATATAAAGTCCCATTGGGTGACTCGCCAAGTATGTTCGGTGAGAGACCTCCAGATCACCGATTTGGCCGATGAGATTCATTAAAAGGTCGCTTTTCATGATTTTTATGGTCCTCTTACATTCCGAGAAGGGTATTCTTTACCTTTTACCCTCAATTAACATCCCTAAGGCTATCTCATGGCCTATTAACTTCCCAATTCACGCCCAACCCTCATACAAATCACATTCACACATTCTAAGTTCTCTCAAAGAAGAAGCTAGTGTGCTTCAACTTCAAGCCTTAATTCAAAGTTTCAAGTCAGCCTCATCTTCTGAGGTATGTAAGGCTTTTCATAGTGTTGGACTAGTTCGTCCTCGTGCCGTACATCTAAATTAAGCCAGTAAGAGTTAAATCTAGTATTCTACACAAAGATCCATGAAATTCTAAATTCGAATTATACTCTTATTCCGAGTTCTGATTTCTTAAGTATGAGATTATGATATTTTATACATTGAGATTATTGAGTTTTTGTTCGTTCTTTTATTTCATGTAAACCCTAATTGATGATATTTTGTTGAAAGCCTTTGTGTATTTGTTTACATGCATTGATTTTTGAATTTTTAAGTGAGTTCAAGAGTATTTTAAAGTATCGTTTGAGAATAGTTTAAGGAAACAGAAATGTTTCCAAAAGTATTATTTACACATTCAGAAAAGAGCTATGATTCATGATTAGTATGACAGTCTTGTATGCCGTAAATGTTTATGCAGTATGCCATCTAGATTTGCCATCAAAGTTTATGCAATATAACTTCCCTAGTCATTAATAATCAGCTCAGAATATGATTTCAAATTAATTTTTTATGATTACAACCTAAATATAGGGTATTTCAATAGCTTTAACGAAACTTTAATGGTTTCGAATATATCATTTTACATTAAAAGACAGCACTATTTTTAGAAAAAGTATAAAGAGTTTTGAGACAAATTTAGCACAACTTCAGTTACCTCTGAAAGAGGCCTTTTGCGAAATTATCTCAACTCAGAGAATACTTTTACATGAGCATACAATATTATATTTTTTGGAGTAGTATTAAGGACTGATTTAGGATAAGATTAAGATAAGTCAAACTCTAAAACCTATGACGCCAACGTAGGTAGGATCATATCGCAAAATGGGTGACTCCTCACCTATCTCAAGAAGGCTTTTTAGTGGACCCAGCAGTTCTGTCACGACCAAAACCTGCGCCTCAACCGAGACACGGTACTCGGAACCACGAGTGGCCCCAAGCTTCCCTTGGCCTAACATATCACATGAAACTAATGCAGAAGCTGATGCATATGCTTAATAAGTGTTATTAAGTAAATCAACAAATACATGATGACTGAACGACTAATGTCTAAAATAAGCCTCTAATATTTAAACCGAAGGAAATAAGTTTACCGGGACATGGCCCCTAGTCACCTCAAACGTAATAACAAAGAAAGTACAAAATTTTGATTAACAACTAATCTAGGAAGTCCCCGAATGATGAGGACTCACCAACAACTCGCTGAAACTGCTGCAACCTCCCTAACCACGAGTCTGAGTACGGGTGCAAAAAACTACATCATAAAAGGATGCATCACAGAGAAAAGTATGTGCCAATACTTGGAATGTACTGAGTAAGTAAGGGATACTAGCTTAATCATAAAATTTCATAATGACGATTATAAAATAAGGTTGCCAAAATCATATGCATAGCGAAAGAACTAAAGAGAAAATAGTTGGAGTTCATGTCTAAAAGAAATTGGCAATCTTTATTCAGAAGCATATATAGAGATGAGTTTATTTCAATAGTCCTTCATAATCATAGTTGTAAATAACATACTTAAAGTTAATCAAGTAGATTTAAGATCATATCATAAGAAAAATGCATAAACTAGAGAGCTTCTCATTACCAACAAACACCATGAGAGCTCATGATGTCCAACAGCTAACCCAGTTGCGAGGGCTTCCCAATACCTATCAAGAGCATAGGACCATATTATATCTATGTGGATCCACTAATCTGAGCCTCTCAGCGCTCAAAGGTCAACCAAAAAGGCAGTAAAACATAATTCTACGGTGGCACGTAGTTATGTGACTTGAGTTTTCTAAAACCTACGTCCTATCAGTACTAAATAGTCCTCCCAAAACAATATATATTCATATGATGCTCATAGGTATGAAAACCATTTATCAGTTTGAATCATATATGAGACTAAGCAAAAAAGTCATATATAAGTAACCTGAATTTATGTTTAAATTCATATCATACAAGTCTTCATTCTTTAAAGTCATAAACGTTTTAAGGAGCCATGGAAATCATGATAAAGCAGTACAATAAAGTTTTTAAAATCAAAGTGAAGCGATGAAAATATGAACTAATGAAAAGTATGATAAGTTCACAAAAAACCCTAACTTTGCTTCTAACAATCCTGAAGAATTCTATAAAAATAAAAATACTTTAAACATGAGAGTGAAGATATACTCCCATTCAATCCTTACATACCTTAGTAGGGAAGCTTGATGGAGAATCTTGAAAGATGAACTCTAGTTTAGGGCTATTTAGAGGACTCTCTAATAGTTCTTAGGACAAAAATACCCTTTAAAATATAATTGGAAGAGCTGGAAATCTGAATTTTACTCCAGCAGATAGTAGGTTCGTATTCACTCCATATCGTGGAGACATTGCGGAGCTTAGGCCAAGTAAGAGTGTCTCTAGTAAATTAGTCATAACTTTTTACTTCAAACTTGGATTGATGCAAACTTGGTGGCGTTAGAAAGAGGACTCATAGAGATCTAATTCGATAGGTTATGGATCATTTAAATCTTAATATTCTAAGAGATATGGTTGTTTGAAATTGACCCTTATATGGACTCAAGCGAAAACATAGCCGATAGAAATGCTTTGAATTTGGCTTGGTGTTAGAGGTCCCTTATGACCCTAAATCACTTTTGATACCCTTTTTAAAGTTGTTAAAGAACCTTAAAATATTTGAGCAAGTAGGACATCAGCCGGTTCAAGTTTATATACTTACGACGAATGATTCAAGTTGTTAGAGTAGAGTAGCAAGGTGTTGCAATTATGTGATACCCCAGCTTAAGCTAAGAAGTCCCACATTGTCAAAACATAGGAGAGATATTTGGTATATAAGTAAGAAAGTCTTACCAACTAATGAGACATTTCAAAGTCATGCGGCCCTAGGCCCAAAGCGGACAATATCACTAGTGGGCTTGGTCATTACAAATGGTATCAGAGACACTCCAGTGTCAACCTTATCGATGTGAGCCAGAGTTCAACTGAGTTTAGGAAACTCCTAGAAAGTCGGGGCAAATCTCAGTGCTGAGTCCAGGCAAATTCCATTCGGTGGGGGCAAAGCTTAGCGAGGAGGCTGAGTCCATAGAGGTGGTTGTGTGATGCCCCAACTTAAGATATGAAGTCCCACAACAGTAAAACATAGGAGAGATATTGGGTGTACAAGTAAGTAGGTGTCATATACACCGACAAGGTATAGGGCGGCTCTGGCAATGTGGTTAAGAGGTTGAATCATCATGAGTCTCATAGTGATGGTTATCGGTTGAAGAAACACCCCAGTGAAGTAAATAAAGCAAAGTATATTTTTATTTATATACTTCAGTTCAGTATTTACTGTTATTGCATTCTTAAAGTAAGTGCTTAAATGTTTTTCATCATGATTTATACTATAATTTAGTTGAGTTACATTAAGTCTTTCAGTTTAGCTATTTGTTTTATTCAGCTATATTACATACTCGTACATTCAATTTACTAATGTCATTTGACATCAACAGGTGCTCTATTGAGATCACTTTGCACTTCTTCCTAGCTTCTATGAGCCTTCCTTGCAATCTAGAGGACTTCATTGTTGTCTTTCAGTTGAGTAGTTTTTGGATGTCATGGGTCTTGTCCCAACATCCATGTGGAACTATAGAGGCTTCATAGATAGTTAGTATTGAGTTTCTTTCAGTATTTCCTTTGATCAAATTTTGCAAACTATTATTATTATCAAAGTATTTTCAGACAGTTTTGAGCATTTTATTTTGAGATAGTTTGAGTTTGAGACGTTTTGAATTAAAATTCTGTTTTAAAGTTTAAATCTGCTTGAGTTAGTCTTTCGCTAATTAGTCAGCCAGACCAAGGGTTTGCTTTGGGATCAACAATGGTTCTCGAGTGTCGGCCACGTCCAGGGTGTAGCTTTGGGGCGTGACACTAGAATTCAACAAGATGACTAACTTTAGTATGTCAAACAAATGGAGGGAGAAGAAAAACATCCGGATGACCGCAACTGTGGAAGATACATTACTAATTTTTAAAACTTCATGTTCTTATCTATATATGTTGTTTATAACCCTTCTGGAAGGTCACTGAAATTATACTTTAAACCTCTAGACTTATAAAACAAGAAAGGAAATCTACATCCTTTGTTGTTACTATAGAACATAGTGGCAATATCATCAATCAAAATTCTAAAATTTAAAGATTATGCAACAAGTTTTATACCCTAATCACTTCCGTCTTATTTGTCAGGAAAAAATGTAATTGGGTTTTCTACAAGCATATTCAAGACCTAGAGATATGCTTTATGAATAGAATTTTTTTTTCCAGATGACCTGATTTTCAAGATCACTTGCTTAGCTTACACCAACCATCACTTTTAAGTAATTGAGTTAAAACACCATATATTTGAAAATAGATAGACACACAAAGCCAAACTCAAATATGCTAACTTGGAATGATGCAGGCACACTCCTCTAGAATTAAATTACATGGTTTGAGATTGTTCTATAAGATAGCGGATCACACTTACAGCGGTACATTTAACCTCACAAATTGTGAGTTCTTTGTAATTCCAACACATGAAAACCTACGATTTGAAAATTTATCCTACTCTCTATTTACTACAAACACTTTTGGAATTTAGTGGGAAAAATATGCTTTTATTTGATAATTTATTGTATAATAGAAATTATGTCACAACAAGTATTTTCTTAGTAAAGCTCCTAATTCAATAGACTTCCATTTTAGATCACAGTTTAAAATTCTAATATCATTTTTAACTCACACATCCCTACAAGGATTAGCTAAGAATGTAATACAATTGAAGCAAAGGGTCCATCATCCATGTAGGTGATACAATGTAATTGGGACTAAGGCTAGTAGTTGTCGTTATATTTATATTGAGTTCAATATTTTCCAAGAGTTTGTTTAAAGGTTCGGTACTTATATATTTAAATAGGAATAATATGAGAATTGAATAACCCCTAATTTACCTCAAAAGAAAAATGATATAATATTGGAATGAAGTGGGACACAATAGAGCAGAATGGAGATGTATGACATATTTCAACGCGAACATGTATAAGCTTGAGGCATAGTATTGATTGAATATCGGGCAACAATAGAGCATAATGGACACATATAATCTATGTAAGCCGATCCAACTTGTTTAGGATTGTTAATTGAGGCATAGCTGATTGATTAAATATATGCAACTACCTAATGTAACCTACACTTAGGTTACATAATGAATTCTGATTTTCATTTCTGACCACATCAGGGAGATACGCATATTAGGTAACATTAAGCTACGATGCAAAAAGAGGCTTTTCAAACTGCCTAAAACATGCAACAATAGATAATGTCAAGCCAGCAATGTGATCTTCAAAAACCTTCTCTTTATTTTTGCTTAGTTAATGTAATGTTCAAACACCAATGAATTCCTTTTGTTAACGAATGAGAACATAATCAATACTCCCTTTAATATTATTAAATTGAGTATTGCAAAATATTTAAATAAAGAACATGTAGTGTGCCACTATTGGCAGTGGAGAATAAGAAAGTCAGAATTGCAATAATAATATATCTCATACATATATGATGTAGGGTTTTGGTAAGATTTACTAATTGTAGGTTGTTTAGTAATTGTTGTAAATTTTACATTTTTTTACTTCTTAACTTCCTTCCAGCGGGCCTCTGACATTAATACTCAACACCAAAGCAGAGAATCATTTTTCAACAAACAGGAAAATGCTAACTCTTGAAAAATTCATGATTATTTAGCAAGTTCCCTTTGTTTGATGAGTAATAAATTTTTTTATAAATGCTTGCGCTAAGTCACTGCGATAAAACATAACTAACAATTGCTCAGATCTCCAATTGTACCTAGAATTGCATCAATACCATGCACGATAACCATGTTGCACCAAAAAGAAATCAAAATATACAACGTTATTTTAGGCTATGTAAATTCTTTTATGTATTTCAAAAGATAAATCAATTGTTTCAAGCCAAACTCCACGCTAAATGGCTTGAGGGATGGTATTCCAATTCTTCTGTGATTTCTCGCACATCCTTTCTTTGTTTCAACATATCAATTGCTCCCTAGTGGAATTTTGCATAGACCAGTACATGTGTAAGATTAAAAATAACATGCTCCACAGTGAGGTAGTAACTCTACAATGCAAAAAGAGGTAAGGCCTTTTGACATATTGAGGGCAGTTGGCGAGGTCGCTTATGAGTTAGCCTTACCTCCAGTATTTTCAGCCGTGCATCAAGTTTTCCATGTCTCCATACTGCGACGATATGTTTCAGATGATTCACATGTTCTCCAGTACGATGCTATTGAGTTGGATGACCGCTTGACTTATACAGAGGAGCCAATTGCCATTTTTGCCAGAGATGTGAGGCAGCTGAGATCGAGAGTCATTCCTGTGAGGCATCTTGTTTGACCCCTCAGGTACTTCTTTATCCTTACTTTCACAGACGAAAGTCCTTTTAGTAGTGGATATTGTAATGACCCTCCAGGTCATTTCTTTGTTAATGCCTTCTTTCTATCATTTAGATCTTCCCTGTAGCAACCCCAAGTCATTTATGACTTGTTGGCACTGACTGTTCGATCCCCTGGTCATACGTTTGGGTTTTATGCCCGTTTTTCTGTTTTGGAGCTTTTGAACTTTGAAAAGTTGACTTTGCTCATAACATCAGGTAAACGACCTCAGATGAGAATTTTGATGGTTCCATAAGCTCTTGAAAGGCAAAATTAGGCTAGAAGCATGGTTCGTATGAGTCCCGGGGGTTCCGATTTAAATTTGAGGCCGATTAACTCTTTAGCCTTCGGAAATTGGGCTAAGGTTAACTTTGGTCAACTTTCTTGGAAAATGCACTCGGATGAAAATTCAAACAGCGCGGTTAGTTCTGAAATGTCGAGTTGGGTCTAGAACGACCTTTCGAGAATTACCGGGAGATTCTGATCAAAATCCGAGGCCCTTGGTAGAATATGGAAAAAATGGCATAATGGGTGTGGGACCCATTTTTTTGTCAAAACGACCTCGTATGGAAGTTTCGACTGTGCCATTGAGTCCATAACGTCTAATTTAGTGGGGCAGCATATTTTGTTTATTCTCATTGGGTCCCGAACGAATTCCGAGGGTCCGTCCGGAGACTTTGAAAAACAGTAAAAATCTGGTTGCTGGTGAAGACCTGTAGGGACCAGAATTTAGACTTTTAGCGACCAGTTTCGGGTTTTATAACCCAGAAATTTCAGCTTTCAGCCCTCATTTTCAAATGACGATATCTCCCTCATCCGAGCTCCGATTTGAGTGATTCAAAGTCCTGTATGATCGTGGAGATTGTGACTACGCAGTGGAGTGATCGGAATCTGTTGGTGAACCCTCGTTTGTTGTGAATTTCAGGTCGAAGCTGCTGCCCATCATGTGATTAGTTTATTATTTCTTCCTCATTTTAGAACTTCGATATCTCAAGTTCTAGAGCTCCATTTTTGGTGATTCAAAGTACCAAGTGTTTGGGTTTTCATTGTCTTCATTGATTTGAGGTTGGGGTTTGTTGGGTGCACCTCGTTCTGCATGAAATCGAAGGTAAACCCCTTATTTTGACTAGTTTTGTTAGTTTTAGATTTGTTTGGTCGATTTGCAGCGGATCCGACCCATATTTGATAAACTAGTTTAGGATTAGTGTTGGGGGAAGGATTTGGGACCTTTTGAAAGAGTCAATTTCGGGAAATCCAGAGCGGGTCCCACTTTGTCCGATTTTGGCCCAAAAATTGGTGTATCTCCAAATTTGATGATTTTTGTCTCTAAATGACCTTATTGACGCTGTGATTCTGCTTTTGATAGCGTGGCAACAGTCTGAGGTTGTTCGGAAAGGGAAAGCTTGGGTTGAGTGACTTGGAGCACGCGTGATCGGCTATTTGGTAGGTTACGACTTCCTTTCCTTTTAAACTGAGCTTGAATGTGTAAATACTATTAGATGAGTATGAATCTGGGGTGGTTAGCAAGGACTGTGATCCTATACCCGATTTACCCCAGTTTGGGATTGGTTGTTGGTTGATTTGGATTAGTATCATGTTATAGGTTGGGTTGTTGACTTGATTTATTGTATATACTATTGTGGGGTATTTGTTGGTGATTATTTGATGTTGCATGAGCGGGTATCATGTTTGTGATTTGCTGCATATTTAGATTGTGCCTTAGAATAGGTTGTTGTGATGATGACTTAGTCCCACGTACCCTGTTGACTTGGGAATGTATCCGACGGCTATTCGGATGACCTAGATCCTTGTGGAATGATATAGCAGATTTGGGTCTGATAGTGTGAGCCTTTGTATAGGCCTTCCGGTGGCTCCCGTACCTTCCGATTCTTTCCCCTCTATATTTTGAGATCGTGGGATGCTTCCAGAAGACATTACGTTGGGTCGATTGACGGATGAATGGTGTTAGGCTGGGAGCCTTCGTTTGACGTGCTTGTGGGTGGCGGCCCATATTGGTTAGCCTTCAAATGAGATGTTCGTAGTGGCTTTATCTGGTTTGAGGTTGTTAGCTCCAGTACGAGACCGAGGTTACGCGGTTCACGTCTAGTATTTCAAGCGCTAGGATGTTGGGGGTAGGCTATCCGCTACGGTCCGTGACTGACGTTATACTATTGCAGCCAGTTATTTCCAGCGCGTGTCCGTGGAGCTTGAGCTACTAGTCCCAGCCCGTGTTTTACTTTACTAGGACGGAATCGGTATTTGCAGTGATTGGACTGTTGAGTGTGGATTGATTAGCTCCCGTCTGAGACTGACGTTCCCGGTTTGAGTCCATCATTTCCAACTCGAGACCGTAAAGCGAGAGGTATTATTCCAGTCCGACACTGACGTTTCCGATTAGAGTCCGGCATTTCTAGCTCGTGACTGATGATTTGGGCTGGGCCCATGTGTTGATAGTCGAGTGGGGCTCGGATATGGTTTATGATCGAGCTGGGCTTGAAGGTTGATTTTGATTGAGCTGGGCTCAGGTATTGGTTGTGATTGGGCTGGGCCCAAATGATGGTTTCAGGTTCAGGGACCCTTGGTTCAAGGTTTATGGAATCGGTATTACTTCGCTTATGTAGTTATCTCTTCTGTGTACCTGTCGAGTTTATGGGTTACGTTCAGGTTTTTATTTAAACTTCCGCACGAGAGTGCCCAACGGGTCTTATTAGTGGCCCAGCTGGGTTTAGTTAGCTAGTTATTTTCGGTTGGTTATCGTTGTTCGGTTTTCGTTCTGTTGACCTCTATTGTTATTGTTGTTGATTCTATCTTGTTTGCCTTTGTTTACTTTTCTTGCTCAGTTTGCCTATGATGCCTACTGGGTACCTGTGGTTTTGGTACTCATACTACACTCTGCATCTGTTTTCGTGATGCAGGTCCGAGTACTAGTCAGCAACGTTGAGATCGGGCCGGGAGCTGTCACTTCAGGAGACTAGGGTGAGCACTTGGCATTTTGAGTTCACCGGTTTCCTTTTGTTATTAGTTTTGGCTTGTCTTTTGTTTCGAGACGGTTGTTTCTGTGGTCCACTTTCGGGACTTGTACACTTTTTAGTAGTTTTGCACTCGTGACTTCCATACTTTGGGAGGTGTTGCATACATATTTTGGTCGGGTTCCAGCTTTGCTTATATGTTCTATTGTATTCTTCCGCTTGGTCATGTATTAGTTTCATCTTTTAGTACCGTTACTGTTATTTTCCAGGATAGAGTTTAGCTGGCCTACCGGAGGGTCGTAGGCGCCATCATGACCTGAGAAATTGTGTCGTGACAACTTTTAATAGCATTACATACCGTGTATTGAAAACCTTATGTATATTGAAGAGAATCTTGAACTTGGAGCCTTTAGATCTTTAGAAATCTGAGAAATCTCTTTATTGGAATTCTTCATCTTTGGAAAAATGAGAATTGGTGATTTTTAGAGTTTCTATAGGTATAATGATTTTATTAGATTGTAAGATGGACTTTGGGAAGTTGATTGAGGGTAAAAAGTCAAGAATACCGTTTTGGAATGTAAGAGGACCATAAAAATCAAGAAAAACAACCTTTTAATGAATCTGTCGGCCAAATCGGCGATTTGGAGGTCTCGTCATCAAAAATTCTCGGTGGATCGCCCATTGAGACTTTAGATCACCTAAATAGATAGAAACTTAAGATTTTTAGGACATTTCGGTGAGCTAATTCAGCGATTCACCTACCCATTCGGTGGATCGTCGATTGCGTAGGTGTGTTTGCCGAATTTCCCACCCTGGGTATGTTATAGTAAAACGACTATAACGTTTTACTCCCAACTCTAAATAAGAACAAATTGGCGGTGTTTGAAATCGGACTCATATACGTTTAATGTAATATGTCATAGGCCATATAATTCATTATATGTTGAGAGATATGATCATTTCAAGTTGACCTTTATATGAACTCATGCAAGAACTTAGCAAATAGGAATACTTTGTAATTGGCTTGGTATTTGAGGTCCCTTATGACCCTAGACAACTTCAGTTACCCTTGATATACTTAGTAGAGGAGATTAAAACATATGAGAAAGTAGGACAACACCTAGTTCAAGCTCATATATTTACGACGAACTATTCAAATTTTAAGAGTAGAGTTGTGAGATGTTATAGAATGATTCAAGCTTTATTTTAGAATTTTTTACGGGGTGTTACAATACTCCTCATGAGAGACAAGAAACATAAATAGGGCGTGAGGGTAGACAGAATATTTACTACTCCCTCCATTCATTTAAGAAATAATATGTAAAATGCATATTTGCCATGATGTGTAGTCTTACTGGACTTGAGGATTGATTTGGAATGAGTAGTTAATGGTACGGGTGAAACAAGAAGAAACAAAATGGTTGTAAAAATTTAGTTTTAGTATACTGAATGGAGGATACTTTGCGAATCTTTTTTATGAGTTACCACAATATTTTAGTATATCTAAGTATGAAACTGAATACTTAATACTTCAGTAGCTACGTCATCCCAACTAGTTTGCAGCATATTAAATTTATTTATTTATTAGCTTATCCAATGCTAATAGTTATGGCATTAATGTGTTCAATACCCTTTAAACAAACCCTGTGCACTCGTCTAGTATAATGAATATCTTATGTATATATATAAAAGAGAACCCTAAGTCCGCCTACGTGGCACCACAATAAAATAGGATTCCCCTTTAATTTATTTATTTCCAAAACTAGCCTTTAATGAAAAGTTTTGACTTTTAAAAAAATTTGCAACTTTTATGAAGAGTTGCGACTTTTATGAAGGGCTGTGACTTTTATGAAAGGTTGTGACTTTTATGAAAGGTTGTAACCTTTTCGAAGGGTTGTAACTTTTCTAAAGAGTTGTGACCTTTTCCATAAGGTACAATAAACATTTGTTCACACTACCCTTTGTTGTTTATCAATAGAGAGATTTCCTCTCATTTTAAAACTACGAAAATTCTGAACTTCTTCTTCTTCTACACAATTAAATATTCACGTACTTTGCTTCTGTTGATTGGCTCACTGACACCATTATTTTTGTATCATTACACTGGTGAGTCGAATCGTTCTATCCTGAGAGGATCAATTCCTTTAAACCTCAGGTACTAGAGGGGAATAATTTTCTTAATTAAGGGGACACTATGCATTCAGTCACCTCGATTTTTTCCTTTATGTTTCATTCTATTGTTGCAGGTATGTTTTTTTACAGTCAATAATTTATGCTTATGTTATTATTTGCTATTTTTGAGAACATGCTTTAAACGTTGTTTATGTTTCTGCAAAGTTATTGTTGTAAGTATTTGTTATAATATAATGTAGTGCTTTAGTTTTAGGTATTATTTTATAAATTCCGTGATATTAAATTCCCGCGCGAGGCGCGTGTAATTTTACTAGTTAATCTACAAATGAGAGTGCCAAACATTTAGTTTAAGTATCTTGTGAAACTGAATTGTTAATACTTTCATAGCTACGGGATCCTAACTAGTTTACAATATATTGAATTCCTTTGATCAGCTTACAAATTCTAATTATTGGGGTGCCTAAAGTGTTCGGTATCTTTAGACCAACGATGCATACTCGTTGAGGGCAATGACTTGATTCCTCACTTATCTTGCTGAAGAAATAGTAATACCCTTTTTGAGATTACCATCATCAACATTTATTCCAATTTAACTACATGGGAATCAAAGACCACAAATGCAAATAACAAGCATTATTTCAATGTCATACCTTTTTAGGCTCTCACATTTTCCAAGACCTAGCTTCTACACCTAATGAGCTTCCTCTTATCGGTAAGAATTCATACAAGCATAACATCATAAATCTCCTTCGCTATATCTAGATAGCACATTATGCCCATTACCAATTAAACATGCAAAATGGAGACAACTATGTGGAACATCGTTGTTGTTCATTGTAATGATTGTGCTAGACTTATCTCGTGAGATGCAAACAGAAATACTGTGAATAAGATAATCAGGTACCTTATCCGAATTTGGGTGAAAAACAGAACTAGTAGCTGACAAGATCAAGCCCATCCATCTGCGGCCATTGGCACTTTTAGAACTGTTGGTATTGTTCCGAAAATAAGTTAGAAATTCTTCTCTAATATCCTTAAAGGTAAATGGAGTTCTTTAAGTGAACTTTTATCACCCTCTACGTACAACTGGCCTACTTTTGTAAAAAAAAAAAACTCATTACTTAGTAAAAAGAAAATGGAGAGCACGCAAGAAGTATAATTCCAATTTACTATCACACAAATCTTAGGCGGTAGGCAACTAATGAACATGACAACCATTGGGAAGATCAACAGAGGGCGACAGTCTAACAAAAAATACAAGAAGAACATGCTAGTTTTCACTTATTACTACTATCAATAGAGAAATTATAAAACAAGACACAATACATCAAACCACGTTACACCCAAAAATTTCTAAGCTAAGATCTGAATCATTCTATAACACCTCGCAACTTTATTCTTAAAATCTGAATCATTCATCATAAGTATATGAGCTTAAATTGGGTGATCTCCTACTTGATCTTGTATATAAAGGTCCTTTACCAAGTATATATAGGGTATCTAAAGTAATCGAGGGCCATAAGGGACCTCAAATACCATGCCAACTTCGAAGCATTTCTATCGGCTAAATTCTCGCATGAGTTCATATAAAGGTCAATTTTAAATGATTATATCTCTCATAACATAATAAATTAGGTGTACTATGACCTATCAAATTAAAGGTCTTTGAGTGTTCTTTCCAATGCCACAAATTTTATCATATTTTGAGTTTGGAGTAAAATGTTATGATCATTTTACTGGAACATACTTGGGCTGAGAAATTTGGCGAGGTCACCTACTGAATCAGCGATCAGTTGAATGGGCTGGCGAATCGCCAAATTAGCTCGCTGAAATGTTTTGAAAACCCTAAGTCTCTGTCCATTTGGTAGATCTAAAGTCCCATTGGGTGCCTCACCAAGTATGTTTGGTGAGTCACCAAGTCTGTTCAGTGAGGAGACCTCCAGATCATTGATTTGGCCGATGAGATTGATTAAAAGGTCGCTTTTCATTATTTTATTGTCCTCTTACATTCTGAGAAGGGTATTCTTGTCATTTTACCCTCAATTAACATCCCTAAATCTATGTCATGACCTATTAACCTCCCAATATATGCCCAACCCTAAGACAAATAAAATTCACACGTTCTAAGTTCTCTCAAAGAAGAAGCCAGTGTACTTCAGCTTCAAGCCTCAGTTCAAGATTTCAAGTAAGACGCATCTTCTCAAGTATGTAAGGCTTTTCATAGTGTTGGAATAGTTCGTCCTCGGGCGGTACATCTAAATTCAGTCTGTAAGAGTTAAATCTACTATCTACTCAAATATCTATAAAATTCTAAATTCGAATTGTATTCTTATTCCGAGTTCTGATTTCTTAAGTATGAGATTATGATATTTTATACATTGAGATTATTGAGTTGTTGTTCAATGTTTTAATTCACATGAACCCTAATTGATGATATTTTGTAGCAAGCCTTTGGCATTTGTTTTCATGCATTGATTTTTGAATTTTTAAGTGAGTTCAAGAGTATTTTAAAGTATCTTTTGAGAAGAGTTTAAGGGAACACAAATGGTTCCAAAAGTATTATTTTCACATTGAGAAAAGAACTATAATTCATGATTAGTATGTCAGTCTAGTATGCTATAATTGTTTAGGCAGTATGACATCTAGATTTGCAATTAATGTTTATGCAATATGACTTCCCTAGTCATCAATAATCAGCTCACAATATGATTTCAAATATAATTTTATGATTACAACCTAAATATAGGTTATTTCAAGAGTTTTAAGGGAACTTTAATGGTTTCGAATGTATCATTTTACATTAAAAAGGAGCACTATTTTCATAAAAGAATAAAGAGTTTTCAAACAAAATTAGCACAACTTCAGTTACCTCTGAAAGAGGCCTTTTGAGAAATTATCTCAACTCAGAGAATACTTTTACAAGAGCATACTACATTATATTTTTGGGTGTAGTATTAAGCCCTGATTTAGGATAAGAGCTAAGATAAGTAAAAATTTAAAACCTCAGCTGCCAACGTAGATTGGATCATATCGCAAGATGGGCAACTCCTCACCTATTTCAAGAAGGCTTTTTAGTGGATCCAGCAGTTCTATCACGACCCAGACCTATGCCTCAACCGAGACACGGTACTCGGAACCATGAGTGGCCCCAAACTAACCCTTGGCCTAACATATCAAAGCATACCATATGAAATTAATGCGGAGGCTGAAGCATATGCTTTATAACTCTAATTAAGGAAATCAACAAATCCATGATGACTGAACAACTAATGTCTGAAATACGACTCAAATATTTAAACCGAAGAAAATAAGTTTACCAGCACATGGCCTCCAGTTACCTCAAACTTAATAACCAAGATAGTACTAAACTTTGACTAACAACCAATCTAGGAAGTCCCCGAATAAGGAGGACTCACAAACTGCTGGCTGGAACTGCTGCAACCTCCCTAACCAGGAGTCTGAGTAGGGGCGCCAAAATCTACATCACAGAGAAAAGTATGTGCCAATACGTGGAATGTACTGCGTAAGTAAGGGATACTAGCTTAATCATAAAATTTCATAACGAGGATTGTAAAATAAGGTTGCCAAATCATATGCATAGCGAAAGAACTAAAGAGAAAATAGTTGGAGTTCATGTCTAAAAGACATTGGCAATCTTTCATCAGAAGTATATGTAGAGATGAGTCTATTTCAATATTCCTGCATAATCATAGTTTTAAATAACATACTTAAAGTTAATCAAGTAGAGTTAAGATCATATCATAAGAAAAATGCCTAAACTAGGAAGTTTCTTATTATTGACAAACACAATGTGATCTCATGATGTCCAACAACTAACCCAGTTGCGAGGGCTGGCCTATACCTATCTAGAGCATAGGACCATATCATATCTATGTGGATCCACTAGTCTGAGCCTCTCAGCACTAAAAGGTCAACCAAAAAGGCAGTAAAACATAATTCTATGGTGGCACATAGTTATGTGACTTGAGTTTTCTAAAACCCACGTCCTTTCAGTAATAAATAGTCCTCCCAAAACAACATATATTCATATAAAGCTCATAGGTATGAAAATCATTTATCAATTTGAATCATATATGAGACTAAGCTCAAAAGTCATATCTAAGTAACCTGAATTTCGGTTGAAATTCATATCGTACAAGTCTTCATTCTTTAAAGTCATAAACGTTTTAAGGAACCATGGAAATCATGAAAAATCAGTTCAATAAAGTTTTTAAAATTAAAGCGAAACGATGCAAAATATGAATTAATGAAAAATATCATAGATTCATAAAAAGTCCTAACTTTTCTTCTAACAATCTTGAAGAATTCTTGAAAAATCAAAATATTGTAGGCATGAGTGTGAAGATATACTCCCATTTAATCCTTACATACCTTATTAGGGAAACTTGATGGAGAATCTTGAAAGATGAACTCTAGTCTTGATGTTTCTTGAATTTCTTGAGCGTCGAATTTTAGGAGTGAATGAAAGGATTTAATTATGAAAAACTTATTTTCTACGTGTTTAGGGCTATTTAGATGAATCCCTAATGGTTAGATGAATCCCTAATTGTTTGAGGACAAAAATACCCTTTAAAAAATTAAATAAGAAGAGCTGGAAATCTGAAGTTTATTCCAGGAGATAGTAGGTCCGTATTAACCCTATATTGTGGAGCTTATGCCAGGTAAGAGTGTCTCTAGTAAATTAGTCATAACTTTTTACTTCAAACATGGATTGATGCTAACTTGGTGGCGTTAGAAAGAAGGCTCATAGAGATTTAATTTCATAGGTTACAGGTCATTCAAATCTTAATATTCTAAGAGATATGGTTGTTTGAAATTGATCCTTATATGGACTCAAGCGAAAACTTAGCCTATAGAAATGCTTTGAATTTGGCTTTGTGTTAGAGGTCCCTTATGACCCTAAATCACTTCCGATACCCTTTTTACATTTGGTAAAGAACCTTAAAATATATGAACAAGTAGGACATCACCCGGTTCAAGTTTATGTACTTACGACGAACGATTCAAGTTGTAAGAGTAGAGTTGCGAGGTGTTGCAATTATGTGACACCCCAACTTAAGATAAGAAGTCCCACAGTTGAAAAACATAGGAGAGATATTGGGTATATAAGTAAGAAAGGCTTACCAACTAGTGACACATTTTAAAGTCATGTGGGCCTAGGCCAAAAGCAAACAGTATTACTAGTGGGCTAGGTCATTACAAATGGTATAAGAGACACTGCAGTGTGAGCCTTATCGATGTGAGCCAAAGTTCAATTGATTTTTGGCAAATCCCAATAAGGCGGGGAAAATCTCAGTGTTGAGTCTAGGTAAATTCGATTCGGTGGGGGCAAAGCTCAGCGAGGACGCTGAGTCTATAAAGGTGGTGTATGTGATGCCCCAACTTAAGATAAGAAGTCCCACAACAGTAAAATATAGGAGAGATATTTGGTATATAAGTAAGTAGGTTTTACAAAATATTTACGCGTTTTAAAGCCGTACGGGCCTTGACCCAAAGGGGACAATATCACTAGTGGGTCTGGTCGTTACAAGTTTAGTTGTGTTATATACTCCGACAAGGTATAGGACGGATCTGGTAATGTGGGTAAGACATTGGATCATTATGAATCTCATAGTGATGGTTATCAATTAAAGAAACTCCCCAGTTAAGTAAATAAAGTAAGGTATATTTTTATTTATATACTTTAGTTCAGTATTTACTATTATTAGATTCTTAAAGTAAGTGCTTAAATGTTTTTCATCATGATTTATACTATACTTTTGTTGAGTAACTTTAAGTCTTTCAGTTTAGCTATTTGTTTTATGCGGCTATATTAGTTACTCGTATATTCAATTTATTGATGTTATTCGACCTGCATCTTTTCATGATACAGAAATAAGTGTTAAGGATCATCAACAAGTTCTATGTTGAGATCACTTTGCACTTCTTGCTAGCTTCTGTGAGCCTTCATTGCAATCTAGAGGACTCCATTCTTGTCTTTCAGTTCAGTAGTTTTGAACTGTCATGGGTCTTATCCCGACATCCATGTGGAACTATAGAGGCTTCATAGATAGTTCGTCTTGAGTTTCTTTCAGTTTTTCCTTTGAACTAATTTTGCAGACTATTACTGTTATCAAAATATTTTTAGACAGTTTTGAGTATACTATTTTGAGGCAGTTTGAGTTTGAGACTTTTGAATTTAATTTTTTTTTAAAGCTTAAATCTGCTTTAGTTAGTCAGCCAGACCAAGGGTTTGCTTTAGGATCAACAATGGTTCTCGAGAGTCGGCCACGTCCAGGGTGTAGGTTCGGGGCGTGACACTAGTGATATGGAATTCTAGAAAGCTTCATAAATGTTTACATTACAATGAACAATGTTGTTTTGTGTTTTGGCAGTGAATTTAAGGTTGCAAGAACAGAATGAGAACTACATGAAAGGTTTGGCTTAAGTTTTGGTGGTGACAATAAACCATCAGTAGCAAAGAATATTTAGAACAAATGAAAATCAAAAGGCATATCCTTAGAAGATGATGAGCACAAAACTTATGGCCTTAGGGGTCTTTGGTAGAATGTATAAAAATAATGCTAAGTAGAATGTATTAGTAATACTTGTATTAGTTATGCTTGCATTAGTTATACATATATTATTTCTTATGCAATGTTTGGTTTGGTGTATAAAAGAATAGCATGTTTTGTATAAATATATTTACTTATAAAATTATCCTCCACAATTATGATGGAAAAGATGTAACGCATGTTTTGAGGGGTATTTGGGTGTTTAACCATGTTAATGCATCCATTAGATCCCTTTGCATTACTAATACCTAGAAATTCATGGTATTAGTAAGATACTCCTTAAGGTACTACTAATACATAAAGCTAAAGCATGCATTATTTTTCCTAATACACTCTACCAAATGCCCCTTTAGTGTTCATCCGTTGTTCACTAAAAATTGTCATAATTCAGCTCCTTGTTCCAATTTACCACCCAAAAATACAAAGTCTCCATTCACAAACTAAACTAAATCAAGAGATAGAAGCAGATTTGTGGAAATACATTACATGAGAAGGACAATTAGAACTCCGAAGGTTATGGAAGCACCAGAACAAATCAGCAAAAGCATTACTAGATAAATACTAATGTTAGAGAAGAAGATAGCACACAGAACAAGAATGATTTTCAAATCCAAAAGAACATGAACACTAGAGAAGTACAAAAATGAGACCTGTCCTTGATCAATAGTTAGGATATCCTGATGTGTTCCTTCAGGCTTATTTTCTGCAAGAATAAATGTAAGAATGTTAAGTTTCAGAAAAAAAATCAAAATAAACAAATACAAACATGAGAGCCGGTACCAATGAAAGGCTTCATTTTTTACGAGGTAGTGCCTCAATTGCAAGAACCCATATAAAATCATTAGCAGAAGAATAATTTCATCTGTTTTCTTCCATTTTTATTGCTTTCTTTCAACAAAAGTTTTTCTTTTTTTCAGGTGATACTAGATGATCTATAGTTTTTTGAGGACTTTTACAAAAGCAGCTTATTATTGGTTTTCCAAATTAAGCACATAATTCAAATAAGCCCCAAATTGGAAAAACTTTGACTACTTCTTTTTGTAGACATAACCCAATTCATAGGCATTTATGAAATGCAATCCAAACATTAGGATTCAACGAATCATGTTTGATTAACATAAATTGAAAGGCTGACTCTCCTCACCCTCTACCCCCAACCCACTACCAAGACAAAAGAACACAAGAAATAAGCATCTAATCAAGGATATAGAGACATATTTTTAAGGTTTATGTCAAACATTAAGAGCACCTCAAAAGGCAGGCTCTCTTCGGCAAGTGTCAACAATTTTAATACACAAGACATTAGATGACAATGAGAACACATTTGAATTCCCATATACGGTCAAATTTGAACAAGTTAAAACAATGGTGTTAGACACGTGATGCAAAAGATAAAAAAAATAAAAAAGTAGAACTAATGTAATTTCGTCTATAGATTCTGTATGAAAATATATAAATAAATAGCTCAAACATAAGTGGGAACCAGTTAATACTTTTCAATATTTTCCCCTAATTGCACCTTGATTTTCATACGCATCTCAAAAGATATTGTATTTTGTATAAACCATGTAGGATGACACATATAATTATAACATAAGAATATTAAGTTTTCAAGATACGTAAATTCCAGAATTCCATGTGCAATCTCTTTACTTTTTATAGACTTTTTCTGATAGTAACTCATCAATAAGAATCTGAAATTTGCTATTTCTACCTCCTTGAGTATGAGACTTTGCTATTTCAACCACCTTGATACACTGTCTTGAAATACATGACATGAATAAGTTCCAATAAAATCATTCGGAGAAAAACATGAAAGCACATCTAACTCTGCCTTTATATGAAGCCTCTATTTTTCAAGATAGGAGTCGGGACAAGTTCCACGACACCTCCAATACTACTAAATAGAATATAGAAAATGCAGTGCTCCGAAAGAAAGGAGGTCTCACCAAAAACCGACGAGTGGATGATGTGATCTCAATAGAACTCTGGTTGATGATCCTAAGTACCTGAGTCTGTATCATGAAAAGATGCAGGTAGAATTATATTAGTAAATTGAATGAACGAGTATATAATATGGCTGAATAAATAAATTACTGAACTGAAGGATTGAAAGTAACTCAACTGAATCAATACATGAATATAAAATGAAAACCATTAATTCTTTACAATAAGATACGCAATGCAAGCAATATAAAAATAATATACTTTTCTTTTAGGGAGTTTTTCTAACTGACAACCATTACAAAGAGCGTAGAAGAGATTCAACATTTCGCCCACATTTTAAGGGCCATCTTATACCTTGTTGGGCTATTGGATGCTATTGTAACTAAGGATCCATCTAATATGCCTTCTCCGAAGCATTGGGGAGAGTCACACGATAAATTGGTGCGATCCTATACTACTCTCGCTACGTATATTTATGGGACTTTATTAAAAAATAGAATCTTACCCAATTTGGTGCCAGACACTACTCCCAAAATATTCTGCATCCATTATGATCAATCACCTTTTTTAAAAAAGGAACCATTACTTTACTTTACTTTTCACTTTCCTTTACTGAAATACTTTTCAGAAAATCAATTATACTCTTTCTCTTTGTCAACTGTTAAAGAGTACATATGAGACCATTCTTATTCTTTCTTTAAAAACTCTTTCCAAAACATGCTTTTAAAACTCATTGATGACTCGAGAAGTCACAATGCATAAACATTGATGGAATACCGGACTGTCATACAAATCATGAATCGTAGTTCTTTTTTCAATGTGAAAATAATACTTTTAGAACCATTTGTGTTTCCTTAATGTCACAACCCGATGTCTCGAATCATGATGGCGCCTACCACCCCACTAGCTAGCCAGCCAAAACCCTATCCCAGAACTGAACAGTAATGGGACTAAGGGTGGAAACTAACTTCAACTAAACCGAAGGATCAAATAAAACACATAAGAGAAGGCTGAAAGGAAACAAAAACCATATATACAAGACACCTCCAGGATTTGGAAGTCACACGTACAGAACTACTAACAAGAGTACAAGTCCCAAAAGTGGACCACAGAAACAAACTGTCTCGAAAGGAAAAGACAAGTCAAAATATAAATACAGAAGGAGAATGGTAATCCCAAAGCGCCATGTGCTCACCTTCGTCTCCTGGATAGACAGTTGTAGGCTAGAACTCAACGCTGAGAACTGGTGGTCGAACCTGCATTAAGAAAATAGATGCAGAGTGTAGCATGAGTACAGAACAGCAGTTACCCAGTAGGCATCATAGGTCGAGTGAGCAAGAATGGTAAAACAACTAGAAAAGATAGAATCAGCACAACAGAGGTCAACATAACAGGAAAAGAGAGTAAGTGGAAAGTAATGCTACGAAAATCATGTTAAACCCCACTAAGCCCGACAGGTACACCCACAGAGAAACGACGCTATGGAACCAAGGGAACCCAACTCCAATAGACTTCACTCCAAAAAAGCTGAACCCAATAAAGATAATGCCTGGGCCCCACCAAATCATCAGTGACGAGCTGCAAAAATAATGGAAACGAGTTGTGTAACGTCAGCCCCAGACCAGAAATAATAGCTTATGCTTAAAAGTCTCGCGCTGGAAATATCAGCTCCAACCGTGTGATATCAGCATCGGCCTGGACCTAGCAACCTACGCTCAGCAGTCTCGCGCTGGAAAAACCGGCTCTAACCGGGTAACGTCAGCAGCAACCTGGAGCTAGTGACCTATGCTCAGTAGTCTCGCAGTGGAAATGCCGGGCTCCGATCAGGTAATGTCAGCAGCGGCCTGGAGCTAGCTGCCATGAATCAAATAAGCCATCACCAACCAACCGACAATCGTCACCATCGTGAAATCATCCACCAGCACCCCAGAATCACATTAATAAGAGAGAGAGAATAAGAAGATCCGAAAAGCCACGAAAATGCCTAAATTAAGTTACATACTATCAGACACAAGTTTGCTATACCAGTCCACAAGGATCTAGTCAAATCGAATCGACGTCAGATACATACTCAAGTCAATCAGGTGCATTGGACTAAGGTAATACTAACCTAACCTATTCTAAGGTCAGAAAGCTATCACAAGAATCAACAGAATACAAGAAAATTGGCCGAACCCACGCATTCAACAACAAATAACCACCCAGCATATAACCCATAACATCATCAACAACCCAAAATCAGCAATCCCACACTAAGACATGATACTAACCCCGATCAACCCAGAAATCAACTCTAAATGAAGAAATTAAGAAAAGAAGAACAGAAGTACTAATTACCAAACCCAGATTCACACAAGTCACAAGTAATCAAATATTCAAGCTCAATCTAAGAAGAAGGGAAGCCGTAACCTACAAAAAGGCCGATCATGCGCGCTCCAAGTCATTCTGTGGGAGCTTTCCCCTTCTAAACGGCCTCAGACTACTCCCACGCTAAGTAAAATAGACTCACAGCAACAATTCGGTTGTTTAGACACTAAAATCATAAAAATCAGAAACAGACCAATTTTGGTGTCAAAATCAAGAAACGTGAGACCTGCTTTGGATTTTTCAAAATTGACTTCGTGAAAAGGTCTTAAAACCTCCCTTAAACTTGTGTTAAAAAATGGAACACTTATCGGGGCTCGGATCAGCTCCAATCAACTAACAGAAGAAATGCACAACTCTACAACTATAGGCCTAGGATAGCAACTTACGCCTAAATTCATGAAAATCGAGGAACACCTAACGCAAACCAAGCAAAGTCCCACACTGCTGACGAGAATCTGAATGCCTGGGACTTCAAATTACTGAAAACCGATAAGGTTTAGGAAGATATGAAATTTTGAAGATTCCATCAAATGAGTCTCGACCTCCCCTTTGTAGCCACTGCAACCCACCGACCTCCGCGAACGCGGAGAAAAGGATTTCAGACCTCCGCAAACGTGGAACCCTATCCGTGAATACGATGAGGAGACTCTCCCAGGTTCCCCAGAACTCCAGGAACATGGAGAAGGAGATCACCCTACACAACAGACCTCCGCGAACGCGGAGCAACCCGTACGAATGCATAGAACAAGATTTCAAACCTGCGCAAATGCGGAGTAGACACCTTTAAACCTCCGTGAACGCCGGCCCTATTCTGCGAACGTAGAGTGATGGGGTGTTTGCAGACAACAGCTGCACCCACAGTGTTTTGGACACTTCCAAAACTCTGACGGGGAGCTCGAAATTCGTTCGGAACCCCGTGCACGCAAACGAGATATGCTGCCCTATCAAATTCGACGTTCCAAACACAATAGCATAGTTGAAATTTACATACGAGGTCATTTCGATAAAAAATGAGTCCCACATCCAATGGGCTATTTTAGCCAACACTTATCAGAGGCCTCAAAATTCTATCAGAAACATCCGAAAGTTCCCGAAGGGTAATTCAAGACCAAACTCGGCATTCCAGAACTAACCACCCTGAGGGAATTCTCATCCAAGTGCATTTACCAAGAATGTTGACTAAATTCAACTTTAAGCCAAATTTTGAAGTCTAAAGAGCTAACTGGCCTCTGAATCACATCGGAAACCCGGGACTCAGGCCAACCATGCTTCTAACCGTCAGAAATTCCATCTGAAGTCGTTTACCTGAAGTTATGACAGAAATCATCTTTCAAGGTTCAAAAGCTCCAGAACTGGAAAATGGGCAAAAAAGCTAAACGAACGAGCAGGTGACCGAACCTACATTGCCAGTATGTCCTAAATCACTTGAGGTCACTACGTGAATGCTCAAAACGAAAGAAAAGAGGCACAAGCATGCAAATAAAAAGACTTTCGTCCGCGAAAGTAAGAGTCAAGAAGTACCTGAGGGCTCAAATAAGTTGGGAAACTTCTCCCGCATCTCCCGCTCGGTCTCCTAGGAAGCCTCCAAAATTGCACGGTGCCTCCAACGGACCTTAACTACAGGAATGGCTCTCGACCTCAGCTGCCTCACATCTCTAGACAACATAGCAACTCGATCCCTAATATAGGTCAGGCGATCGTCCAACTCAATGGCATCAAACTAGAGTACATGAGACTCACCTGGAGCATACTGACGCAACATCGAGACATGGAATACTGATGAATAGCTGAGAATGCTCGAGGTAAAGCTAACTCATAGGCCACATAACCAACTATCCTCAAAATCTCAAAAGGCCTAATATGCCTTGGGCTAAGCTTGCCCCGCCTCCCGAATCTCATCACGCCCTTCATGGGTGATACTCGGAGGAATACTTTATCACCCACGACAAATCTCAATGGTCGATGTCTGCGATCTGCATAGCTCTGTTGTCTACTCTTACCCGTTATGAGCCTATCTTGAATCAACCTCACATGCTCCAAGGTCTCCTGAAACAGATCTGTACCTCTTGGCCTAGGCTCCATAGATTAAAACAAACTTACAGGAGTGCAAAAACGCCTACCGTATAAGGCCTAAAATGGGGCCATCTGAATGTTAGAATGGTAGCTGTTGTTGTACGCACACTCAACCAAATGTAAGAACTGGTCCCACTGGCCTCCAAAATCCATAACCCAGGCCCGCAACATATCCTCAAGAACCTGAATAGTACGCTCTGACTGGCCATCGGTCTGCGGGTGAAAACCTGTGCTATGATCGACACGTGTGCCCAACTCCTCCTGAAGTACTCTCCAAAAGCTGGAAGTGAACCGTGAACCCTGGCCTAAAATAATAGAAACAGGCACACCATGTAGAGGGTTTATCTCCCGTATGTAAATACGAGCTAACCTCTCAGCGCTGAAGAAAGAACAAACTAGGATGAAGTGTGCTGACTTGGTCAATCGATTCACTATGTCCCAAATGCTATCAACACCTCTACAAGTCCATGGTAACCCCACAATGAAGTCCAAGGTTATGCGCGCCCACTTCCACTCAGGAATGGGTAATCTCTTCAACTCTCCACCAAGCCTCAAATGCTAGGCCTTCACCTGCTGGCAACACAAGCAACGAGACACATAGTCTGAGATGTCCCTCCTCATACCACTCCACCAGTAGTACTGCCTTAAATCACAATACATCTTAGTTGTGCCCGGATGGATAGAATATCTTGAATCATGAGC
Organism: Solanum appendiculatum; assembly: GCA_018342035.1. Taxonomy (NCBI): domain Eukaryota; kingdom Viridiplantae; phylum Streptophyta; class Magnoliopsida; order Solanales; family Solanaceae; genus Solanum; species Solanum appendiculatum. Next base: position 396,178 of record JAGDQO010002135.1, read on the forward strand.
CTCGCTAAGAATCAGCTAGATTAAATCACCAACTCTAGGAACACACAAACGGCCAGAAAAGCTCAAAACCCCATCTGAACCTAGGGTAACCTGCCCTGCATCACCTGCCAAAGCCCTGCCTCTAAGTGCAGCCAATGCCTGATCCTCAAACTGACGACTACGAATTTGATCAAGTAGAGATGACTGAACCCCCACATAAGCTCACACCCGCATGGAATCTGAAATATCAAGCCTGATCATCTGATTGGCTAAAGACTGAATGTCAATATCCAAGGGTTGCTCCGATATAGAAAGGAAGGCTAGACTACCCATACTCCCTGCAGTCCGGCTCAAGACATCTGCTAGTACATTTGTCTTGCTTGGGTGGTAGAGAATAGAGAGGTCATAGTTCTTTAGGTGCTAAATCCAATGGCGCTGCCTCGAATTAAGATCCCTCTAGCTCATAATGTACTCAAGTCTCCGATGATAGGTGTAGATCTCGCAATGAATTCCATAAAGGTAAGGCCTCTAGATCTTAAGCCAAGAAACTACCATTGCTAACTCCAGATCATGACTTAGGTAGTTGCGCTCATCTAGCTTAAGCTGCCTCAACGCATAAGCAATAACCCGATCCAGCTGTATCAGAGGAAAACCCAAACCAACACCGAATGCGTCACAATAAACCGTGAAGCCCTCGCCCTCAACTGGAAGAGTCAATATAGTTGTCGTGGTAAGCAACTCCTTAAGCCTCAAAAAGCTCCCCTCACAGTCCTCCGACCACACAAAACGAACATCCTGGCTAGTCAACTGAGTCAAAGTTGCTCTTATAGTGGAGAATCCCTCAACAAAGCGCTTGTAGTACCCTGCAAATCTCATAAAGCTCCGAACCATAGTCACAGAAGTTGGCCTAGCCCAATCACGAATAACCTCAATCTTCTGCGGATCAACCATATTGCAATCCTTGGACAGCATGTACCCCAAGAAAGTTACAGACTCAAGCCAGAACTTGCACTTTGAGAACTTGGCATAAAATCGATGATCTCTCAATGTCTGGAGCACTATCCTCGTACGCTGCTCATCCTCCCCATGGCTCTGCGAGTATACCAAGATGTCATCAATAAATTCTATGACGAAGGAGTCAAGATGCGGCCTTAATACACGAATCATCAAGTCCATGAAAGTGGCAGAGGCATTAGTTAACCCAAAAGACATCACTAGGAACTCATAATGGTCGTAACGAGCCCTAACTGCTGTCTTAGGGATGTCTGCTGCTCTAACCCTCAATTGATGGTAACCAGATCTCAAGTCAATCTCTGAAAATACAACGGTACCCTGAAGCTGGTCAAATAGATCATCAATACGAGGCATGGGGTAATGATTCCTCACCGTGACCTGATTCAGCTGCCTATAGTCAATACACATCCGTATGGTGCCATCCTTTTTCTTCACAAACAGGACTGGGGCACCCCAAGGACATACACTAGGTAGAATAAACCCCTTACCCAAGAGGTCTTGAAGCTGAACATTGAGCTCCCTGAGCTCCGCAGGTGCCATATGGTACGGAGGAATAGAAATAGGAAGAGTACCCGGATCTAACTAAATGGCAAAATCAATATCTCGCTCTGGTGGTAGGCCAGGAAGGTCTTCCGGAAACACATCAGCAAACTCTCACACTATAGGCACTGAATCGACTGTAGGGCTCTCCCTACCAACATCTCTAACATACGCCAAGTATGTAAAACATCCGCCAGCCACTAGCCTCCGAGCTTAGATATAAGAAATAACTCCGACCGGCGCGGAACTATGAGAGCCATGCCACACCCCTAGCAGAATATCATGCATGGCTAAAGTAACGGTTTTGGTATAACAATCCAAGACGACCCGGTGAGGGGATAGCCAGTCCATGCCCAGAATCACATCAAAATCCACCATACAAATCACAATAAGATCGACTAGAGTGTCCTACCCCCAAATAGTCACCACACAGTATCTACAAACTCGATCCACTACTAAAGAGTCCCCTACTGGGGTCAAAACACGCAAAGGCATAGATAAGGGCTCAGGAATCACTCCCAAATGAAGCACACAATAAGACGACACATATGAATAGGTAGAACAAGGATCGAATAAGGCTGATGCAGACTGATGGCATAAAAGAACCGTACCTGTGATCACATCATCAGATGCCTCGGCTTCTGCTCTAGTTGGAGCTACATAGAAATGGCCCTGGACACCTCTACCTCGTGCATACTCTACCACCTGTCCTACCTCCCTGAGAACATCCCCGAGCGCTTGCTGCTGATCTCCTCCCCTAGCTGGATGTGCTACCGCTGAAACCGGTCTCACCACCTGAGGAGCTGGTAAAGCTGATCTGGTGACAAGGCACTCCCTAGACCAATGACCAAGCTCCCCGCAAGTGAAGCAACCCTGCGAAGATTTGCCCACTGCTGAAGGCTGGCCACCCCGACCTGATGACCCTGTTTAAGAACCACCTCGGCCCTGACTCAAGCTGGCACTATGCCCACTCTGACGGTGCTAGTCCCTCTCTGAGATCTGTAAGGAAACCTGGAATGGCCGACTGGACTGAACTGACTTAAACCTCTGATATCCCCGATCTCGGGCATCCTTCAGCCTACGATGGGTCCCGCTAAAGCTGTCATCTGGCTTGACCCTCTTGCCGCTGCCCCCGTGTTCCTTGCGAAGGAGCTGCTCAATATTGCAGGTATGGTCCAGCACATCTAGAAAAGAACAACCTACTGATAACATAGACTGCGACTCAATCCTTAACTGCAGCCTCAAACCTTTAACAAAATATCACACCCGCTATTCCTCTTTAGGCAGAATCATGGTGGCATGACAGGAGAACTCCAAAAATCTGGCCTTGTACTCGGATACTATCATGGAGCCCTGCTTCAACCTCGATAACTCATCACAAAGTCTATCTTTGACACTCCGTGGAATAAACCTGGCCAGAAAAGCCTCTGAAAACACCGTCCATGATACTAGCGGTGACAGAGCTGGCCTGGTCTCAATAATGGAATTCCACCACTGTCTAGCCGGTCCGTCTAGCTGATATGCTGTCAAGTCAGCTCCCCTCGACTCCACTAGGCAAAAATTCCACAATCGCTCCTGGCAAGTAGTGATAAACTCATGCGCGTCCTCCCCTGTAACCCTTATGAACCTCGACGATGAGAGCCTGAGAAACACCCCGACCTTCTTCTGCTCTCGGAGTGGCATAACCCCATCCAAAGGGTCTGGATGGACTGCGGCCAGTGCTGGCGGCTAAAGAACCTCTGGAGCTACTACTGCAGGCTGGCCCTGATGTTCTGGAACCGGCTCCGAGACTAGTGTTGGGGCCGGCTACTGCTGCTGCTGCATACCCCCAATAGCAACTAGGATCTGGGCAAGCATGCCCTTAAGATCAGGGGCGGCAGCTGGGGTGGTCCCTACCCCACTGGCTCAGGAGGGATCTGCTCTCTACGAGGCTCCACCTCCAGCTTCGGAGTCCTCGCTCTATCGGGGTCTGCTGCTGCAACACCACCTCGACATTGGGGTCGACCTCTACTATGCGTGTTAGCCATCCTGCAAAAGAGTGAAGCACGTGAGATTTCATTAAACCAATCACACCACGAGGCACAAATGGGAATTAAAAACAAGAAAACCACCTACGGACACCCACTAGCCTCCCGAGGATAAGTCAGGACGTCTCCATGCTGATCCACATGGTTCTACTATATGCTAGCTCTATACAAGTGAGACCAACAATCTTGGGGCTCTGAAACCAACTTGTCACGACCCAATTTCTCGGGTCATGATGGCGTCTACCAGCCCCCAAGTTGGCCAGCCAAAACCCTATTCTAGAATTGAACAGTAATGGGACTAAGGGTTGAAATTAACTTCAACTAAGCGGAAGCATCAAATAAAATTCATAAGAGAAGGCTAAAACGAAACAAAAACTAAATATACAAAACACCTCCTAGAGCCTGTAAGTCACAAGTTTAGAACTACTAACAAGAGTAGAAGTCCCAAAAGTGGACCACAGAAACAAACTGTCTCGAAAGCAAAAGACAAGTCAAAATATAATTACAGAAGAAGACAGGTAATCCCAGAATGCCATGTGCTCACCTTCGTCTCCTGGAAAGACTGCTGCAGGCTCGAATTCAACACTGAGAACTGGTGCTCAGACCTGCATCACGAAAACATATGCAGAGTGTGGCATGAGTACCAAACAATAGTACCCTATAGGTATCATAGGTCGACTGAGCAAGAATGGTAAAAACAAGCAGACAAGATCGAATCAACACAACAGAGGTTAACGAAATAGGAAATGAGACTAAGTAGAAAGTAAAGCTACAAAAATCACGCTAAACATAGCTAGCGACCTATACTCAATAGTCTCACGCTGGAAATATTGGGCTCTGACTAGGTAACATCAGCGGCCTACACTCAATAGTTTCACAGTGGAAAATACAAGCTCTGACCGGCTAACATCAGCAGCGGACTTGAGCTAGCCGCGTAGATTCAAATAAGCCATCACCAACCAACCAGCAATCGGCACCATCGCAAGATCTTTTGGCAGCAACCCAGAAACGTAGAAATAAGAGAGAGAGAATAGGAAGATCCGAAAAGCCACGAAAATGCCTAAACCAAGGCACATACTATCAGACCCAAGTCTGCTGTACCAGTCAACAAGGATCTAGTCCATCCAAATCAACGTCAGATATATACTCAAGTCAATCAGGTGCATGGGACTAAAGCAATACTACCCTAACCTATTCTAAGGTAGAAAAGAAATCACAGCAATCAAAAGAATACAAGAAAATATCCCGAACCCACGCATGCAACAAGAGATAACCACCCAACAGGTAACCCACAACGAAACATCAACAAACCCAAATCAGCAATCCCACACTAAGGCATGATACTAACCCCTAACAACCCACAAACCAACTCTAAAGGAAGAAAATTGGAGATGAAGAATAGAAGTATTAACTACCCAACCCAGATTCACACAAGTCGGTAAGTAATCACGCATTCAAGCTCAATCTTGGAAGAAGGGAAGCCGTAACCTACCAGAAGACCGATAACGCGTGCTCAAGTCACTATGCCAGAGTTTTCCCTTCCAAGCGGCCTCAGACTGCTACAACACTACCAAAAATAAAGTTACAGCATAAATACGGTAGTTTAGACACTAAAATTACCAAAATTGGAGACAGACCAATTTTGGAGTCAAAATCGGGAAACATGGGACCCGTTCTGGATTTTCTGGAATTGTCTCCGTGAAAAGGTGCCAAACCCTCCCCCAAACTTTTGTTCCAAAATGGAACACATATTGGGGTTCATATCAACTCAAAACAACCAACACAAGATGTACAAAACTCTTCAACTACAGTCCTAGAATAGCAACTTACGCCTCAAATTCATGAAAATCGAGGAACACCAAAAGAAACTAAGCCAAGACCCACACTGCCAACGAGAATCTAAATGCCTGGGACTTCGAATCACCAAAAATCAATATAAGATGAGGTAGATATGAAATTTTTAAGATTCCATCAAATGAGCTTCAACCTCCCCTTTATAGCCACTACAACCCGCTGTCCTCCGTGAATGAGGCCAAGGCCCCGCGAGCGTGGAGGGAAAGATAAATCTACTCCACGAACATGGAGAGAAGGGATTTAGACCTCCTTGAACATGGAACCCTATCCGTAAACACGGAAAGGAGACTCCCCTAGGCTCCATGAAAGCATGGTATTTAAATCATGGAAACTATAGAGGCTAAAATAACAATGAATATCATAGATTATGGAAACCCTAGGTCTGAACAATTTATGAGAAATTGATGAACTCGCTGAATTTTAGGGACCTAATGGGTGGAAGGAACCCACTAGTGAAATCCAACATACCTGGTGATGAAAACTACGGAGAAATCCTTTGGGTTTGGGGGCTGAACTTGAAGAACACCTCTGCTAGTTCTTGGGAGAAAACTGTCGCATCTTTCTTCTCTTTTCTTTTTAAGTTGGATGCTTTTGGAGAATGAGGGTTCTAGGTAGTTTTTGACTAGGTTATTAGGCCTACACTAAATAAAACAATGTAGTTTTTGCATCAAACAACGTAGTTTAAGTACCCAACGCATAGGAAAAAAGATTGATATGATCCTGACTTAAGAACTGACGAACTAACTTCAAGACACCCTTCACGAGTCATACAGTGCTTCACGGCCCGTATAGTGGGTCGTGAGGCTTCAACAGCCTGACAGTGTTCCACTAAAACGGACATAACTTTTTACTCCAAACTTCAAATGTATTAAACATGGTGCAGTTGGAAAGAGGCCTCAAAGACCTTTAATTTGATAGGTCATGGACCACCTAATTAATTTTGTGCTAAAGGATATGAACATTTGAAGTTGACCTTTAACTTTAAATTTGATAAACCCCCTTCACGGACCGTGTTGGGCCTCACAGACCAATTAGACGTCTGTGGTCTTTGACCAGTGACTAGGGGAGAAACCCTTTCTGAGTGGGCAATCTCACCACCACTTTCATGGCTCATGAACCTCACCATGAGCTGTCTAGGCATCCGTGGGAGGGACATCATCTCGGCCAACCTCTGGGATCATGTTCACGAGCTTCTTAATGGGTTGTAGTCCCCTTCACAAACCATCTAGTGTGTGGTGAGGGTCCATGGTCCATTTTTTGCTTCGTGGACCTTTCCCAATTTCCTTTTTAGCCCATTTCAAATCCGAGGAGTTACAATATCTCCCCCTAGGGATCATTCGTCCTCGAATGAAGTTTACACAAGCTGAGTTTTGAGGAAAGAGTTGTAATCCCTACCAACTGAGTACTAGAAACTGATATCTAACTTAAATGAGTTTCATGAACATGCAAATATGCTGAAATGCACAGATAACTTGGGGACAAGACACTGAGATTGAATTTACGAAGGATTAAACTGAGAGAATGGAGAGGAGCTATCATCTCAAGATGAAACTGAATCGGAGGGATAAATATGGGGATACTTGGTCTTCATAGCAGCTTCTCATTCCAAAGTAGCTCCCTTTATGGACCAATTCCTCCACAAAACCTTTACCGAAGCGACCTCCTTACTTCTCAACCTACGAACCTGACGGTCAAGAATTTCAATTGAAATCTCCTCATAGGTGAGGCCATCCTTCACAGCCACACTTTCTAAAGGTACTATCAATGCCGGATCACCTACACAGTTATTCAACAAGGAAATGTGAAAGACTGGATGAACCATTGCTAGTTTTGTGGGCAACTCTAACTAATAAGCCACACTACCAACCCTTTAAAGGATTTTGTACGGACCTACATATCTGGGACTGAGTTTCCCTTTCTTGCCAAATCTCATCACCCCCTTCATGGGTATCACCTTTAAGAAAACCTAATCATTAATTTCAAACTCTAAGTCCATCCTCCTCACATCTATATAGGACTTTAGCCTATCTCTTATGATATGAACTTTCTCCAAAGCCTAATGAATCGAATCTGGCCCAACCAAGGCTACTTCACCTACTTTGAACCAACAAACCGGAGACCTGCATCTACGCCCATACAGTGCCTCATAAGGGGCCATCTGAATACTGGAATGAAAGTTATTATTGTAGGCGAACCCTATGAGAGGTAAGTGATCATCCAAACTACCCTTGAAATCGATCACACAAGCTCTCAACATGTCCTCTAAGGTCTGCATGGTACGCTCTGCCTGACCATCCGTCTGTGGATGAAATGTTGTACAGAGATTTACCTGAGTACCAAGACCTTTTTGAAATGATCTTAAAAAATGAGAACTAAACTGAGAACCTCTATCTGAGATGATAGACAAAGGAACCCCGTGCAACCTGACTATTTTGTTGATGTAGAGTCTGGCGTAGTTCTGCGCCGATTCTCTACTTCTGATTGCCAAGAAGTGAGTTGACTTAGTTACTTTGTCCACTATCACCCAAATGGAGTCATGTTGTTGGCGAGTACGAGGTAAACCCGTAATGAAATCCATGTTTACCACTTCCCACTTCCAAGAAGGAATGCTAATCTCTTGAGTCACACCTTCAGGCTTTTGGTGTTCTACTTTAACTTGCTGACAGTTCGAACACTTATAAAAATCATCTGCGATGTCCCTTTTCAAGTTGTTCAACCAATAGACTTCTCGTAGATCATGGAACATCTTAGTAGCACCCGGATGAATGGAATTTGAGAATTATGAGCTTCTGTAAGGATCTGCTGCCTCAACTCACCCACATTAGGGACACACAAGCGACCCTGGTAAGGAAGCACACCATCTGGCCCTTGGGAGAAACCCTCAACTCTCTGCTCATGAACTGCACCTTTCAACTGCAGCAATATAGGATCACTATATTATTTCTCCTTAACCTCCGCTACCAATGAAGATTATGACCAATTCTGAACTGTCAGACCACCATCTGATGTGTCCATAAGGCAAACTTCTAAACGAGCAAGCCGCTGACCATTTTTCATTAATTCTTTCTTCTCTTCCTCAACATGTGCCACACTACCCATGGATAGTCTTCTGAGGGCGTCAGCCACTACATTGGCCTTACACAGATGGTAGAGCACATTCAAGTCATAGTTTTTGAGGAATTCAAGCCATCTTCTCTGCCGAAGATTCAACTCTTTCTGGGTGAACATATACTGGAGACACATATGATCTGTGAAACCATCAACATGAGCACCATACAAGTAGTGTCTCATAATCTTTAGGGCAAACACGACGGCTGCAAACTCGAGGTCATGTGTCCGGTATTTCTTCTCATGGACATTACGCTCTGTAGAAGCATAAGCTATGATATTACCCTGCTGCATCACAAAATAACCCAGGCTGACCCTGGATGCATCACACTAAACCACATAACCGTCTGAACCCTCTAGTAGAGTCAAGACATAAGTTGTAGTCAACCTAGTCTTCAGTTCTAAGAAGCTTTTCTCACACTCATCTGACAACTGAAACTTGACCTTCTTCTGAGTCAACATAGTCAATAAGGAAGCTATGGATGAAAATCCTTTTACAAACTTTCTGTAGTAACTGACCAAACTCAAGAAACTTCTGATATAAGTCTTAGAGGTGGGTCTGGGCCAGTTTTTTACTGCCTCTATTTTCTGAGAATCCACTCGGATCCCTTCACTGAATACTACAAGACCAAGGAAAGCGACCGACTGTAACAAGAATTCACATTTGCTGAACTTAGCGAATAGATGGTGACCTTTGAGGCTTTGCAGAACCACTTTTGATGAGTCGCATGCTCTTCCTCATTCCGAGAATAAACGAGGATATCATCAATAAAGACTATCACGAACAAGTCCAAATACTGCTTGAACACCCTGTTCATTAAGTCCATGAAAGCTGCAGGAGCATTTGTTAGTCCAAAAGACATAACTACAAAGTCATAGTGACAATATCGAGTCCTAAAGGCTGTCTTCGGGATGTCACTCTCTCTCACTCTGAGCTGATGATAGCCAGATCTGAGGTCTATCTTAGAAAAGCAACTAGCACCCTGAAGCTGGTCGGACAAGTCATCAGTCCTTGGGATGGGATATTTATTTTTGATTGTGACTTTGTACAAATGACGATAGTCAATGCACACCCTGAGGGAACCATCTTTCTTACGCACAAACAACACTGGAGCACCTCATGGAGAGATACTGGGTTTGATAAAGCCTTATCTAGGAGGTTTTTCAACTTTTCCTTCAGTTCCTTAAGGAGGCTAGGCATCCGGAAGGAGATCTATTCTGAAGTCAATCTCCCTTTCGGGAGGAACTCCAGGAAGATCTTCCGGAAACACTTCTGGAAACTCATTTACCATTAGGACTAACTCAAAAGTTGGGGTTTCGGAGTTAAAGTCCTTAACCCAAAAAAGATGGTAGATATACCCTTTGGAAATCATTTTCCTAGCCTTAAGGTAAGAGATAAATTGACATGCAGGCATTGAGTTACTAACCTTCAACTCTAAGACTGACTCGTTTAAAAACTGAAATCGAACGATCCTGCTTCTACAATCGACAGATGCATAACATGAATGTAACCAATCTATGCCTAGAATGATATCAAAATCTATCATTTCTAACTCTACAAGGTCTGATGAGATGACTTTCTGGTAAACTGTAACAGGGCAATTTCTGTATACTCGTCTAGCTATACTGGGTCACCAACTGGAGTAGAGACTGAGAAGGGTTCTGAGAAAATTTTTGGACTGACACCGAAGTATACTGCTGTATAAATAGTAACAAATGAAAGTGTAGCCCCAGGATCAAACAATGCATAAACATCTAAACTGAAGACTTGTAACTTACCAGTGACTACATTAGGAGAATCTTCCTGGTCATGGCGAGCTTGAAGAGCATACAATCTGTTCTGGCGCTGACCACCACCTGTACTAGATGAGGCACCCTGCTGAGTAGGGCGACGTACTGGTGCTACTGAAATCGTAGACTGAGCCCTATTACCTCCTTGTTCTTACCTTGCAGAAGGGCAATCCTTCAGCCTATGATCAGACTGACCACAACCAAAGCACCACGCTCTGCCAGCAAGACACTCTCCCAGATGGTTCTTCCCACACTTTGGGGAAGACGAAAAAGTCTGGTTACCTGAAGCACTTCCATGAGACTTAGTGCCTGATGCCCTTCCTTTCTGATTTTTTTAAAACTTGGGGGGCGGATTGTTGCTCCCAAATGCACATGCAAGTATACGTGGTTGAAGAAGTAATAAGCGACTCTTTAATAACCGTAATATCGAACCCACAGGGACTTGTAAATTAACTATTTAATAAATTATACTAGTCTAATTATTTATTTAAGAGTATCAAAAGAAATAAAAGAATATAATAATTAAGGAAAAAGATGAACTTACAATACTTTGGGCAATTCCAGGGCTGAAACATGCATAGGGTTTCATGTATCGCATCTCATGTAATGAATTAAATATGATTATCAAATTACTTATTTACAGAGTTGATTTTATGATATGATCTCTCGACCTCTATTCGCCTATTCCAACTAGCTATCTAACTAAATCGTTGAGCGGGGATAGGCAGTCCTAATTGGCGAGCATTAATATTTCATCCTGTTTTGTAACAAAGCTTTGTGTTCGTCCGGGCGTCACTCCTAAACACAAATCTAAACACGTTAGATCAAGCTCTTTGAATTCTTTGGTCTATCTACCTCTTTATCTCTCAAGTCCAAGAATAGACAAGAAATTTATTTTTATGGTTATCAAGCATGAAATACTAAAACGATAACACAAAACTAATTTAAGCGATAACCAACAAATAATTCAGAAACAATCGATGTTCAACAATTATCCGTAGCCGCAGCCCCAGAAAAAGGGAGAAAAAGAAGAACAAGAAAAAAACCCTACACAATATTGACAAGTTTTCCTTCCCTAGTATCTTCCTTACAAAGTCCATCTCTAAATAAATATTCTTATGGACTATTTATAGATGTAGGAAACCTTGAATAAAATAACTAAGTACAAAACAAATTAGGAACTCAAAACCAAAAGGAATTGGATTCCTTTTTTTTTCCACTGAAGCTGTGTCGGTCTCAACCTTCACAATTCATTTTGCTTCACCTGCTGTCACGTGGCAGGAAGGTACTTAACCACAATTTGCTTTCCTCGCCCAACTTTTCCGTATATATAAATATTAATATAGTAATCAATTTAATCCATTAAGCTGCCTGCTTGATTTTCCTTCTTCAATTTTTAATAATTAATTTGTTTTAGCTCAAAACTTCTTCAACTTTGCACCAATTTAATCCTACAAACAAAATACACTATTAAGCACACTCCGTAAAATTCATGCTCAAAAAGGACAAATATAACTAATAAATATGAGGCAATTAATGATGAAAAAATATATTTTGGGCCTCAAATCAACACCCCACACTTAACATGTTGAACTATATACTGAAATAAATACTGATAATATGGTCAAAGCACTAAGAGTATGATTGTGGGATCTACTGTTAACTGACATAAACCACGTGAGCTAAACGTGGACTCCGATGTATACGCCCCATCGAGAGGACCTAATATACCTTGCAAGGGTATAAAGGCATGACTGTCGTATGATCACTAAAATTGATGCCCAACAAAGGGGACTTCTAAACCTATGTTGGCACATAGTTCTAGGACTTCTTGGGTATGCTGAACCCTAGTCCAACTCAGTGCTAAGTCTACTCCTAACTGAATATGCAAAGCTAACTATGCAACTGATATACTGAGTAGCTCAAAATAATGACATGCTATCTGGGAATGCAACATAAATGTACTGACAAATATGGCATTCAAATACTGGAGCATGATTTTTTGACTGATCTGTCTAGCAAGTATAATTCATGAAATGCTGATAACTAATACAAGCTAGGGTTCTGAATTCTATACATGGGACTATGCAAATTTTCCAAGAAAGAATGTTATTTAGATCATTAAAACTATAGCAGCTAAAATCACAATGAATATCGAAGATTATGGAAATCCTAGGTCTGAACATTTTATGAGAAATTGAAGAACTGGCTGAATTCTAGGGCCATAATGGGTGAAAGGAACCCACTAGTGAAATCCCACATACCTGGTGAGGAAAACTACAGAGAAATCCTTTAGGTTTGGGGGCTGAACTTGAAGAACACATCTCCGTGTTCTTTGGAGAAAAATGTCGCTTCTTTCTTCTCTTTTCTTTCTAAGTTGAATGATTTTTGAGAATGAGGGTTCTAGGTAGTTTCTGACTAGGTTGTTAGGCTTAAACGAAGTAAAACGACGTAGTTTAGGTATCAAATGACGTAGTTTAAGAGCCCAGCGCATAGGGAAAAATATCAATATGATCCTGACTTAAAAAGTTACGAACTGACTTTAAGATACCCTTAAGGAGTCGTATAGTGGTTCACGGCCCGTATAGTGGGTCGTTAAGATTCAGTAACCTGGAAGTGTTCCAGAAATATTGTCATAACATTTTACTCCACGCTTCAAATGGATCAAACTTTAGTGCATTGGAAAGATGACTCAAAGAACTTTAATTTGATAAGTCATGGGCTACCTAATTCATTTTGTGCTAAAAGATATGACCGTTTGAAGTTGACCTTTAACTCTAAGTTTGACAAACCCTCTTCACGGACGACTTGACGGGCCGCGTGGGGCCTCACGGACTGTTTAGACGTCCTTGGTCCTTGACCAATGACTAGGGGAGAAACCCTTTCTAAGTGGGAAACCTCACGACCACTTTCACAGCTCGTGAACCTTACCACGAGACATCTAGGCTTCGGTGGGAGGGACACTATCTGGGCCAACCTTTGGGAACATGTTCACGAGCCCTTTAACGGGCTGTGGTCCCCTTCACAGACAATCTAGTGTGTCGTGAAGGCTCCACGGTCTATTTTTGGCTTTGTGGACCTTTCCCAATTTCCCTTTTTAGCCCATTTCAAATCTGAGGTGTTATAATATCTCCCTCTTGGGATCCTTCGTCCTCGAATAAATTCTACGCAAGTTAAATTTTGAGGAATGAGCTATAATCCCTACCAACTAAGTACTAGAAACTTATATCTAACTTAAATGAGTTTCATGAACATGCAAATATGTTGAAATGCACGGATAACTGGGGGAGAAGATACTGAGACTGAATTTAAACTAGATTAAACTGACAGAATGGAGAGGAGCTACCACCTCAAGCTGAAACTGAATCGGAGGGATAAATATGGGGATATTTGGTCTTCATAGCAGCTTCTCATTCAAAAGTAGCTCCCTTTATGGACTGATTCCTCCACAAAACCTTTACCAAAGTGACCTCATTATTTCTCAACCTACGAACCTGACGGTCAAGAATTTCAATTGGAATCTCCTCATAGGTGAGGCTATCCTTCACAGCCACACTTTCTAAAGGTACTATCAATGCCGGATCACCCACGCAGTTATTCAACAAGGAAATGTGAAAGACTGGATGAACCGTTGCTAGTTTTGTGGGAAACTCTAACTCATAAGCCACACTACCAACCCTTTAAAGGATTCTGTACGGACCTACATATCTGGGACTGAGTTTCCCTTTCTTGCCAAATCTCATCACCCCCTTCATGGGTTAAACTTTTAGGAAAACCTAAGCATTGATTTCAAACTCTAAGTCCCTCCTCCTCATTTCTGCATAAGACTTCCGACGAATTGGAGTTGTCTTATCCGATCTATGATAATCTTAACTTTCTCCATAGCCTCATGAACCGAATCTAGCCCAACCAATGCTGCTTCACCTATTTCGAACCAACAAACTGGAGACCTGCATTTATTCCAATACAAAGCCTCATAAGGGGCCATCTGAATACCGGAATGAAAGCTACTATTATAGGGGAACTCTATGAGAGGTAAGTGATCATCCCAACTACCTTTGAACTCGATCATGCAAGCTCTCAACATGTCCTCTAAGGTCTGCATTGTACGCTCTGGCTGATCATCCATCTACAGATGAAATGTTATACTCAGATTTACCTGAGTACCAAGACCTTTCTGAAATGATCTCCAGAAATGAGAGGTAACCTAAGGACCTCTATCTGAGATGACAGACAAAGGAAACCCGTGCAACCCGACCATTTTGTTGATGTAGAGTCTGGCGTAGTTCTCCGCCGATTCTCTACTTCTGATTGCCAAGAAGTGAGTTGACTTAGTTACTTTGTCCACTATCACCCAAATGGAGTCATGTTGTTGGCGAGTACGAGGTAAACCCATAATGAAATCCATGTTTACCACTTCCCACTTCCAAGAAGGAATGCTAATCTCTTTTGTCACACCTCCTGGTTTTTGGTGTTCTACTTTAACTTGCTGACAGTTGCGATACTTAGCCACAAAATTTGTGATGTCCCTCTTCATGCCATTCCACAAATAGACTTCCCATACATCACGGTACATCTTAGTGGCACCCGGATGAATGAAATATCAGGAATTATGAGATTCTATAAGGATCTGCTGCCTCAACTCACCCACATTAGGGACACACAAGCGACCCTGGTAACGAAGCACACCATCTCACCCTTGGGAAAAAACCGTAACTCTCTACTGATGAACTGCATCTTTCAACTGAAGCAATATAGGATCACTATCTTGTTTCTCCTTAACCTCCTCTACCAATGAAGGTTCTGACCCATTTTGAACTGTCACACAACCATCTGACGTGTCGATAAGGCAAACTCCTAAGCGAGCAAGCCGATGAACATCCTTGGCTAATTCTTTCTTCTCTTCCTCAACATGTGCCACTTTACCTATGGATAGTCTTCTGAGGGCATCAGCCACTACATTGGCCTTACCCGGATAGTAGAGCACATTCATGTCATAGTCTTTGAGGAATTCAAGCCATCTTCTCTGGCAAAGATTCAACTCTTTCTGGGTGAACACATACTGGAGGCTCTTATGATCTATGAAAACATCAACATGAGCACCATACAAGTAGTGTCTCCAAATCATTAGGGCAAACACGACGGATGCAAACTCGAGGTCATGAGTCGAGTAGTTCTTCTCATGGACCTTACGCTGTCCAGAAGCACAAGCTATGACCTTACCTTGTTGCATCAACACACAACCCAGGAAAACCCTAAATGCATCACAGTAAACCACATAACCATCTGAACCCTCTGGTAGAGTAAAGATAGGAGCTGCAGTCAACCTAGTCTTTAGTTCTAATAAGCTTTTCTCATAGTCATCTTACCACTAAAAATTGACCTTCTTCTGAGTCAACCTGGTCAATGGGGAAACTATAGATGAAAATCCTTCTACAAACCTTTTGTAGTAACCGGCCAAACCCAAGAAACTTTTGATATAAGTCGGAGAGGTGGGTCTGGGCCAGTGCTTTACTGCCTCTATTTTCTGAGAATCCATTCAAATCCCTTCGCTGGATATTACTAGACCAAGGAAGGCGATCGACTGTAAAAAGAATTCACATTTGATGAACTTAGCGAATAAATGGCGATCTTCGAGGGTCTACTGAACCACTCTCAGATGAGTCGCATGCCCTTCCTCATTTAGAGAATAAACGAGGATATCATTAATAAAGACGATCTTGAACAAGTCCAAATACTGCTTGAACACCCTGTTTATTAAGTCCATGAAAGTTGAAGGAGCATTTGTTAGTCCAAAAGACATAACTACAAATTCATAGTAACTATACCGAGTCCTGAAGGCTGCCTTTGGGATGTCACTATATCTGACTCTGAGATGATGATAGCTGGATCTGAGGTCTATCTAATTAAAGCAACTAGCACCCTGAAGTTGGTTGAACAAGTCATCAATCCTTGGGATGGGATATTTATTCTTGATTGTGACTTTGTTCAACTGACGATAGTAGATGCACATCCTGAGGGAACCATCTTTCTTATGCACGAAAAACACTGGAGCACCACATGGAGAGTTACTGGGTCTGATAAAGCCCTTATCTAGAAGGTCTTTCAACTTTACTTTCAGTTCTTTAAACTCAGCTAGAGCCATTCTGTAAGGAGGAATTGAGATAGGCCGGGTATCCGGAACGAGATCTATTTTGAAGTCTATCTCCCTTTCAGGAGGAACTCCGGGAATATCTTCTGGAAACTCATTTACCACTAAGACTGACTCAAGAGTTGGGGTTTCGGATTTTGAGTCCTTACCCCGAGTAAGATGGTAGATATACCCTTTGGAAATCATTTTCCTGGCCTTCAGGTAAAAGATCAATCGACCTGCAGTCATTGAGTTACTACCCTTCCACTCTAAGACTGACTCATTTGGAAACTTAAACCGGACGATCCTGATTCTACAATCGACTGAGTCATAACATGAATGTAACCAATCCATGCCTAGAATGATATCAAAATCTATCATCTCTAACTCTACAAGGTCTATTGAGGTGACTTTCTGGGAAACTGTAACAGGGCAATTTCTGTATACTCGTCTAGCTATATCTGGGTCACAAACTGGACTAGAGAGTGAGAGGGGTTCTGAGAGAGTTTTTGGATTGACACCGAAGTGTACTACTATATAAGAAGTAACAAACGAAAGTGTAGCCCCTGGATCAAACAATGCATAAACATCTAAACTGAAGACTTGTAACGTACCAGTGACTACATCAGGAAACTCTTCCTGGTCTTTGCGAGCCTGAAGAGCATACAACCTTTTTTAGCGCTAACCACCACATATACCGATGAGGCACCGTGCTGAGAAGAGCGACCTGTTGTTGCTGCTGATATCGTTGACTGAGCCCTATTACCTCCCTGTCCCTACCTTGCAGAAGGGCAATCCTTTAGGTTATGACTAGACTGACCAAACCATAAACACTCATATCTGCCAGCAAGACACTCTCCTAGATGGTTCTTACCACACTTTGGGCAAGACGGAAAAGTCCAGTTACCTGAAGCACTTCCGTGAGACTTAGTGCATGATGCCCTTCCTTTCTGATCCTTTCAAAACCATGGGAAAGGAGCGCTAGCCGATGAAGGTGCTGGGGCTGTAGACCTCTGCTAAAAATGTGAGTGACTTCCACCACCCCACCTCTCCTGAGAATATTCATAGTTTCCTGTTCTAGCCTTTTTTAATCCTTAGCCATTTTCGTGAGTTTATCTCCCTCAACCTACTGAGCGTGGGTCATTAGTCTTGAGATATCCATATCTCCCAATAGCATAGCATTCCTGCACTCAAACTTTACCAAATCCGATACTCCAAACAAGAACTTGTTCATTGGTTCCCTCGAATCTGCCACCATATGTGGTGCATACCTGGAGAGCTGAGTGAACTTTAGCTTGTATTCCTGGACTGACATCGACCCTTGCCTCAACTTTATGAACTCATAAGCCTTAGCCTCCCTCAACTTTCTCAAGAAGAACCTATCAAGAAAAGCTCTAGGAAAACAGTCCCATGCCCTCGGAGCTGTATTCGCACCCCTATTTTCTTTCCACTATGTGAACAAGATATGAGCCACATCCTTGAGTTAATAGGATGCTAGTTCAACCCTATCAGTACCAGTGACTTGCATTACCTCAAGAATCTTCTTGATCTCATCAATGAAGTTTTGTGGGTCCTCACTAACCTTCGACCCTAGAAACTCTTGCGGATTCATACGAATAATGTCTTGAACCCTAGCTGTAGTTGATCCACCAGTGGTGTTTGCAGGAACTGGGGCCTGCTGATTGGCTTGCTTGGCTACGTTCTGAGCCAACAACTATATTGCAATATGGAACTCTTCATTCATAACTTCGTGGTTCGGGTTTGGAGGAGCAGCGTTAGCATTCCGTGCGTTAGAATTTTGTGCCTTAACTCTGCGAGGAGGCATGATCTGAAAAGCATAACGATGGATTATCAGGGAGAAGTTGAATCACAAAATAACGCATAATAAAGATAGGTAAGGAAGTGAAGTTTTTCTTTGAACACTTCGTAGCCTCTCCCTTGTAGATGTGGCGCCCTTCATACCCATAAAAGAGACTATACTTAGTGCGGCTTCCATACACCCTAGGACTCTTTAATCTAATGCTCTGATACCAAGTTTTTCATGCCCCGAGGCTACACCATAGGCGTAACACGACGCTTAGTGGAACGAGTGACCAAAGCTTACCCATGGCATGGCATATCTATACAAACTCAATTAAAACAATACTGTGCAGAAGCTAAAATTAGTTAAATGTCTTATTCTGGGAAAAAGCCCAACATGTCTTAATGCATATATATAATATTCAAAGAGTTTAGTGATGACTAAAACCAACACCAATGACTCAAGCTGAATCTAATCTATGTTTGATAGCCTCTAACTGACTCGAGTTTCTAGGACATGCCCCCAGCTAACTCTCAGAAGACTGAAACTGAAAGTAAACACTGAAAAGTAAAGCAGGTCTACTGTCCTCAAACAATGAGGACTCACCACTGAAGCTGTTGAGTATGGACTAGAAGTCGAGCTAAGCACGGTCTGGATGCTGAGCGCCTTAACCTACATCATGAAACAATGTAGCGCAAAAGTATGCGTCAGTACTTTGAATGTACTGAGCATGCAGGATATAGACACTAAACTAAATAATATAAACTGAACGATATAAACTGATCAATATAACTTTACATGGAAAAAGGGTTGTACTGAAGTATAACTTAAAATTGAGCTAGATGCAATGACCAAATACTAATCATGAAGATAACACGCTAAACTGTATATGAAGTAAATACTCATAATATGATCAATGCATTAAGAGTATGACTGTGGGAGCTACTGTTAACCGACATAAACCATGTGAGCTAAACGTGGAGTCCGATGTATACGCCCCATCAAGAGGACCCAATATACCTTGCAAGGTATAAAGTCATGACTGTGGCGTGATCACTAAAATTGATGCCCAGCAAAGGGGATTTCTAAACCTTCGTCGGCACGTAGTTCTGAAACTTTGTGGGTATGTTGAACCCTAGTCCAACTCGGTACTAAGTCTACTCCCAACTGAATATGCAAAGCTAACAATGCAACTAAACATACTGAGTACCTCAAAATACTGACATGCTAGCTGTGAATGCAAATATACTGACAAATATGGCATTCAAATACTGGCGCATGATTTTCTTACTGACCTTCTAGTGTGTCGTGAAGGGTCCATGGTCAATTTTTGGCTGCGTGGTCCTTTCCCAATTTCCCTTTTTAACCCATTTCAAATCCGAGGTGTTATATTATCTCCCCCTTGGGATCTTTCGTCCTCGAATGAAGTCAACACAAGCTGTGCTTTGAGGAAAGAGCTGTAATCTTTACCAACTGAGTACTAGAAACTGATATCTAACTTAAATGAGTTTCATGAACAGGCAAATATGCAAATATGCAAAAATGCACGGATAACTAGGGGACAAGATACTAAGAATGAATTTACACAAGATTAAATTGAGAGAATGGAGAGGAGCTATTACCTCAAGCTGAAACTGAATCTGAGGGAAAAATATTGGGATACTTGGTCTTCATAGCTGCTTCTGCTTCCAAAGTAGCTCCCTTTATGGACTGATTCCTCCACGAAACATTTACCGAAGCGACCTCCTTGTTTCTCGACCTAAGAACTTGACGATCAAGAATCTCAACTGGAATCTCCTCATAGGTGAGGCTATCCTTCACAACCATACTTTCTAAGGGAACTATCAATGCCGGATCACCTACACACTTCTTCAACAAGGACATGTGAAAGACTGGATGAACCACTTATAGTTTTGTTGGCAATTCTAACTCATAAGCCACATTACCAACCCTTTTCAGGATTCTGTAAGGACCTACATATCTGAGAGTGAGTTTCCCTTTCTTGCCAAATCTCATCACCCCCTTCATGGGTGACACCTTTAGGAAAACCCAATCATTGATTTCAAACTCTAATTCCCTCCTCCTCACATCTGCATAGGACTTTTGACGACTCTGAGTAGTCTTTAGCCTATCTATGGTGATCTAACCTTTCTCCATAGCCTCATGAACCGAATCTGGCCAAACCAAGGCTGCTTCACCTACTTCGAATCAAACAACCGGAGACCTGCATCTACGCCCATACAGTGCCTCATAAGGGGCCATCTGAATACTGGAATGAAAGCTATTATAATAGGTGAACTCTATGAGAGGTAAGTGATCATCCCAACTACCCTTGAAATCGATCACGCAAGGTCTCAACATGTCCTCTAAGGTCTGAATTGTACGCTCTGCCTGACCATCCATCTGCGGATGAAATGATGTACTGAGATTTGCCTTCACGACCGTCTAGTGTCTCGTGAAGGGTCCATGGTCCATTTTTCGCTTCGTGGACCTTTCCCAATTTCCTTTTTTAGCCCATTTCAAATCCGAGGTGTTACAGTCCTACACAAGCCACTTGATATGCATACAACACAATATAATATAAAATACAAAAAATTAAGTAGAAAGTCTCATATCATAAAAGATTTAGACAAGAAAGCAAAAGTCTAATCATTAATCTTGACAAGCCAATGTAATACATCAAAAAGGTGGTTGGGATGTAACCCATACACCACAAACAACGTCAGAAAACTAAAGACATAAAAAGCATAGTAAGATGACATGGTCCTTTGAACATGAAGATCACCAAGTCTTCGAATGATCAAGCAAACACCTAGCCCCGAGCGTGAGGAGAAAGAGAATCGAACCCTACATTAATAAACAATGTACGCATAAATATGCATTAGTTCATGGAATGTACTAAGTAAGAGATAAATGCATAAGCAAAAACGTGATCATATGAGGACATTTAAACATGATATTCATGACCATGCTAAAATATTATGAAGCCTTTGAAGGATAAATCATAAATCATGAACATGGTCAATGCATCTTAAAAGATAATGAAATCTTTTGTAAAACCTTAGATGAAAACATAGTTCCTTTGTGGGATATTTACCGTTAATCGGCATACACCATGTAAGCTATAACATGAAGTTCGGTGTCTTACTCCCAAACCAAAAAGAGATGTCCAACTTGCCAAGTTAAGGACCATTCTTCTCACTTAGATGGATCAACTAGCTTTGTAACTTAAGATTATCCTACAGGGGCACGTAATTAGGGACAAGGAGATTGCTACTAGAGACCCAGTCTCTACTAACGAGAGAGCCTCCCTCTCAATATCCTCTTGGTGCTAAGTAAAAATCCCGACGGAATTGGTCATAAAAATATTTATATCATCATACTTGAAAAGACATAATTAAACTACCAATCCAATCATAAAGACATTATAGAGTAACTCCTTTAAATCATGATTCATACATCTGTGAGAAAATCTTTCACACCCATGATTTCATAATATCTAAGAAAATCTTTCACAATTTATTGATTCTTATCTCATAAGATCCTTATTTCATAAGCATCATTTACATAAAAACACACATAGCTCTCATAAATCATACTTCATAAATTTTGAAGCTTTCTTCCTAAATTCATCATTAAAATAAAGTAAAAAGCATGGGTCCATATGAAATCAATTAAACCTTGTAATTGAATCAAATCATCCATAACAAGATTGAAATAAAATAATTATATCATAATAAATTGGGTAAAAATTGAATTGTATGAAACCCTAATCAAATTGGGTAAAAATTCAATTGGAGATTGAGATTCTTTTGGGACCCAATGGACGAATGGTATCCATTGGTGAATTTTCACATACCTTGATAATCAAATCCTAGCAAAGCAAGAGAAAAGAGGAGACTTCAATCTTGAAAGCCGACCTTTCTTCCTTGAGCTTCAGAGAGAATTGAGGAAGAGAACTTGAGAAAATTTGGAGAAATTTACGTGAATGGGAGAGATTAGGCTTAGTTTGTAGGAGTGTCAATGGTTATAGGGTAGTTATAGGTCAAAATGACGTATTTTAGAGGTTAGGTAGGTAGGAAAAGACCCAAATGACTTTCATTAAATCTGGCCGAAGTGACCTACGGTCCTTAAAACTTTCGACGACCCGTACTTGTCAACCATAGAACTACTTACTGGGGCCATATATTTGGCCAACTTTGACAAGACCTTTCTACGGCCCGTAAATCTTTCTACATCTCGTAGAGCCAACTCGTAGAACCCAAGTTCAAGCCCAAAATTTCATCAAGTCTAGAACACTATTACGGAACCCATCTACGACACCTAGTCCAAACAACGACCCATCCTATTCACTTGTATATCAGTTTATCAGAATATAAAAATTTAAAAATTCAACCATGGTCATACGAGTTTCTTTATACAGCATGTAGGGCTCTCTACGGCCCGTAGATAGGACAGTAATTCCTGTACAAGTGCAAAAATATGAACTTTACTTTTTTATATCCGACTTTCAAATTTCTGAGGTGTTACAGATCCTCGGTGATATGGAATTCTAGAAAGCTTCATTAATGTTTACATTACAATGAACAATGTTGTTTTTGTGTTTTGGCCACGAATTTTAGGTTTTAAGAACAGAATGAGAACTTCATGGAAGGTTTGGCTTAAGTTTTGGTGGTGACAAGAAACCAATGGTAGCAAATAATGTTTATAACAAATGAAAATAAAAAGGCATCTCCTTAGAAGATAATGAGCATAAAACTTATTGCCTTAGAGGTCGATTGGTAGAATGTAGAAAAATAATGCTAAATAGAGAGTATTGATAATACTTGTATTAGTTATGCTTGCATTAGTTATACATATATTATTTCTTATGCATTTTTTTGTTTGGTGTATAAAAAAATATCATGCATTGTATAAAAATATCCTCCACAATTATGATGAAAAAGATGTAAAACATGTTTTGAGGGGTATTTTGTTGTTTAACCATGCTAATGCATCAATTAGATATATTTGCATTACTAATACCTTGAAATCCATGGTATTAGTAATACAATCCTTAGGGGTCGTTTGGTGTGAAGGATAAATGCAAATAGTGTTGTGATAAATATTTAGTGGCACATATTTTAGTGTTTGGTTGGGAAGTTTGGGATAACTTATCCCGGGATTAATAAATAGTACCGGGATAAGTTATCCCTCCTAAAGGGTGGTATAATAATCTCATCATAATTTGTCATGGGATAAACTTATTAAATGACAAAACTACCCTTCAAACCCTTTAATACTAGTTCCTCTACTTCTTCAACATACTGCATATCTCATTACGTCCTAAAAAAAATACTCTTTACCTATTTGTGCATCTGCTAGCTCGTTGGGAAGAAAAGTTCAATCACCCATATACACTGCTATTAAGATGGGAAATGGGCGGCTCTCTCTAGTGTTTCAACTTTTGTTTACACAAGACCATATGCTTTCTTTAGCGTGGAGTATTGACACCATCAAAATTGGTACATAATTGAACACAAAGAAAATTTATGGAAATTCATACACAAAATAATTAAGCTAAATAAGGTGGAGGTTTGTTTTTAAGAATGAATAATTAAAATTCTACCAAAAATTATATACAAAAAGCGAAATAAGAGGGTTTTTTTTAATCAAACAACTTATTTTTAGGAAGTATGCAATGGTTATTATTTTTTGTACAACAAACCAAACAATCAATAAGAAATAATGCTAGGACAACTAATCCCAGTATAACTAATCTCAGCATAACTTATCCCAACATAACTTATCCCAACATAACCTATATTCCAACCAAACAACCCCTTAAGGTATTACTAATACATAGAGTTAATGCATGCATTATTTTTGCTATTACACTCTACCCAATGCCCCCTTAGTCTTCATCTGTTGTCCACTAAAAATTGTCATAATTCAGCTCGTTGGTCCAATTTACCACCAAAAAATACGAAGTCTCCTTTCACAAAGTAAGCTAAATCAAGAGATAGAAGCATATTTGGGAAAATACATTACATGACAAGGACAATTAGAACTCTGAAGATTATGGAGGCACAAGAACAAATCAACAAAAGAATTACTAGATAAATACTAATGTTAGAGAAGAAGATAACACACAGATCAAGAATGATTTTCAAGTCCAAAAGAACTTGAACACCGGAGAAGTACAAAAATGAGACATGTCCTTGATCAATAATCAGGATATCCTGATGTATTGCTTCAGGCTTCTTTTCTGCAAGAACAAATGTAAAAATTTTAAGTTTAAAAAAAAAATCAAACTAAACAAATATATAACCAAATAAAAACTGGAGAGCCGATACCAATGAAAGGCTTAATCTTTTTACGAGTTGGTGCCTCAAGGGCAAGAACCCATATAAAATCATTAGCAGAAGAATCATTTCCTCTGTTTTCTTCAACTTTTGTTGCTTTCTTTCAACAAAAGTTCTTCTTTTTTAGGTGATACTAGATGATCTGTAGTCTTTTGAGGGGTTTTACAAATGCAGCTTATTGTTGGTTTTCCTAATTAAACACATAATTCAAATAAGCCCCAAATTGGAAAAGCTTTGACTACTTCTTTTTGTAGACATAATCCAATTCATTGGCATTTATAAATGCAATCCAAACATTAGGATTCAATGAATCATGTTTGATTAACATAAATCGAATGGTCGACTCTCCTCACCCTCTATCCCCAACCCACTACCAAGACAGAAGAAAAAAAAGAAATAATCATCTAATCAAGGATGTAGAAACATATTTTTAAGGTTTATGTCAAACATTAAGAGCACCTCAAAAGTCAGACACTCCTCGGCAAGTGTCAACACTTTTAATAGACAAGACATTAGATGACAATGAGAACACATTTGAATTCTCAGATACAGTCAAATTTGAACAAGTTAAAACAATGGTGTTAACACGTGATGCAAAAGATAACTAAAGTCAAAAAGTATAACTAATGTAATTTCGTCTATAGATTCTGTATCAAAATATATAAATAAGTAGCCATAAATAGCTCAAACATAAGTGGGAACCAGTTAATACTTTTCAATATTTCACCCTAATTTTAAAACTCACCTTGATTTTCATACGCATCTCAAAAGATATTGTATTTTGTATAAACCATGCAGGATGACACATATAATTATAAGATAAGAATATTAAGAGTTCAAGATACATAAATTCAAGGATTCCATGTTTACACAGTTAGATTAGTTAACCAATGACGAAACTCAATAAGCAGAATAATATAAGAGTGCCTTAAAAAAAATTCAGAGATGAATAGAAGGGCACTCAAAATTTTGAAATAGTTTGCTTTCAAAAACTTCATAAACATAGTCAATATCATTTTTATTGTCCTTATAAAAGAAAATCATGTACTCACTATTATCCTTCAATTTTTAAGTGATACATTTTGCACAGGCTGTGGACTTTATTAAGTAGAATTGGCTTGAATAATGTATTCATCCTAGTTGAAGAAATATTATTATAACTAAAAAGGTTAGCTTTTAAGAAAGAAATACTAGTTTACAAGGAATTGTTCACATTGGAAATATTATTAATATAAATAAAAAGGATAGTTTCATAGGGAAAGATAACCTCAAATTTAAAGTAAGTTGGTAAGTGAAGTTCAAGCATCAAAACATGTGAGAGTCGAGTAAAATAGATTGACTTATAGTATGTCCTACTGCAGAATAAAACATGCAAAATTGACATTGCACAATTTGCCAAATTTCCTTTTGGTCTTTAGTTTTTGCTCAGTATTATTTAACCCTTCAAAGCCATGCATGTCCAAAAAATATACACCTACTACAAAAGATCATCCATCCAAAATAAGTATTAAGTTTTTTCATAAATTATTACATGAGTTTCACTATCTTGAACAATGTCAAATGAACATGTATCCAATCCATTTTTATTTAAAAAGTATAATAGAAAAAAAACTGAAAGACATCAGTAGCAAACTACATGTGCTTGCTATTCTTTAAACTTTTTCTTCATTTTCACGTGGATTTATATGAAAAGAACTAATTGTAACCTGCAAGGACACCAAATTACTCAACATACATGACTTCATGATAATAATGATTACATAAAATATGAAAAAAGAATAATTGAAACTAGTCGGATGGATCTTTTAATCTACATTAACCTAGAGAATATTAGAGCAAAAATATCGATTGCTCTTGTGGAAAGACTATCAATGAGGTTGATGGTATTGACTTCTTCTTTAGCTAGCCTCTTGGCTTCTCAAAGGATATCAAAGGAACTTATTAAAATACCTAGAAGGCTCATGCAAATCTACTAAACCATTTATGTGGGCGGTGAATTACCTTTAATCAGATTGTTCATTTGGTTTGTATGTTGGGAGATGGACAGGTCTTCAATCTTAGGAGACGCGATTGAGTACTTAAAGGATCATCTGCAAGGCATCAATGAGCTGCATAATGAGTTGGAGTCCACACTAGCTAACTCTTCATTGAGTCCAGCAACCATTTTCTATCCTCTGACACAGACTGCACCAGCTTTGCCAAGTCGTATAAAGGAGGAACTTATTCCAAGCTCATTTCCAAGCCCCTTGTCCAGCCCTATTGGACAACCTTTTAGGGTAATCTTGGCATCTCATTTTTTTAGAATTCATTATGTTATTGGTTTTCGATGATGCATTGTTGTTCTTTTCATTCATTTAGGTTAAAGTGACGGTCAGGGAAGGAAGAGCAGTGAACATTCATATGATCTACAGACGCAAACCAAGGCTTTACTCTCAAAAATGAAGGCTCTGGACAATCTTGGACTGAACATTCAACAAGCTGTTATCTGCTGGTTCAATGGGTTTATGTTTGATATCTTCTGAGCTAAGGTACTTTCTTTTTGTTTACTTCCATCTTGGCCTGTAGGATTAAAAATGTAATGTCATTATATTTAGATTGTATTAATTGTAGCAATTGAATTAAACTTTTGCCTAATCAAAACCCGATTGATACTAAAATATTTGACAATTATAATCTTGAATTTCGCATATAAATTCAGTCTATAATCTTCCTATTTTCATTTCCGCATTATTTTCTAATTTTTTCCAAGTAAGTTGATTCTTATCACAGTTGCTAAGTATTTGTCTAACATATTATCGTTGCAAATATTTTAGTATCAATCGGGTTTTTATTAGGCAAAAGGTTAATTCAATTGCAACATTTCGATTTGTAACACCCCCAAAAATATTTCAAGCTAAGACCCGAGCCATTGTTCATATGCGTAGGCCCAAACTCAATCACTTATAATGGTATATATTTATTCCTAAGTATTTGAAGTGTATTAGAGGTGAATTAGGGTCATAAGGAACCTCTAGTACTAAGTTGAGTTCAAAGATCCTCTACCGATTAAGTTTTCGTATAAGATCCTGTAAGGGTCAACTTCAAACGATCATATCTTCCAGCACAAAATGAATTACTTTGCCATAGACTATTCAATTAAAGGTCTTTGAATCCTCTTTCCAACGCCACCACGTTTGCCTTTTTTCAAGCTCGGAGTAAAACACTATGGCCATTTACCAGAGACTGCCATATCAGAGTTTCTAAGTCTGTTACCGACGAACCCAACCTACGATCCCTTGTTTGAACGATGAACCGTAGGTGGGTCTCATCGGTGGTTCTGCCAAGTCATCAAAAAGGCTCAGAAATTCAATTTTTGAAGACCCAAGACCTACGGATTGTACCTACGGTCCGTAGGTCCACGAGCCGTATGTAACCTCGTAGGTCATTTCAGCAGTTTTAAAGAGGGGTGTTTTCATCTTTTCCCACAATTTTATAATTAAAACCCTGAAGTTTTGGTACTAAAATTAGTCCCTTATCAGTACCCAACATGCTTTTGCTCTCAGTAACACTTAGAATTATTGATAGGAAGTTTGAAGAAGAGAAAAGCTAGGGCTTCAAGAGCTTTCATTGAAACCCTCGAGTACCGCTTAGATAATCATTGTTCCAGGTATGTAAGACTAATCATAGCGTTGGATAGAGTTTGTCCACGCATCCTACATCTAAATTCTATCGACTTTTGAGTATAAGTTGAATTGTGCCCTAATTCCTTGAATCCCAAATTTGAGTTAATTCCTTGTTCTTTGAGTTCTATTGAATTATGCATTGAGATTGTTGTTGTTTCTCATTTTTTACTTCTTGAGATTGTCATTCATTATTGCATTCCTATGGACCCTAATTGAGTTAATGATCATGGTTTTACTACACTTTACTTTTGAATTGGGATTGATGGTTTTCATGCTATGAACAAAGTATGATTTTTAACTGATTTGAAGCGTATTCTATTAAGTCTAAATGAGTATGAGTTTTAAGCATTAATGATGATTTTGAGAAAAGAGTTTTAATAAGATGTGAGTGGGTTGAAAGGATATGATTTGTAAACGAAAGAATATGATGAGTTGAGACGAGATTGAGTTTTGATAGGTCTATTGAGACTTGATGAATTGATTTGAAATGTTTTACTTGATAGATATGAGTATCATGAATTTATTTGGGGAGTAGTATTGAGCACAGATTCGGGTAAGAGTGTAAATAACTCAAGCCCCATGAACTACGTAGCCTGCGGAGAATAGGATCGCATTGTTAATTTTGGATGTTTCCTTATCGTCCCAAAAGAGGATTTGTTGATTTTTGATCCAAAGATGGTTGATCGTCCCTTACCCCGGCAAGGTATTGGACGGCTGAGCAACGGCAGTGCAAAGCATTGTATCATCAGTAGCTCATCGTTGATGGTTGTCGGTTAGAGAAACTCCCAAATCAAAATAAATTATTTGAATTGATTGAAATTGCATATTATTGAGTCGATTTGAAAAGCATTGTTTTACATGTATTGTGTGCTTTAGTGAGTTGAGCTATTTCTCAGAGTTAAGTTCTTTGAGTTGAGTATCTTTGAGTAAGTTCCTTTCTAGCTTTATTACATACTCGTACATTCCATGTACTGAAGCCATTTGGCCTGCACTATTTTATGACGCAGACACAGGTGATAGAGATCCTCAACAGGCATACCATTGAAAGTCAGATTCAACCCAGCGTTTTTGTGAGACCTCTTGTCATTCAGAGGTGCTCCTGAGTCGTTACTTTCACTATTTCGATGTAGCCGTGTGCTTGTTTCAGCACCTTCTTATGAGTCAGTTAGAAGCTTCATAGATAGAGTCATAGTTTTGTAAGAATGATTCTTTCAGAGTCTGTTTTTTTAAAACAACAATTTCATTACTGAATTACTATGTTGAGTTGATTTGAAATAAGTGTTTAAACTATCCTTTTATTGAGTTGTTAATTCTTAGACAACTTGAGTGACTTCTTTGATTTATCTAAGTCTTCTCCTGAGTGATTGAATGAGTGATCAGACCAAGTGGTTCACTTGGGACCAGCAATGGTCTCCGAGTGCCGGCCACGCCTAGGGTACCCTCTCGGGTCGTGACAGACATGGTATCACAGCACAGAGTTCAAGTGTCCTAGGGTGTCTATGAAGTCGTGTCAGTAGGATATTATTTATGGTTGTGAGGACCCCACTTCTATAAATGAGGGACTATGGACATTTAAGAAAAGTTTACCTTCTTTCAAATCTTAGATCCTGTAATAGAGTTGTCCCCTAAGAAACTTATCCAAATTCGTGCGTTGCTCAAATTCGTTCGACTACCCATCATACTCAAGGTGGTTGGAACAGTAAAGCTCAGATCCCTATTGATGAGTTACTCTTTGATAAAGTTTTTCGAAATGTAAAGAGACTTCACCAGGCTTGCAAGTAGCCGATTAGTGTGCATAAGTCTATTGAGTTGAAAGAATGCACCCTCATTCATATGAATCGTGCGTTGAGCCAGAACAAGATGTATTCCCATACTCTCTTCTCTAAAACCTCGCTTCAAATGTTATCCTTGAGAGGAAGGTTATGTCTCTTAATAATATGCGTCACCATCCAATGGAATATGATTTGAGGCATTGTGAGCTATAATTAGTAGGATGATCCCAGAGCTAGAAAGTGGGAGTTAGAGGAGTAGAAACCAAATAGTAAGAATGGGGGTTGGTCAAGGTATGCAACTAGAGCTATGTATCCATAATATAAGTAATAGGGTTAGAAGTACAATTCCTTTGACTTTTACTAAAGATGAAATAAATATCGTCTCGCTTTCATGATAGAAGGAAGAGGAAGAGTTGTTGGTTAGAATGAGTTTGAGTATAATTGAACCTAGCAAGGAGTCTATGTTGATGTACCAGTGTGTTAGTAAATACCTGTTGTAGGTTGTGGATAGAAGGGAGGAGTAGTTATGAGTTGATAGATCTTAGCTAGGCTTATGATATTCATAGGGCTATGAGCTTGATTAGGCAAAGAGTTATAAAGGGTGGGTAAATAGTAATTAGGTTGTGAAAGGGAATGTGATGATTGATTATACTTACACAAACTGTGAGACAAAGATCGATTACTTGTCATGAAATCTTGGCTGACGAGTGTTTCTTAATTTCATATAGCAGTTGTAAGTTAGTATAGTATGCGAGAAGTGTGTGATATACGTGTTAGTACAAGACCGTAATCTTGGATTTGAGATGAGTGTTGTGAAGAAAAAGGGGATAGCATTCCGAGTGCGATGATGTTAGTTTTAAGATTTGGTCTAGTAGGTTTGACATAAAGTAGTTGAGGAATTAAGATGTTAGCTTGCAATAAATGTGAGTGGCACCAATGTGGTAATATTTTTGAATTTGCTCTAGTAGGCTTGGCAAAGCGTATGCGACAGATTAAAATATTAACTTGCGAGAAGTGTGATGTTACAGATGTGGGGTATGTGACTCATAGATTAAAATAGTGAATTGTTGCTAAGTCATTAGGTAAGAAGAGGCTTAAGATGTGTATCCGAGATAGTATAAAGTTGTATGATGTTCTAATTTTATGATTTTCTATTGGTGACTTGTTAGTATCCTTTAGTTGCCAGCGTGGAGAAGGATGGATGTAAGTTCTTTTTATCGTATCAATAAGAATTGGGTCGAAGGGATTATATATAGATGATGATGAGTCTCTCGTTATAGTTCAAGTTTCCTTCCACTAAGTTAGGAATATGTGAACTTAGAAGATGAGTGTTATCAGACTAAAGAGAAGAGGTTAGATCATAAGATTAGAGAAAGTGACTGTGTACGCCAATAAGAGCAGCAAGTATAGAAAGATGCCTATAAAGATAGAAGGAAATTAAGAGAAGTATCTCAGAAGGAAGCCCTAGAAGCAGTTTTGTATCTTCGAGTATAGTATAACAAAAGAGTTTAAGTGTTCTTGTGTTTAGTGATACCCTGGTTGTGTGGAGCAGTGTGCTTATAGCTTAGTGTAGAGAATCAGTCTGCAAGCTCACGATAGTGCACTTCAAACTAAGGGGAAGATGATGAGGTAATGAACCAAAGTGGGTTTTAAGTTTTAAGAAGTGATGGGTTGACCAGGATGAGACATTAATGTTTTTCCATCTCTTACATTCCTTATACTTTAGTCAAGGTGACACCCTACCCCTATATTGCGTATGAGCTCCGTACCCATGGCCCAGACCCATGCACTTCATATTGATTCATGATCATGCTCAGTTCCTAGAGTTAGAAGTGGTAACTTCCTTCAGCAATCCCGATCTTATTCCATGAATCTAAGAACTTGCAGCCCTGTGTTATATCAGCCATGATATATACACTCACATTTCACAGTATGCTCAGTTCCATAAAATCATCATAGGCTTTAAAAGGCTAGTGAAATCATATTACGTTATGAATGTTCTCATATCAAATTTCTTTAATGAATCGTGCTTATGATCTTTCGCTTTAAGCCCCTCCAGTGATCCTTTCTTTTCTATTTTGATAGCGATGTTGATGATAGTAGATGAGTTATGGAAAAAGGGAGAGAATGGTTGTTACTTATTGTGATAGCTGTGGTATGCTTATCCGATTTAGGATTATACACATGGAGGAAAAGTGAGATGGGATCTTGTTGTGTGCAATAGATAGGCAAGAGTATATTGGTATGCCCCTTTGGTAGGATTTATTGCAAATGCAGATGTAGAGATGCTAAGGTAGACATGAGAATTCTTAGGTGATGTTGACTACAAGAGGCCATAAAGTGATGAGAATGATAGGCTTGGATGTTGTGTATGTTCGTATGTGATTAATTACATTATGTTGCTAGTGACTCATGTCAAGATCTTCAGGTAAGCGTGGTAGAGAGGTAAGGAAAAGTAGCATCCTCTAAATGAGATTCCCTACAAAGGTATAGAACGCGAATCGCGCGGGTCAGATATGTACAAGTATGATCATCTTATGGGTAGTACCTTGTGACTACGAGTTAGGCTTGAATGTGGCAAGAGTATGCAGTTAGAATTAGACTTTGGTGGGAGCGATAAGTTTCAATTAATGAAGTGTAGTATTTAAGAAGAAGAGCATAGTTAAAAAGATTTGCTAAGCTCGAAAGCTATCAGTCATGTTGCTAATATAGAGTGGTATGATTATTATATCAAGCTAATAATTCTCTTTCCCAAAGTTATGAGAAATTTTGATGAAAGCGTTAGAGAGTATTGCCCTCCTCTCATTTCAGATTCAGTGTCTATTTGTGTGCTTGAGTATTTCAGTTTTGTCATTGTACTCGTGCCTTATGCAACTTCCTAGCTTTGTCATCTTTCGAGGATGAATGATCCAAAGGGGGAGATATTGTAACACCCCCAAAAAAATTTCAAGCTAAGACTCGAGCCATTGTTCATATGCATAGACCCTAACTCAATGACTTCTAATGGTATATATTTATTCCTAAGTATTGTAAGTGTATTAGAGGTTAATTAGGGTCATAAGGAATCTTTAGCACTAAGTCGAGTTCAAAGATCCTCTACCGATTAAATTTTCGTATAAGATCATGTAAGGGTCAACTTCAAACGATCATATCTCCCAGCACATAATGAATTAGGTGGCCATGACCTGTCAAATTAAAGGTCTTTGAGTCCTCTTTTCAACGCCGCCTTTTTTTAAACTCGGAGTAAACTTTATGGCCATTTTACCATACACTGTCATATCAGAGTTTCTAAGTCTGTGACCAACAAACCCAACCTACGGGCTGTCATTTAAACGACGAACCATAGGTGGGTCTCGTCTTTGGTTCTGCCAAGCTGTGAAAAAGGCTCAGGAATTCAATTTTTGAGGACCCAAGACCTACGGATGGTACCTACGGACTAAAGGTCAAACCACGAGCCGTAGGTGACCTCGTAGGTCATTTCAGCATTTTTAAAGAGGGGTATTTTCATCTTTTCCCACCCTTTTATAATTAAAACTTTTAAATTTTTTGACTAAAATTAGTCCCTTATCAATACCCAACATGCTTTTGCTCTCATTAACACTTAGAATTATTGAGAGCAAGATTGAAGAGTAGAAAAGCTAGTGTTTCAAGAGCTTTCATTGAGACCTTCGAGGTCTGCTTAGATAATCATTGTTACAGGTATGTAAGACTAATCATAGCGTTGGATTGAGTTTGTCCACGCGTCCTACATCTAAATTTTATCTATTTTTTAGTCTAAGTTGAATTGAGTCCAAATTCCTTGAATCCCAAATTTGAGTTAATTCCTTGTTCTTTGAGTTCTATTGAATTATGCATTGAGATTGTTGTTGTTTCTCATCTTTTACTTCTTGAGATTTTCATTTATGGCTACATTCCCATGGACCCTAATTGAGTTAATGATCATGGTTTTACTACACTTTATTTTTGAATTAGGATTGATGGTTTTCATGCAATGAACAAAGTATGATTTTTAATTGATTTGAAACATATTCTATTGAGTCTAAATGAGTATGAGTTTTAAGAATTAATGATGATTTTGAGAAAAGGGTTTTAATAAGCTGTGAGTGGGTTGAAAGCATATGATTTGTAAACGAAAGAATATGATGAGTTGAGACGAGATTGAGTTTTGATAGGTCTATTGAGACTTGATAAATTGATTTGAAATGTTTCACTTGATAGATATGAGTATCATGAATTTATTTGGGGAGTAGTATTGAGCACCGATTTGGGTAAGTGTGTAAATAACTCAAGCCCCATGAACTACGTAGCCAGCGTAGGATAGGATCACACAATTAATTCTTAATTTCATCTACGAGTTGTAAGTTAGAATAGTATGTGACAAATGTGTGATATACGTCTTAGAACAAGACCCTAAGCTTTGATTTGAGATGAGGGTTGTGAAGAAAATGGGAATAGCATTACGAGTGCGATGGTGTTAGTTTTAAGATTAGATCTAGTAGGTTTGACATAAAGTAGTTGAGGAATTAAGATGTTAGCTTGCAATAAATGTGAGTGGCACAAGTGTGGTATTATGTTGGAATTTTCCCTAGTAGGCTTGGCATAGCGTAAACGAGAGATTAAGATACTAACTTGCGAGAACTATGATATTACAAATGTGGGGTATGTGACTCATAGATGAAAATATTGAACTGAGGCTAAGTCATTAGTTAGGAAGAGGCTTAAAATGTGTATCCGAGATAGTATAAAGTTGTATGAAGCTCTAATTTTATGATTTGCTATGGGTGAGTAGTTAGTATCCTTTGGCTACCAACGTGGAGAAGGCTGGATGTAAGTTCTTTTTATCGTATCAATAAGAATTGGGTCGAAGGGATTATATATAGAAGATGATGAGTCTCCCGTTATAGTTAAGGTTTCCTTCTACTAAGTTAGGAATATGTGAACTTAGAAGATGAGTGTTATCAGACTAAAACAAAGAGGTTAGATCATACGAGTTAGAGAAAGCGGCTGTGTATGACAATAAGAGTAGAAAGTATAGAAAGATGCCTATAAAGATAGAAGGAAGTTAAGACAAGTATCTCAGAAGGAAGCCCTAGTAGTGGTTTTGTATCTTCGAGTATAGTATAAACGAAGAGTTTAAGTGTTCTTGTGTTTAGAGATACCCTGGCCGTGTGGAGCAGTGTGCTTGTAGCTTAGTGTAGAGAATCAGTCCGCAGACTCAGGGAAGTGACCTTCGAGCTAAGGGAGAGATTATGAGGTAATGAACCAAAGTGGGTCTTGAGTTTTAAGAAGTGATGAGTTGACCAGGATAAGACATTAGTATTTTTTCTATCTCTTAAATTCCTTATACTTCAGTCGAGGTGATACCCTACTACTATCATTGAGATCATAAGAGTTAGAGAAAGCGACTGTGTATGCCAATAAGAGTAGAAAGTATAGAAAGATGCCTATAAAGATAGAAGGAAGTTAAGACAAGTATCTCAGAAGGAAGCCCTAGTAGTGGTTTTGTATCTTCGAGTATAGTATAAACGAAGAGTTTAAGTGTTCTTGTGTTTAGATATACCCTGGCCGTGTGGAGCAGTGTGCTTGTAGCTTAGTGTAGAGAATCAGTCCACAGACTCAGGGAAGTGACCTTCGAGCTAAGGGAGAGATTATGAGGTAATGAACCAAAGTGGGTCTTGAGTTTTAAGAAGTGATGAGTTGACCAGAATAAGACATTAGTATTTTTTCTATCTCTTAAATTCCTTATACTTCAGTCGAGGTGATACCCTACTACTATCATTGGTATGAGTGCCATATCCATGGACCAGACCCATGCACTTCATATTGATTCATGATCATGCTCAATTCCTAGAGTGAGAAGTGGTAACTTCCTTCAGCGATCCCGAGCTTATTCCATGAATCTAAGAACTTCCTACCCTGTGTTATATGAGACATGATATATACATTCACGTTTCACAGTATGCTCAATTCCAAAAACTCATGATAGGCCTTAAAAGGCTAGTGAGATCATATTACGTTATGAATGTTCTCAGATCAGATTTATGAATGAATCGAGCTTATGATCTTTCGCTTTAAACCTTTCAAGTGATCCTTTCTTTTCTGTTTTGATAGCAATGTTGATGATAGTACATGAGTTATGGCAAATGGTAGATAGTGGGTGTTCCTTATTTTAAAAGTTGTGGTATGCTTATCCCATTTAAGATTATAGACATGGAGGAAGAGCAAGATGGGATCTTGTTGTGTGCAAATGATAGGTAAGAGTATATTGGTGTGCCCCTTTGGTTGGATTTAATGCATATGCGGATCTAGAGATGCTAAGGTAGACATGAGAATTCTTAGGTGATGTTGACTACAAGAGGCCATAAAGTGATGAGAATGATAGGCTTCAATGTTGTATTTTTAGGTATGTGATTAATTACATTATGATTCTAGTGACTCTTGTTAAGCGCTTCAATAAGGGTGGTAGAGAGGTAAGAAGAAGTAGCATCCTCTAAATGAGAGTCCCTACAAAAGTATAGAACACGAATCGCACGGGTCAGATTTGTGCAAGTATGATCATTTGATGCATCGTACCTTGTGACTACAAGTTTGGCTTGAACATGGTAAGAGTATGCAGCTAGAATTAGACTTTGGTGGGAGCTATAAGTTTCAGTTAATAAAATGTAGTATTTAAGAAGAATGGCATAGTTGAAAAGAGTTGCTAAGCTGGAAAGCTATCGGTCATGTCGCTACTACAGAGTGGTCTAATTCTTATATCATGCTCATAATTCTCTTTCCCGAAGTTATGAGAAATTTTGATGAAAGCGTTAGAGAGTATAGCCCTCCTCTCATTTCAGATTCATTGTCTATTTTTGTGCTTAAGTATTTCAATTTTTGGATTGTACTCGTGCCTTGTGCAACTTCCTAGCTTGGTGATCATTCGAGGATGAATGATCCCAAGGGGGAGATACTGTAACACCCCCAAAAAAATTTCACGCTAACACCCGAGTCATTGTTCATATGCGTAGACCCAAATTCAATGACTTCTAGTTGTATATGTTTATTCCTATGTATTTTAAGTGTATTAGAGGTGAATTAGGGTCATAAGGAACCTCTAGTACTAAGTTGAGTTCAAAGATCCTCTACCGATAAAGTTTTTTTTATATAATGTAAGGGTCAACTTCAAACGTTCATATCACCCAGCACATAATGAATTCGGGGACCCATAATCTATCATATTTAAGGTCTTTGAGTCCTGTTTCTAACGCCACCAAGTTTGCCTTTTTTCAAGAAGTAAAAAGTTATGGCCATTTTACTAGAGACTGTCATATCAGAGTTTCTAAGTTTGTGACCGACGAACCCAACCTACGGTCCGTAGTTTGAACAACGAACCGTGGGTGGGTCTCGTCGGTGGTTCTGCCAAGTCATCAAAACGGCTAAAAAATTAAATTTTTGAGGAACCAAGACCTACGGATGGTACCTATGGTTCGTAGGTCGAACCATAAGCCGTAGGTAACCTTGCAGGTCATTTCGATAGTTTTAAAGAGGGGTGTTTTCATCATTTCCAACCCTTTTATAATTAAAACCCTGACGTTTTTGGACTAAAATTAGTCCCTTATCAGTACCCAACATGTTTTTGCTCTCATTCACACATAGAATTATTGAGA
Source organism: Solanum appendiculatum (assembly GCA_018342035.1). Lineage (NCBI taxonomy): Eukaryota > Viridiplantae > Streptophyta > Magnoliopsida > Solanales > Solanaceae > Solanum > Solanum appendiculatum. Next base: position 433,846 of record JAGDQO010002135.1, read on the forward strand.
CCTTCGAGTTCCGCGTAGATAATCATTATTCCAGGTATGTAAGGCTAATAATAGCATTGGATTGAGTTCGTGCACACGGCCTACAACTAAATTCTATCGATTTTGAGTATAAGTTTAATTGAACCCTAATTCCTTGAATGTTGAATTTGAGTTAATTCCTTGTTCTTTTAGTTCTATTGAATTATGCATTGAGATTATTGTTGTTTCTACACATTTACTTCTTGAGATTATCATTCATGGCTACATTCCCATGAACCGTAATAGAGTTAATGATCATGGATTTATGGTGCTTTACTTTTGAATTGGGATTGATGGTTTTCATGCATTGAACAAAGTATGATTTTTAACCGATTTGAAGCATATTCTATTGAGTCTAAATGAGTATGAGTTTTGAGCACAAATGATGATTTTGAGAAAAGAGTTTTAATGAGATGTGAGTGGGTTGAAAGCATATGATTTGTAAACGGAAGAATATGATGAGTTGAGACGAGATCGATTTTTGATAGGTTCATTGAGACTTGGTGAATTGATTTGAAATGTGTCACTTGATAGATACGAGTATAATGAATTGATTTGGGGAGTAGTATTGAGCACCGATTTGGGTAAGAGTGTAAATAACTAAAGCCCCCTAAACTACGTAGCCAGCGTAGGAAAGGATCGCACCGTTAATTTGGATGTTTCCTTATTGTCCCAAAAGAGGACTTGTTGATTGTGGATCCAATGATGGTTGATCATCCCTTGCCCCGGCAAGGTACTGGACAGCTGCGGCAACGGCATTGCAAAGCATTGTATCATCATTAGCTCATAGATGATGGTTGTCGGTTAGAGAAACTCTCAAATAATAATAAATGATTTGAATTGATTGAAATTGCATATGATTGAGTCGATTTGAAAAGCATTCTTTTACATGTATTATATGCTTTAGCGAGTTGAGCTACTTCTCAGAGTTGAGTCCTTTGAGTTGAGTTGAGTATCTTTGAGTAAGTTCTTTTCTAGCTTTATTACATACTCGTACATTCCATGTACTGACGCCATTTGGCCTGCATCATTTTATGATGCAGACACAGATGATAAAGATCCGTATACGGAGTACCATTGTAGGTCAGATTCTACCCAGCGTTTTGATGAGACCTCTTTGCATTCAGAGGTGCTCTTGAGTCGTTACTTTCAGTATTTCAAGGTAGACGTAGGCTTGTCTCGGCACCTTTTTATGAGTCAGTTAGAGTCTTCATAGACAGAGTCATAGTTGAGTTAGAATGATTCTTTCAGAGTCTGGTTTTTTTAAAACTACAATTTCTTTATTGAATTATGATGTTGAGTTGATTTGAACTAAGTGTTTAAACTATCCTTTTATTTAGTTGTTGATTGTTAGCCCACTTGAGTGTATTCTTTGATTTATCTAAGTCTTCTGCTGAGTGATTGAATGAGTGATCAGACCAAGTGGTTCGCTTGGGACGAACAATGGTCTACGAGTACCGGCCACGCCTTGGATACCCTCTCTGTGTGTGACACGATTGCTGCAGTTAAATACAATCTAAAATTTGATACTATTACATTTTTAATTCTACTGTCCAAGATTGAAGTAAACAGAAAAAAGGTACCTCAGCTCGGAAGATATCCAACACAAACCCATTGAAGCAGCCGATAACAACTTGTTGAATGTCCAGAGCCTTCATTGTTGAGAGTAAAAGCCCTGGTTTGCAACTGCAGATCATATGAATGTTCACCGCTCTTCTTTCCCTGACCCTCACTTCAACCTACATGAATGAAAAGAACCACAATGCATCATTGAAAACCAATAACATAATGAATTCTAAAAGAATGAGATGCCAAGATAACACTAGCAGGTTGTCCAGTAGGGCTGGACAAGGGGCTCAGAAACGAGCTTGGAACAAGTTCCTCCTTTATACGACTTGGCAATGATGGTACAGTCAGTGTCAGAGGATAGAAACTGGTTGCTGGACTTAATGAATAGTTAGCTGGTGTGGACTCCAACTCATTATACAGCTCACTGATGCCCTGCAGAAGCTCCTTTAAGTACTCAATCGTGTCTCCTAAGATTGAAACCCTGTCCATCTGCCAACATACAAACCAAATCAACAACCTGATTAAAGGTAATTCACCGGCCACAGAAATTGCTAAGTAGATTTGCATGAGCCTTCTAGTTATTTTAATAAGTTCCTTCGATATCCTTTGAGAAGCCAAGAGTCTAGCTAAATAAGAAATCAACCTCATTAAAAGTCATTCCACACGAGCAATCGATATTATCAAAAAAGTAACTAGAAGGAACCTGGACAAGTTCTGCTGCAATCACACAACCATTAACTTCATCTGTTATAACAAGAAAAGAGGAACCAACGCAGGATATAGTCCACGATTCATGTTGCTGCACTTGACCATCCTCAAATATAATATATCTTTCAAAAAAAATCTAAAAGGAAATGAACCAACGCAGGATAGATAACATATATAGTCTGTAGAGGGGTTATAGAGGGCCATCCAGACTAGATTACACACTAAAAAAGTGATAAATGTAGTCTATTTGTTTTCAAAGTATAATTGTTTTTCCTAATTAAGCACAAAATCCAAATAAGACGCAAACTTAAAAATCTTTGACGATTTTTCTTACAGACATAATCCTACTCATATACATTAACAAAGCACAATCCAAAATAAGAATTCAATTTGATCAACATGGCAGTATGTAAACTGAAAGATCGACTACCTTCTTCCTCAATTCTCAATCCACTACTACCAAGACAAAAAGAAAACAAGTCATACACATCTAATCAGAGACTATAATGACATGACTGACATCTTAATAAGAGTTATGCCTACATTGTTTAAACATTAAGAATATTATAAAAGGAAGACACTCCAGTCTCAACAATTTTAATACACAACGCATAAGGTGAAAATGAGAACACAATTAAATTTCCAGCTAGAGACAATTTTGAACAATTGAGTTAAACGTGAAGCAAGAGATTACGAAAAATAAAATAAAAACTAGAACTAATGTAATTAAGTCTATAAATTATGTATAAAAATAACCATAATGTCTCTGACCCTTTCAAAGTTCTTCCCTAATTATAGAATTCACCTTGATTTTTATAAGCATCTCAACAACAATTGTACAATATCCTCATTTCATTCTGCCAAAAAAAGAGAGAGAACCTTTTAATTTTCCTGAAGAAGTAATTTAAAATTTAAAAAGTAGATGAAGAATAATTATGTTGTTATAAATTGAAAGCAAATAAAAACTGCGGAAAGGCTGAGATGGAGACTGGGACGGGGAGGGGAGATTCTCTCAAGTTTTGGTGAAAACTAATTTGAGCAACTTATATTATAGTGTTTGCTAAGCTCCAGAATCCTAAAATCAAAATATTCGAGATAAACATTCAAGTGAACATGGCTTGGGGCCTGTTAATTTCATGGAAGAATGAATTTGCTTAAGTTTGGAGTGATTTTTGTTCAATATACTAGGTCAAGAATATAAATTAAGTTTTGGGCATAATGAAAAAATATTTTCGATTAAAAATTCTATAAGAATTTTCACAATTTGATTGTAATTGCATGTAATTAATCTTGCATATTCTTAAATATTTGTTACCTCACCTTATGACACTTCAAAATTCTGCATCTATCATCACAATTTTTTAATTGTAATAATACTATGAGCAAAAATATGAGATCTAATATCCTATCATTAAATTAAATTTGATGCAATCATTTTTATAAAAAAAAAATATAATATTCATTTTAATTTTTTTTTTTTTTTATTACTAACTTTCTTATATTATTCATCAAATCTTATTTCATCTTTATGTCTTTTGATAACAATGTTATCCTTTCTCATAAAATACAAAACTAATTTATTATTTATAATATTAGGAAATAAAATCTTACGAATATAAGGTGAAGGTGGAATAAAAGGAATCACATTTCACTAAAAGTTATTTTCACCTATCATCTTCAAAAAAATGGTAAAAGATATCGAGGAAGTTCAAGTGACAATTGAATAGATTTGTTAGTAAATGCATTGTCAACTTCAACATTTGAGAAGTTGATATACATAATTTCAATATGTGTTCTTCAGAATACCAAATGATATTTTTATCATGGGGAGTAAATATGTATTGTATAATGTTTTTCAAAACCGAGGTTGTCGCACTGAATTTTTCTAGCAAAATTATTAACGAGACAACAATCAATACGTATTGCAAATAAGTGTAGTTTTTTTATATTAAAACTTTAACGAGGGAAATTATGACATTCTAAAGGAAATGTTATAAAGTATTAAAATTAGTATGAATGTCCACCACTTTCTTACACATCCACAACCTCCCCATAATCTATCTTCATCCATGATTCTAATGCATCTTAAAATGTCATAGTTTATATCCCTTAATATAATTCTATAGATAATTATATGAATAACACATTAGATTTTTTATAAGCTTGGAAGAAATTAAAAAAAACTCCCATCTCTCTATTTATACTACTTTCAGTTTTTATTATTGTTTCTTATTTGCTTTTATTTTACAACAGCAACAAGAAACTCATTATAATTCGACACGTGAAACTTGATAGGGTGGTGTGTACGCAATTGATTGTAAAAAAAGGTGATACATTTGGTCCACACCTTAAATCTAAAATTCACCAAAGAATACATGGCTTTTAAGTGTAACTTTATTTTGTGATCCATGTAGGATAAAATTCAGAATAAAGAGTCCCCTCTTTAATGCATACTGTGGAGTGTGGAGTCTGCAACCCATATTACTACATGGCCCCAAATCATCCTAAACAAGCTTTAAGTTTCCCACAAATTATAGGCTACATGTTTTTTGATGGAAATGAAGCACAAATGCTGATGGAGAACCATTAGCAGGAAACTATATGTTCTTGCAACCCTTCAATTTTCACTTCATGTATTGAATTTATAGGAAAAGTATCAATTGTAACCTGCAAGGACACCTAACTACTCATCATTCATAACTTCATGATAATAATGTGAATACATAAAACTCAAAAAAAGAATTATTGAAATTACTCGGATGAAACTTTCAATGTACATTAAACTGGTAATGATTAGAACCAAAATAAAATACACAATTCATGTCTGAGATAATGGTTATTCTATCTAAACATGCAGGATATAAATGATGGCCTCCATAAATGCTTCAGTTACTAGTACTTATATGGGTGAGATAGAATATGTAATACTTCAAATCCATAATTGGCACCAAAAAAATTTCTTAGAAAAAACAAAATATGGTAATTTTGGAATCAAAAAAGTATCTAGAAGAAACCTGGACAAGCTCTGCTGCAATCAGACAAACATTAACTTCATCTGTAATAACAAGACAAGATGAACCAACGCAGGATATAGTCCACGATTCATGTGGCTGCACTTGATCTTCCCCAAATGTAATAAATCTTTCAAAAAGATATTTATTTTATATGAAACCTGCAGGATGACATGTATAATCATAAGATAAGAAAGAGTTCAGGATATGTAAATTTTAGAATCCCATGTTTATGTTTAACGACAAAACTTGATACACAGAATAACATAAGAGTGCCTTCGAAAAATAATTAGGAGAAGTATACAAGGGCACTAAAAATTTTCTGATAGTTTGCTTTACTAAGTTTCATAAACAAAATCAAGATCATTTTCACGTTCTTTCCCTTGAAGAGAGAGGTCTGCATAGGAGAAAGCAAGTTTAAACCTTTAGATGAGGCGGTTCACACAATTCAACACTTCAAATATGAGAGTCTCACACAAATTAGGGAGGAAACTACTATACATGCTTAAGAAACTATACAATACTAGCTTACGACCACTAGATAAAGTTAAGAAATACTCGCCCACTAAGACCTCGTGAGAAGCAGTAAATCCTTATCTCTGGGTCTACCTAGTTACAATTTATCTTCATATTCCCTTTCACACCTTAAAAACTATTCACCAATTCACTAAGAATCATTGTCTAATCAGTTCTATAACCTTTTGAAACCATAGGGTTCTCCCTTCCAAAATCATAAGCCTATCTTAAATCTATCACCTCATGAGTACTATGTTCTTCTATTCAACACCTATACTTGGTCTTCACTAACACCATGGCACATCGACATAAACTCCCTTCTAGTTAAAGTGTACTCTAACTCATCCTAACTAGTAACTATTACACTACCTTCTATTATGAAACCCACACAAGATTATTACCCCTTAGCCCACACATAAGGGAAAAGTTCCTCATTAATGACTTACTAGGTACATTGTTACAACTTACATACTCTACTCAATAACTATCCCCATCTCTTAAGTTACTACAGTTCCAAATACATACTTCAAAGTTTGGAACTTCTACTACATTTGGCTAATACTATCGCAAATCACACTATTTTTCAGGCGACAATACTACCCGTGCATTCTAAAACATACTCCCCTCTTGATGGGTATAACCTGAAACAAGGTTTTAAGGAAGAGAATCTGAGAGTACATCTCACTTTGGCTCAAATGAATGATTCATATGAATAAGGGTGCATTACATAGAATCAATACACTTAATGCACACTAACGGGCATCTCTCAAGCCTTGTGCAATCTCTTTACTTTCTGAAAACTTATTCCGAGAGTAACCCATCAATAAGAATCTAACATTTGCTATTTCAACCCCCTTGAGTTTGAGGGTTTGCTATTTCAACCACCTTGATAAACTGTCTTGAAATACCTAACATGAATAAGCTCCAATAAAATCATTCGGAGAAAAACATGAAAACACATCTAACTCTACCTTTATATGAATCCTCTATTTTTCAAGAAAGGTTCGGGACAAGACCCACGACACCTCAAATACTACTAAATAGAATATAAAAAATGAATTCCTCTGAAAGTAAGGAAGTCTCACCAAAAACCGATGAGATGATGATGTGATCTCAATGGAACTCCAGTTGATGATCCTAAGTACCTAAGACTATTTCATGAAAAGATGTAAGTCGAATGATATCAGTAAATTGAATGTACGAGTATGTAATATGGTTGAATAAATAAATTACTGAACTAAAGGATTGAAAGCAACTCAACGGAATCAATACATGAATATAAAATGAAAACCATTAATGCTTTACAGTAAGATATGCAATCAAAGCAATATGAAAATAATATACTTTACTTTGTTGGGAGTTTCTCTAACCGACAACCATTACTATGAGCCTAGCAATGATACAACATTTTTCCCACATTGTAAGGGCCATCTTATACCTTGTCAGGGTACAAGATGCTATTGTAACTATGAATCCATCTAATATACCTTCTCAGAGGCACTGGGGAGTCATATGATAAATTGGCATGATCCTATGCTACTCTCGCTACGAAGTTTTTTGGGAATTTAGTAAAAAATAAACTCTTACCCAATTTGGTGCTAGATACTACTCCAAAAATATTCAATATCCATTATGATCAATCACCCTTTAAAAAAAGGGACTGTTACTTTACGTTACTTTTCACTTTCCTTTACTGAAAGGGACTACGTAGCCTTCGGATGAGTTTTTGCCTTGGGTTGTTCTTGGCTTACTGTGGGTTATCTGTTGGGTGGCTATCTGTTGATGCATGTGTGGTTTCGGGAAATTTGCTTGATTTCTGTGAATGTTTCGGCCTTAAAATAGGTTAGGAATATTTTGCCTTAGCCCTATGCACCTGTTCACTTGAGTATGTATCCGACGTCGTATCGGATGGACTAGGTCCTTGTAGACTGGTATAGCAGACTTGGGTAAAAAAGCTTGAGCTTTAGTTTAGGCTATTTCGTGGCTTTCAGATTCTTTTGATTCTTTCTCTCTAATTTTTGGATTCTGGGATGCTGCCGGAAGATGTTGCTATTGCGCCGATTGACGGATGGATAGTGCTAGGCTTGGAGCCTTCGGTTGATATCCTTGAGGGGGCGGCAGCCCGTGGTGTTTAGCCTTGTGTTTTATTGCTTGTATGTGGCTTTATACGGTTCGAGGTTGTTATCTCCTATACGTAGCTAACGTTACCTGGCTAGCATTCGGTGTTTCCAGAGCTAGGCTGTCAGGGGTAGGCTGCTAACATTTGGTTCGCAGCTGACGTTACACGATTGCAGCCAGGTATTTCTACCGTGAGGTCGTTGCTCGTAGGTTACTAGTCCCAGCTGCGTAGCTGACAATACCTAGTTGGAGCAAGTATTTCCAGCGCTAGGCTATTGAGCGAGAGGTGTGATTTCCGTTCCGAGGCTGACGTTAAATGATTAGAGTTCGGTATTTCCAGCTCGTGACTGATGACTGGACTGGACCCAGGTATTCTTCCAGCTTGAGGCTGATGAGTATTTCCATGTCATGACTGATGATTGGGCGAACCCTAGGTGTTATATTTTTGGGTCCTAGACACATGGGTGTTGACTCTTCGGGAGTTGGGTCTTCCTTCGTTTCTACATAATAGCTCTTCTGTGTACCTATCAGGCTTATCGGGGCCCACTCGGGTTTTATTTAAACTTGCGCACGATTGTGGCCAGTGGGGCTTATAGGGGGCTCAGCTGGGTTTTAGCTTAGTTTTTCTTATTTACTTTGCGCTTTCTCTGCTTCTATTTTGTTGACCTCGATTTGTTCTGATTGTAGCTTGTCTGCCTGTTTTTACCTTTCTTACTTAGTCGGCCTATGATGCCTACTGGGTACTTGTTGTTTTGGTACTCATGTTACACTCTGTATCTATTTTTGTGATGCAGGTTCGAGCATCAGTTCTCATTGTTGAGTTCGAGCCTGCAACTGTCTGTTCAGGAGATGAGGGTGAGCACATGGAGTTCTGAGATTACATGTCTCCTTCTATATTTTATATTTTTCCTTGTACACTTGTTAGTATTTCTTTATTTGTGACTTTCAGGTTCTTGGAGGTGTCTTGTATATATTGTTTGGTTTCGCTTCAGCCTTCTTTATGTGTTATATTTTGTTGCTTCCGCTTAGTTGAGGATAAGTTTTCACCCTTAGTCGCATTACTGTTATGTTCTGGGATATTGTTGTGGGCTGGCCTATTGGTCGGTTGGTAGGCACCATCATAATTTGAGAAATCAGTTCGTGACAAGTTGGTATCAGAGCCTTAGGTTCGTTGGTCTCACTTGTACAGAACTAGCTTCTAGTAGAGTCCTAAGTATCGGCGCGGACACATCTGTGACTTATCTTTGAGAGGCTATGGGGTGTCCATAGGAGGTTTTCTTATTTAGATTCTTGTTCGTGCATTGTGTCTGATTGGTTTCATAAAATCTCAATTGCTTCACTCTATTGCATGATGGCTCACACGTGTAGTGGAGGCTGACCACAAGGTCGAGGTGGTGCTGCAGCACCAGGCCACGATAGAGCAAGGACTCCAGAGTAGGAGCCGGAACCTCGAGTAGATCAGAATCCTTCTCAGCCGGTGGAGCTGGGACCAGTTCAACCAGCTCCTGTACCAGCTGCCACCCTAGATCATCAGGGCATGCTTGCCCAGATCCTAGCTCTTATCAGGGGTATGCAGTAGCTGGCTCAAACACCTGTCCCCAAGCCGATCCCAACACAGCAGGGCTAGCCTGCGGTAGCGACACAGAGGAAACACCAACCGCACTGGCCCGGTTCAGCCAGACCCTTTGGACGGGGTTATGTATCTGTGAGAGCAAAAGATGTTTGTGGGGGAGGATGCCTATGAGTTCTGACCACTCGCAGAAAGAGATTGCTGACGTTGGGGTTTGTGGAGTCCAGAGGAGCGGACTTCACAGTTTCTCAGTTAGACTTACCGGCCTGACAGTAGTGGCATTCTTTCATCGAGACTAGGAAAGCAGGGTCACCACCGGTATCATGGACGGAGTTTTCTGAGGCCTTTCTGGCAAGATATATTCCACGGAGTGTCAAGGATCGACTACGTGCTAAGTTCGAGCAGTGCTCCATGACAGTATCAGAGTACGAGGCCAGGTTTCTAGAGGCGTCTCATCATGCCACCATGATTCTGCCTATAGAGGAGGAGGGGGTCTGATGCTTTGTCATAGGGTTGAGGCTGCAGTTGAGGATTGAGTCATAGTCTATGCTAACAGCGGGCCGTTCATTTCTTGATATGGTGGACCATGCCCGCACTATCTTGCAACTTCATCGCGAGACCCATGGGGGCAGCGACAACAGGGCTAGGTTAGATGATAGATTCAGTAGGGGCCGTCATAGTTCGAGGGATACCTGAGATCGGGTACATTAGGGGTTCCAGTCGGGCCAGTCTAGTAGCCTATATTAGGCAGCATTACAGATCTCAGAGGGTGACCAGCACCATCAGAGTGGGCACAGTGCCGGCAAGAATCAAGGCCGAGGTGGTTTCCAGTCAAGTGCATTAGGTCGGAGTGGCCGACCTTCAGCGAATAGGCTAGGGAATGCCCTGTTTCTAGGTCAGTTTTACCAGCTCCTCAGGCGGCGAGGCAAGTTTTAGTGGTAGCACCTCCTGCTAGGGGAGGAGGTCAGCAACAGGGTGGTCGGGGATCTCCTAGGGGAGGCAGGACAGGCAGTCGAGTGGATGCACAAGGTAGAGGTGCCAAGGGAAATTTCTATGCTGCTCCAGCTAGAGTAGAGGCCGAGGCATCCGATGATATGATCAGAAGTATGATTTTTTTATGCCATCAGTCCACTTCAACCTTATTTTACCCTGGTTCTACTTATTCATATGTGTCGGCTTTTTGTGTGCCTCGATTGAGAGTGAGTCCTGAGCCTTTATCTATGCCTTTGCGTGTTTCGACCCCAGTAGGGGATTCTTTAATAGTGGATCGGGTTTGTAGATCCTGTGTGGTGACTATTCAGGGGCAGGACACTCTGGTCGATCTTATTGTGCTTTGTATGATTGCTTTTTATGTGATTCTAGGCATGGATTGGCTATCCCCTCACCGGGCCGTCTTGGATTGTTATGCCAAGACCGTTACTTTAGCCATTCCTGGTATTCCGCCGATGCTATAGCAGGGTTCTCACAGTTGCACACCATTTGGAGTGATTTCTTGTGTTCAGGCCCAGTCGATTCAGTGCCTATAGTCCGAGAGTTCACATATGTATTTCCTGCCAACCTTCCAGGCCTATCCTTAGAGCGGGATATTAACTTCTGGGCTATTCGAGATTAGTATCATGCCTTAGGATGAGTTGTTGACTAACTGTGCATTATCTGTTGGGTGGCTATCTTTTGATGCATGCATGAGTTCAGGATATTTGCTTAATTTCTGTGATTGTTTCGGCCTTAGAATAGGTTAGGACGGTTTTGCCTTAGCGATATGCACCTGTGGACTTGAGTATGTAACCGACGTAATATCGGATGGACTAGGTCCTTGTAGACTAGTATAGCAGACTTGGGTCTGATAGCTTGAGCCTTAGTTTAGGCGTTTTCGTGGCTTTCGGATTCTTCCAATTCTTTCTCCCTCATTTCTGTGATTCTAGGATGCTGCCGAAAGATGTTGATGTTGCGCCGATTGACGGATGGATTGTGCTAGGCTGGGAGCCTTAGGTTTATATCCTTGTGGGGACGGCGGCCCGTGGTGTTTAGCCTTGTGTTGTATTGCTTGTATATGGCTTTATCCGATTTGAGGTTGGTAGCTATAGTATGCAGTTGACATTACCCTGTTAGCATCCGATATTTCCAATGCTAGGATGTCGGGGGTAGGCTTCTAGCATTCGGTCCGCAATTGACGTTACACGAATGCAGCCTGGTATTTATAGAGTGAGGCCGTTGCTCATAGGTTACTAGTCCTCGCTATGCAGCTGACGTTACCCGGTTTGAGCCGGTACTTCCATTGCTAGGCTTTTGAGCGAGAGGTGTGAATTCTGGTCTGAGGCTGACGTTACACAGTTAGAGTCCGGTATTTCCAACTCGTGACTAATGATTGGGATGGGCCAGGTATTGTTCTAGCTCGAGGCTGATGAATATTTCCAACTCGTGACTGATGATTGGGGTGGGGCCCAGGTGTTATCTTTTTGGGTGTTGAGGCTTCTAGAGTTGGGTCTTCCTTTGTTTCTGTATAATAGATCTTCTGTGTATCTGTCGGGCTTAGGGGGGCCCGTTCGGGTTTTATTTATACTTGCATACGAGTGTGCCCAGCGGGTCTTATGGGGGGCTCAGCGAGGTTTTAGCTTAGTTGTTCTTGTTTACTTTCCGCTTTCTCTCCTTCTGTTCTATTGACCACTGTTTGTGCTGATTGTAACTTGTCTGCCTGTTTTTACCTTTCTTGATCAGTCGGCCTATGACGCCTACTGGGTACCTGTTGTTTTGGTACTCATGCTACACTCTGCATATGTTTTCGTAATGCAGGTTCGAGCACCAGTTCTCAGCGTTGAGTTCGAGCCTGCAATTGTCTGTTCAGGAGACAAGGGTGAGCACATGGCGTTCTGGGATTACCTGTCTCCTTCTGTATTTTATATTTAGACTTGTCTTTCATTTTGAGACAGTTTATTTTTATGGTCCATTTTTTGGACTTGTACTCTTGTTAGTAGTTCTGTACTTGTGACTTCCAGGTTCTGAGAGGTGTCTTGTGTATATAGTTTTGTTTTTCTTTAGCCTTCTCTATGTGTTGTATTTTGTTGCTTCCGCTTAGTTGAGGATTAGTTTCAACCCTTAGTCCCATTACTACTAAGTTACGGGATAGGGTTATGGGCTGGCCTACTGGTGGGTTGGTAGGTGTCATCATGATTCGAGAAATCGGGTCGTGACAACGTACGATTTGAAAATTTATACTTCTCTCTATTTACTACAAACAATTTTGGAATTTAGTGGGAAAAATATGCTTTTATTTGATAATTTATTGTATAACAGAAATTATGTCACAAGTAGTACTTTTTTAGTAAAGCTCCTAATTAATTAGACTGCCATTTTCATTCACGGTTTAAAATTCTAATATCCTTTTTAACTCACACATCCCTACAAGGATTTAGCTAAGAATGTAATACAATAGAAGCAAAGGATCCATCATCCATGTAGGTGATACAATGTAATTGGGACTAAGGCTAGTAGTTTTCGTTATATTTATATTAAGTTCAATATTTGCCAAGAGTCAATTTAAAGGTTCGGTACTTATATATTTACATAGGAATAATGCTAGAATTGAATAACCTCCAATTTACCTCAAAAGAAAAATGATATAATACTGGAATGAAATGGGCCACAATAAAGCAGAATGGACATGTATGACATATTTCAACGCAAACATGTTTAAGCCTGAGGCATAATATTGATTGAATATCGGGCAACAATAGAGCATAATGGACACATATAATCTATGTAAGCCGATCCAACTTGTTTAGGATTGTCATTTGAAGCATAGCTGATTGATTGAATAGACGCAACTACCTAATGTAACCAACACCAATGGTACTACACTTAGGTTGTAATCAATTCTGATTTTCATTTCCGACCACATTAGGGAGATACACATATTAGGTAACATTAAGCTAGTATGCCAAAGGAGGCTTTCCAAACTGCCTAAAAGATGCAACAATAGATAATGTCAAGCCAGCAATGTGATCTTCAAAAACCTTCTCTATATTTTTGATAAGTCAATGTAATGTTAAAACACCAATAGATTCCTTTTGTTAACGAATGAGAACATAATCAATACTCCCTTTAACATTATTAAATTGAGTATTGTAAATTACTTACATAAAGAACATGTAGTGTGCTACTATTGGCAGTGGAGAATAAGAAAGTAAGAATTGCAACAATAATATATCGCAGACATATATGATGTAGGGTTTTGGTAAGATTTACTAATTGTAGGTAGTGTAGTTATTGTTGTAAATTTTACATTTGTTTACTTCTTATCTTCCTTCCAGCGAGCCTCTAACATTAATACTCAACACCAAAGCAGAGAATGATTTTTCAACAAATAGGGAAATACTAACTCCTAAAAAATTCTTGATTATTTAGCAAGTTCCCTTTGTTTGATGAGTAATCAAAGATTTTATAAATGCTTGCACTAAGTCACTGCGATAAAACATAACTACAAATTGTGCAGATCCCAATTGTACCTAGAATTGCATCAATACCATGCACAATAACCATGTTGCACAAAAAGCAAGAAAAATATATATCATTGTTTCAGGCTATGTAAATTCTTCTCTGTCTTTCAAAAATTCTATCAATTTTTTCAAGCCAAACAGCACGCTAAATGGCTTTAGGGATGGTATTCCAAGTCTTCTATGATTTCTCGCACATCCTTTCTTTGTTTCAACATATCAATTGCTCCCTAGTGGAATTTGGCATGGACCAATACATGTGTAGGATTAACAACAACATGCTCCACAGCAGGGTAGTAACTCTACAATGCAAAAAGAGGTGGCCAACATCTTTAGCATGTTCCCTTATGAAGTAAGAAGCTCCAAAAGCACTATAGGTCATACTATGGCCACATAATATGAGATTTCCTAATGCTGAGTATGGGTTTGTACTAAATTTCTACAGAAAATGTTGACAGGTGACAACTATGTCATGGCCATAGGAGAAATAGTTAGACTTGCTACTGTGAAGTCATACAATTGGTAAGCGGTGAAGATATCAGCAATGGAATTGTGTTTTTGAGAGCAATCGAGGGTATTGGAATGACGACCATGGGAGATGAGAGTTTCAATTCCAACATCGGCAAAAAAGTTAAGTGCCAATTTTTAAATCTACCTAAGGCTTGGGGAAAGTTATGGAGTACCTATATTGTTAGGAGGATGCAAGTACTCAATGGAAACATTTATGGAACACGTACATTGGCCCAGATACCAATGTTATATTTTAAATAAATTGCTCTCAAGGACTGCAATGTACGTTAACCTCCTTGAAAATATTGTCAGCAACATGAGGAGCTATATGTAAAAGATACACGTAGGTTAAGCTCAAGCTTCTAGAATAGACATCAGACAAAGGGTCTTTCTGGCGAAAAGCTTAATCCTATCAAGACCCAAAGTACACTCTAGACGTGACATGGCATATAAGACCCCGAGAGGTTCTACACAAGCCACTTGACATGCATACAACACAATATAATAGAAAATGCAAAACTTTAAGTAGAAAGTCTCATATCATAAAAGATTTACAGATGAAAGAGAAGGTCTAATCGTTAATCTTGACAAGCCAATCTAATACATCAAAACGGTGGTTGTGATGTAACCCATACACCACATACAACGTCTAAAAACCAAACACATAAAAAAGCATAGTAAAGATGATATGGTCCTTGGAACATGAAGATCACCAAGTCTTTGAATAATCAAGCAAACACCTAGCCCCGAGCGTGAGGAGAAAGAGCGTCGGACCCTACATTATTTAACAATGTAGGCATAAGTATGCATTAGTATATGGAATGTACTAAGTATGAAATAAAAGCATAAACATAAGCGTGATCATATGAGGACATTTAAACATGATATGCATGACCAAGCCGACACATTATAAAGCCTTTTAAGGATAAATCATAAATCATGAACATGGTCAATGCATCTTAAAACATAATGAAAGCTTTTGTAAAGCATTTGATGAAAACATAGTTCTTTTTTGGGATATTTACCGTAAACTGGCATAGACCATGTGACCTATAACATGAAATTTGGTGTCCTACTCCCAAACAAAAAACAGATGTTCAACTTGTCAAGATAAGGACCATACTTCTAGCTTAGGTGGATCAACTAGCTTAGTCACTTAAGATTATCCTACAGGGGCACGCAATTAGAGACAAGGAGATCTCTACTAGAGACCCGGTCTCTACTAATGAGAGAGCATCCCTCTCAATATCCTCTTATTGCTAAGTAAAAATCCCAACGGAATTGGTCATAAACATATTTATATCATCATACTTGAAAAGACATAATTAAACTACCAATCCAATCATAAAGTCATTATAGAGTAACTCTTTTAAATCATGATTCATACATGTGTGAGAAAATCTTTCACACCCATGATTTTATAATATGTGAGAAAACCTTTCACAATTTATTGATTCTTATCTTATAAGATCCTTAGTTCAAAAGCATCATTTTCATAAAAACATGCATAGCTCTCATAAATCATACTTCATAAATTCTTAAGCTTTCTTCCTTAATTCATCATTAAAATAAAGTAAAAAGCGTGGGTCCATATGAAATCAATTAAAAACCTTGTAATTGAATCAAATCATGCATAATAAGATTGAAATCAAATAATTAAATCATAATAAATTGGGTAAAAATTGAATTGCATGAAACCCTAATCAAATTGTGTAAAAATTCAATTGGAGATTGAGATTCTTTTGGGACTCAATGGATGAATGGTATCCACTGGTGAATTCCCACATACCTTGATAATCAAAGCCTAGCAAAGCAAGAGAAAAGAGGAGACTTGAATCTTGAAACACTACCTTTCTTCCTTGAGCTTGAGAGAGAATTGAGGAAGAGGACATGAGAGAATTTGGAGAAATTTACGTGAATGGGAGAGATTAGGCTTAGTTTGTAGGAGTGTCAAAAATTATAGGGTAGTTAAGGTCCAAAACGACGTATTTTAGTTGTTAGGTAGGTAGGAAAAGACAAAAATGACTTTCATTAAATCTAGCCGAAGTGACCTACAACCGTAGAACTTTCTACGACCCTTACTTGTCAACAGTAGAACTACTCACTGGGGCCATATATTTGGCCAACTTCCACAAGACCTTTCTACTGCCCGTCAATCTTTCTACATCTCGTAGAACCCAAGTTCAAGCCCAAAATTTCATTAAGTCTAGAACACTATTACGGAACCCGTCTACGACACCTAGTCAAAACAACGACCAGTCCTGTTCACTTCGATGTCAGTCTACTGGCACATAAAAATTCCTAAACTCAGCCATGGTCCTACGACTTTCTTTATACAACCTGTAGAACTTCCTATGGCCCATAGACATGACAATAGTTTCTGCACCAGTGCAAAAATCTAAACTTTATTTTTTTAAATCCGACTTTCCAATTTCCGAGGTGTTACAGATCCCCGGTGATATGGAATTCTAGAAAGCTTCATCAATGTTTACATTACAATGAACAATGTTGTTTTTGTGTTTATGCCAAGAATTTACGGTTTTAAGAACAGAATGAGAACTTCATGGAAGGTTTGGCTTAAGTTTTGGCGGTGACAATAAACCATCAGTAGCAAAGAATGTTTAGAACAAATGAAAATCAAAACGCATCTCCTTAGAAGATGATGAGCATACAACTTATGGCCTTAGGGGTCGTTTGGTAGAATGTATAAAAATAATGATAAATTGAGTGTATTAGTAATACTTGTATTAGTTATACATATATTATTTCTTATGCATTGTTTGGTTTGGTGTATAAAAAATAGCATGCATTGTATAAAAATATTTATTTATAAAAATATCCTCCACAATTATATGGAAAAAATGTAAAACATGTTTTGAGGGGTATTTAACCATGCTAATGAATCCATTAGATCCCTTTGCATTACTAAAACCTAGAAATCCATGGTATTAGTAATACACTCCTTAAGGTACTACTAGTACATAGAGCTAATGCATGCATTATTTTTGCTAATACACTATACGAAATGCCCTTAGTCTTCATCCGTTGTCCACTAAAATTGTCATAATTCAGCTCCTTGTCCAATTCACCACCTAAAAATACAAAGTCTCCATTCACAAAGTAAACTAAATCAAGAGATAGAAGAAGATTTGTGGAAATACATTACATGAGAAGGACAATTAGAACTTTGAAGATTATGGAGGCACCAGAACAAATCAACAAAATCATTACTACATAAATACTAATGTTAGAGAAGAAGATAACACACAAAACAAGAATGATTTTGAAGTCCAAAAGAACATGAACACTGGAGAAGTACAAAAATGAGACCTTCCCTTGGTCAATAGTCAAGATATCCTGTTGTGTTCCTTCAGGCTTCTTTTCTGCAAGAACAAATGTAAGAACGTTAAGTTTCAGTAAAAAATGAAAATCAACAAATGTATAACCAAATAAAAACTGTAGAGCCGATACCAATGAAAGGCTTCATTTTCTTACGAGATGGTGCCTCAACGGCAAGAACCCATATAAAATCATTAGTAGAAGAATCATTTCCTCTGTTTTCTTCCATTTTTGTTGTTTTCTTTCAACAAAAGTTCTTCTTTTTTTAGGTGATACTAGATGATCTGTAGTCTTTTGAGGAGTTTTACAAATGTAGCTTATTATTGGTTTTCCTAATTAAGCACATAATTCAAATAACCCCAAATTGGAAAAACTTTGATTACTTCTTTTTGTAGACATAATCAAATTCATAGGCATTTATTAAATGCAATCTAACCATTAGGATTCAACGAATCATGTTTGATTAACATAAATCAAAAGGTCGACTCTCCTCACCCTCTATCCCTAATCCACTACCAAGAAAAAAGAAAACAAGAAATAAGCCTCTAATCAAGGATATAGAGACATATTTTTAAGGTTTATGTCAAACATTAAGAGCACCTCCAAAGGTAGGCACTCTTCGGCAAGTGTCAACAATTTTAATACACAAGACATTAGATGACAATGTGAACACATTTGAATTCCCAGATACAGTCAAATTTGAACAAGTTAAAACAATGGTGTTAACACGTGATGCAAAAGATAACCAAAATCAAAAAGTAGAACCAATGTAATTTCATCTATAGATTCTGTATCAAAATATATAAATAAATAGCCATAAACAGCTCAAACATAAGTGGGAGCCAATTAATACTTTTCAATATTTTCCCCTAATTGTAGAACTCACCTTGATTTTCATACGCATATCAAAAGATATTATATTTTGTATAAACCATGCAAGATGATACGTATAATTATAAGATAAGAATATTAAGTGTTCAAGATACGTAAATTCAACAATTCCATGTTTACAGAGTAAGATTAGTTAACCAATGATAAAACTGAATAAGCAGAATAACAAAAGAGTGCCTTAAAAGAAATTTAGAGATGAATAGAAGGGAACTCAAAATTTTCAGATATTTTGCTTTCAGAAACTTCATAAACATAGTCAAGATCATTTTTACTGTCCTTATAAAAGAAAATCATGTACTAACTGTTAACTTAAAATTTTTAAGTGATACATTTTGCAAAAGTTGTGGACTTTATTAAGTAGAATTGGCTTGAATAATATATTCATCCTAGTAGAAGAAATATTAGTATAACTAAAAAGGTTATCTTTTAAGAAAGAAGTACTATTTTACAAGGAATTGTTCACATTGGAAATATTATAAATATAACTAAAAAGGGTAGTTTCATACGAAAAGATAACATCAGATTTAAAGTAAGTTGGTAAGTGAAGTTCAAGCATAAAAACATGTGAAAGTCGAGAAAAATAGATTGATTTATAGTATGTCCTACTGCAGAATAATACATGAAAAATTTGCATTGCACAATTTGCAAAACTTTCTTTTGGTCTTTAGTTTTTGCACAATATTATTTAACCTTTCAAAGTCATTCATGTCCAAAAAACATACACCTACTACAAAAGATCATCCATCTAAAATAAGTATTAAGGTTTTTCATAAATTATTACATCAGTTGAACTATCTTGATCAATGTCAAGAGAACATGTATACAATCCATTTTTGTTTCAAAAGTATAATACAAAAAAACAGTGAAAGACATCAGTAGCAAACTACATGTGCTTGCTATTCTTTAAACATTTTCTTAATTTCTTCATCTTCACGTGGATTTATACGAAAAGAACTAATTGTAACCTGCAAGGACACCAAATTACTCATCATACATGTCTTCTTGATAATAACGATTACATAAAATATGAAAAAAGAATAATTGAAACTACTCGGATAAACCTTTTAATCTACATTAAACTAGAGAACATTAGAGCAAAAATATAGATTGCTCTTGTGGAATGACTATTAATGAGGTTGATGGTATTGAATTCTTGTTTAGCTAGCTTGTTGGCTTCGAAGGATATCAAAGGAACTTATTAAAATACCTAGAAGGCTCATGAAAATCTACTAAGCAATTTATGTGGCCGGTGAATTACCTGTAATCGAATTGTTGATTTGGGTTGTATGTTGGCAGATGAACAGGGCTTCAATCTTAGGAGACGCAGTTGAGTACTTAAAGGAGCTTCTGCAGGGCTCAATGAGCCGCATAATGAGTTGCAGTCCACACCAGCTAACTCTTCATTGAGTCCAGCAACTAGTTTCTACCCTCTGACACTGACTGCACCAGCTTTGCCAAGTCGTATAAAGGAGGAACTTGTTTCAAGCTCGTTTCCGAGCCCCTTGTCCAGCCGTAATGGACAACCTACTATGGTAATCTTAGCATCTCATTCTTTTAGAATTCATTATGTTATTGGTTTTCGATGATGCATTGTTGTTCTTTTCATTCATGTAGGTTTAAGTGAGGGTCTGGGAAGGAAGAGCGGTGAACATTCATATGATCTCCTGCCAAAAACCATGGCTTTTGCTCTCAACAATGAAGGCTCTGGACAATCTTGGATTGGACATTCAACAAGTTGTTATCAACTGCTTCAATGAGTTTCTGTTGGATATCTTCCGAGTTGAGGTACCTTCTTTCTGTTTACTTTCATCTTGGACAGTAGGATTAAAAATATAGTAGAATTAATTTTAGATTGTATTTAATTGCAGCAACTGAATTAAACTTTTGCCTAATCAAAACCCGATTGTTACTAAAATATTTGAGAATTATATTCTTGAATTTCGCATATAAATTCAGTCTTTAATCTTCCTATTTTCATTTCTGCATTATTTTTTTTATTTTTTCCATGTAAGTTGATTCTTATCACAGTTGCTAAGTATTTGTTTAAAATAACTATCGTTGCAAATATTTTAGTATCAATCAGGTTTTTACTAGGCAAAAGTTTAATTCAATTGCTACAATTAAATACAATCTAAAATTTATTCTATTATATTTTTAATCATAATGTCCAAGGTGGAAGTAAACAGAAAAAAGGTACCTCAGCTTTGAAGATATCCAACACAAACCCATTGAAGCAGCCGATAAAAGCTTGTTGAATGTCCAGTCCAAGATTGTCCGAAGCCTTCATTGTTGAGAGTAAAAGCCCTGATTTGCGGGTGCAGATCATATGAATGTTCACCGCTCTTCCTTCCCTGGCCCTCACTTCAACCTACATGAATGATAAGAACAACAATGCATCATCGAAAACCAATAACATAACGAATTCTGAAAGAATGAGATGCCAAGATTACCCTAGCAGGTTGTCCAATTGGGCTTGACAAGGGGCTCTAAAATGAGCTTGGAACCAGTTCCTCCTTTATACGACTTGGCAATGCTAGTGCAGTCAGTGTTAGAGGATAGAAACTGGTTGCCGGACTCAATGAATAGTTAGCTAGTGTGGACTCCAACTCATTATGCAGCTCATTGATGCCCTGCAGAAGCTCCTTTAAGTACTCAATCATGTCTCCTAAGATTGAAGCCCTGTCCATCTGCCAAAATACAAACCAAATCAACAATCTGATTAAAGGTAATTCACCAACCACAGAAATTGCTTAGTAGATTTGCATGAGCCTTCTAGGTATTTTAAGAAGTTCCTTCGAGAAGCCAAGAGGCTAGCCAAATAAGAAGTCAATACCATCAACCTCATTAATAGTCATTCCACACGAAAAATCGATATTATCAAAAAAGTAATTAAAAGGAACCTGGACAAGCTCTGCTGCATTCGGACGACCATTAACTTCATTTTTAATAACAAGACATGATGAACCAACGCAAGATATAGTCCACGATTCATGTTGCTGCACTTGACCATCCTCAAATATAATAAATCTTCTCAAAAAACCTAAAAAGAAAATGAACCAACGTAGGATAGATGACATAAATAGTCTTTAGTGGGGTTATAGAGGGCAATCCATACTAGATTACACACTAAAAAGTAATAAATGTAGTCTATTTGTTTTCAAAGTATATTTGTTTTTCGTAATTAAGCACAATATCCAAATAAGCCCCAAATTTAAAAATCTTTGACAACTTTTTTTTTACAAACATAATCCTACTCATATAAATTAACAAAGCACAATCCAAACATAAGAATTCAATTTGATCAACATGGAAGTATGTAAACTAAAAGATCAACTCTCCTCTCCCTCAATTCCCAATCCACTACTACCAAGACAGAAAGAAAACAAGTAATACACATCTAATCAGAGACTATAGTGACATGACTGAAATCTTAATAAGGGTTATGCCAACATTCTTTAAACATTAAGAACATGTTAAAAGGCAGACACTCGAGTCTTAGCAATTTTAATGCACAAGACATAAGGTGAAAATCAGAACACAATTAAATTTCCAGATAGAGACAATTTTGAACAATTGAGTTAACACGTGAAGCAAGAGATTACCAAAAAAAAAAACACTAGAACTAATGTAATTAAGTCTATAAATTATGCATATAAATAACCATAATGTCTCTGACCCTTTCAATGTTCTTCCCTAATTATAGAATTCACCTTGATTTTTATAAGCATCTCAACAACAACTGCACAATATCCTCGTTTCTTTCTGCCAAAAAAAGAGAGAGAACTTTTTAAATTTTCCTGAAGAAGTAATTTAAAATTTAAAAAGTAGATGAAGAATAATTATGTTGTTATAAATTGAAAGCAAATAAAAACTACGGAAAGGCCGAGATGGAAACGGGGACGGGGAAAACTAATTTGAGCAACTTATATTACAGTGTTTGCTAAGCTCCAGAATCTTAAAATCAAATTATCCGAGTAAAACATTCAAATGAACTTGGCATGGGGCCTGTTAGTTTCATGGAAGTATGAACTTGCTTAGGTTTGGAGTGAGTTTTCTTCAATATGCTAGTTCAAGAATATATCTTAAGTTTTGGGTATAATAAAAAAATGTTTTTGGTTAAAAATTCTATGAGAATTTTCACAATTTGTTTGTAATTGCATGTAATTAATCTTGCATATTCTTAAATATTTGTCAACTCACCTTATGACACTTCAAAATTCCGCATCTATCATCACAATTTTTTAATTGTAATAATACTATGAGCAAAAATACGATATCTAATATCCTACCATTAAATTAAATTTGATGCAATCATTTTTATGAAAAAATATAATATTAATTTTAATTTTTATTAGTTTATATTATTAACTTTCTTATATTATTCTTCAAATCTTATTTCATTTTATGTCTTTTGATAACAATGTTATCCTTTCTCATATAATACAAAACTAATGTATTAGTTATAATATTAGGAAATAAAATCTTACGAATATAAGATGAAGGTGGAGTAAAAGGAATCACATTTCACTAAAACTTATTTTCACCTATCATCTTCAAAAGAATGGTAAAAGATATCGAGGAAGTTCAAGTGACAATTTAATAGATTTGTTAGTAAATGCATTGTCGACTTCAACATTTGAAAAGTTGATATACATGATTTAAATATGTAACCTTCGAGATACCAAATGATATTTTTATCATGGGGAGTAAATATGTATTGTATAATGTTTTTCAAAACCGAGGTTGTCGCACTGAAGTTTTCTTGCAAAATTATTAACGAGACAACAATCAATAAGTATTACAAATAAGTATAATTTTTTCTAGAAAAATTTTAACGAGGGAAATTATGACTTTCTAAAGGAAATGTTATAAAGTATTAAAATTAATGTGAATGTCCGCCACTTTCTCACACATCCACAACCTTCACTTAATCTAACTTCATACATGATTCTAATGCATCTTAAAATGTCATGGTAAGGACAATCCCTTATATCCCTTAATATAATTCTATAGATAATTATATGAATAACACATTAGATTTTTTATAAGCTTTGAAGAAATTTTTAAAAAAACTCCCATCTCTTTATCTATACTACTTTAAGTTTTTCATATTGTTTCTTATTTGCTTTTATTTTATAACAACAAGAAAAAACTCATTATAATTCGACACGTAAAATTTGATAGGGTGGTGTGTATGTAATTGATTGTAAAAAAGGGTGATACATTTGGTCCTCACCTTAAATCTAAAATTCACAAAAGAATATATGCCTTTTAAGTGTAACTTTATTTTGTGATCCTTATAGGATAAAATTCATAATAAAGAGTCCCCTCTAAAATGCATACTGTGGAGTGTGGAGTCTGCAACCCATATTACTACATGGCTTCAAATCATCCAAAACAAGCTTTAAGTTTCCCATAAATTATAGGCTACATGTTTTTTGATGGAAATGAAGCACAAATGCTGAAGGAGAAACATTAGTAGCAAACTAGATGTGCTTGCAACCCTTCAATTTTTCACTTCATGTACTTGAATTTATAGGAAAAGTACCATCCGTAACCTGCAAGGACACCTAACTACTCATCATTCATAACTTCATGATAATAATATGATTATATAAAACTAGGAAAAAGAATTATTTAAATTACTCGGATGAACCTTTTAATCTACATTAAACTGGTAATAAGTATAACCAAAATAAAATACTCAATTAGTGTCTAAGATAATGGTTATTCTATCTAAACTTGCAGGATATAAATGATGGCCTCCATAAATGCTTCAGTTTCTAGTACTTATTTGGGTGAGATAGAATATCTAAACTTCAAATCTATAGTTGGCACCAAAAGATTTTCTCAGAAAACAAAAAAATGGTAATTTTGGAATAAAAAAAGTAACTAGAAGAAATCTGGACAAGCTCTGCTGCAATCAGACGACCATTAACTTTATCTGTAATAACAAGACAAGATGAACCAACGCAGGATATAGTCCAAGATTCATGTTGCTACACTTGATCATCCTCAAATATAATAAATCTTTCCAAAAGATAATTTTTATATGAACCCTACAGGATGACATGTAAAATCATAAGATAAGAAAGA
This sequence comes from Solanum appendiculatum, assembly GCA_018342035.1. NCBI lineage: Eukaryota > Viridiplantae > Streptophyta > Magnoliopsida > Solanales > Solanaceae > Solanum > Solanum appendiculatum. The sequence goes on from JAGDQO010002135.1 coordinate 458,682, forward strand.
GTTCAAGATACGTAAATTTTAGAATCCCAAGTTTATAACCAATGACGAAACTCGATAAGCAGAATAACATAAGAGTGCCTTCAAAAAATAATTAGGAGAACTATACTAAGGCACTAAAAATTTTCTGATAGTGTGCTTCCAGAAATTTCATAAACACAATCAAGATCATTTTCATGTATTTGGCCTTGAAGTGACTGGTCTGCACAGGAGAAAGTGTATTTAAACCTTTAGATGAGGCGGTTCACACAATTCAATGCTTCAAATATGAGAGTCTCACACAAATTAGGGAGGAAACTACTATACATGATTAAGAAATTATACTATACTAGCTTGCAACCACTAGATAAAGTTAAGAAATACTCGCCCACTAAGACCTCATGACAAGCAGTTAATCCTTATCTCTCGGTCTACCTATTTACAATTTATCTTCACATTCCCTTTCACAGCTTAAAAACTATTCACCCATTCACTATGCATCATTGCCTAATCAGTTCTATAACCTTTTGAATACCATAGGGTTCTCCCTTCAAAATCGTAAGCCTATCTTAGATCTATCACCTCATGAGTACTCTGTTCTTCTATTCAACACCTATACTTGGTTTTCACTAACACAATGGCACACCTACATAAACTCCCATTTAGTTAAAGTATACTCTAACTCATTCTAACTAGTAACTATTACTCTACCTTCTATTATGAAACCCACACAAGATTATTACTCCTTAGCACACACATAAGAGAAAAGTTCCTCATTAATGACTTAATAGGTGCATGGCTACAACTTACATACTCTACTCAATAACTATCCCCATCTCATAAGTTACTACAGTTCAAAATACATACTTCTAACTTTGGAAATTCTACTGCTTTTGGCTCATACTATCGCAAATCACACTATCATCCGGGCGGCAATACTACCCAAGCATTCTATAACATACTCACCTCTTGAAGGGTATCACCTTAAACAAGGTTTTAAGGAAGAGAATCTGAGAGTACATGTCGGTTTGGCTCAAATGAACGATTCATATAAATAAGGGTGCATTCCTTTGAATCAATACACTTAATGCACACTAACGGGCATCTCTCAAGCCCTGTGCAATCTCTTTACTTTCTGAAGACTGTATCTGCGAGTAACTCATCAATAAAAATATGATATTTGCTATTTCAACCACCTTGAGTATGAGGCTTTGTTATTTCAACCACCTTGATACACCGTTTTGAAATACATTACATGAATAAGCTCCAATAAAATCATTCGAAGAAAAACATAAAAACACATCTAACTCTGCCTTTATATGAAGCTTTTATTTTTCAAGATAGGTGCCGGGACAAGACCCACGAAACCTCAATCACTACTAAATAGAATATAAAAAATGCAGTGTTCCCAATGAAAGGAGGTCTCACCAAAAACCGATGGGTGGATGATGTGATCTCAATGGAACTCTGGTTGATGATCTTAAGGACCTGAGTCTGTATCATGAAACGATGCAGGTCGAATGATATCAGAAAATTGAATGTACGAGTATGTAATATGGCTGAATAAATAAATTACTAAACTGAAAGATTGAAAGCAACTCAATTGAATCGATACATGAATATAAAATGAAAACCATTAATGCTTTACAATAAGATATGCAATGAAAGAAATATGAAAATAATATTCTTTATTTTGTATGGAGTTTCTCTAACGGACAACCATTACTATAAGCCTAGGAATTATACAACATTTCGCCCACATTGTAAGGGCCATCTTATACATTGTTGGGCTATAGGATGCTATTGTAAATATGGATCCATCTAATATGCCTTCTCAGAGGAAGTGGGGAGTCACACGATAAATTGGTGCGATCCTATACTACTCTCACTACGTAGTTTTATGGGACTTTATTAAACAATATACTCTTACCTAATTTGGCGCTAGATACTACTCCCAAAATATTAAATATCCATTATGATCAATCACCCTTTAAAAAAAGGAACCATTACTTTAATTTACTTTTCACTTTCCTTCACTGAAATACTTTTCAGAAAATTAGGTATACTCTCTCTTTCTCAACTGTCAAATAGTACATATGAAACCATTCTTGTCCTTTCTTTAAAAACTTTTTCCTAAACAAGCTTTTAAAACTCATTGATGACTCGGGAAGTGACAATGTGTCACGACCCGAACTCTCGAGTCATGATGGTGCCTACCACCCCTTAGCAGTAATGAGACTAAGGGTTGAAACTAACCTCAACTAAGTGGAAAAATAAAAGGAGAAAATACAAGAGAAGGTGCAATCGAAACTAAAACTATATGTATACAAGACACCTCCCAAAACCTGGAAGTCACAACTACAGAACTACTAACAAGAGTACAAGTCCCAAGAGTGGACCACAAAAACAAATGTCTCCAAGGAAAAGGACAAGTCAAAATGTAAATATTGAAGGAGATGGTAATCCCAGAACGCCATGTGCTCACCCTTAACTCCTGAATAGACAGTTGCCGGCTCGAACTCAATGTTGATGACTGGTGCTTCGACGTGCATCATGAGAACAGATGCAGAGAGTAGCATGAGTTCCAAAACAACAGGTACCTTGTAGGCATAATAGCCCGACTGAGCAAGAAAGGTAAAAACAAGCAGACAAGATAGAATCAAACAAAATAGAGATCAACAGAATAGAAATAGAGTAAATGAAAAGTAAAGCTAAGAATATCACAAATAAACCCAACTGGGCTCCCATAAGACCCGCTAGGCACACTAAAGCACAGAAAAACAAGAACCCGAACGGACTACGGAAACAAGGGAACCCAACTCCAACAGGCTTAACACCCATGGGCTTTGAACCTGATAAAGATAACACCTGGGTCTCGAACCCAACAATCAGTCTCAAGATGGAAATAACAGACTCTAACCTTGTAACAGCAGCCTCGGACTAGAAATGACGGAATCAAACTGTAAACAATAGAACCTAGGCCTCGAACCCAAACCATCAGTCTCAAGCTGGAAATAACGTACTCTAACCGTGTAACATCAGCCTCGGACTGGAAATAATGGACTCGAACTACAAATAATAGAACCTGGGACTTGAACCCGAACCATCGTCTCAAGCTGGAAATAGCGGAATCTAACCGTGTAATATCAGCCACGGACTAGAAATAACACCGCTCGCTCAACAGTCTCAAGCGGGAAATAACGGACTCTAACCGTGTAATGTCAGCTTCGGACTGGAACTAGCAGCCCTCACTCAACAGTCTCAAGCTGGAAATATAAGACTCTAACCGTGTAACGTCAGCTTTAAACTAGTGCTAACCACCTCGAACTGAGTAAAGCCACCACTAACAAACTCAAAAAAAGGATAGACACCGCGGGACGCTGCCCCCACAAGTATATCAACTGAAGGCTTCTAGCATAGCACAACCCAACCGTCTATCGGCGCAATAACAAAATCTTTCGGCAACACTCCAGAACCACAGAGATAGGAAGAGAAAGAATAGAAGATTCTTAAAGCCACAAATTCACCTAAACTAAGGCCCATACTATTCGACGTGAGTCTGCTATGCCAGTCTACAAAGATCTAGTCCATCTGACTCAACGTCGGATACATACTCAAGTCAACCAGGTGCATGAGACTAAGGCAACACTATCGTATCCTATTCTAAGGTTGAAAATCACCGCAATCAACAAATTACAAGAAAATAACCCGAACCCACACATGCAACAATAAATAACCACCCAACAGATAACCCATAAGAAAACATCAACATCCCAAGCCAACAACCTATACTAAAGCATGATACTAGCCCCGAACAGTAAAAAAATCAACTCTAAATGAAGAAATCAGAGAAGAAGAATAGAAGTACAAGCTACCCAGCCCAGATTTACACAAGTCGACAAGTAATTACACATTCAAGCTCAATATAGGAACAAGGGAAGCCGTAACCTACCAGAAGGCCGATCACGCACTCTCCAAGTCACTTTACTAAGCTTTCCCTTTTCGAACGGCCCCAGACTGCTGCCACGCTATCAAAAATAGAGTCACAGCGTCAATACGATCGTTTAGACACTAAGAATATAGAAATCAAAGATAGATCAGTTTTTGAGTGAAAATCAGGAAACGTGGGACCCGCTCCGGATTTTCCGTAATTGACTCTAAGAAGAGGTACAAAATCCTCCCCCAAACTTGTGTTCCAAAATGGAACACCCATCGGGGCTCGGATCAGCTCCAAACAGCCAACAATAAGAAGCACAAGACTTTACAAAATAGGCCTAGGATAGAAACTTACGCCTCAAATTTATGGAAATCGAGGAACACCCAATGCAAATCGACCACAAACCCACGAAGCCAACGAGAATCTGAATGCCTGGGACTTCGAGTCACTGAAAGATGATAAAAGATGAATTTCCAAACATTTCTCAAAATGAACCTCGACCTGAACTTATAAACCACTGCAACCCGCTGAATTCCGCGAACACGGCCAAGGCCTTGCGAACGCGGAGGGAAAACAAACGCTACTCCGAAAATGCGGCTAGGAGCTCACGAACGCGGAGCCCTATCCTCGAACGCGGCCTCTAGTCCGCGAACGAGGAGTAGACATAATAAGACCTCTGCAAACGCGGAGCCTATCCCGCGAACGAGGAGAAAAGAGGTGTCTGCAGATATCAGCTGCACCAGCTAAGTTTTGGACAACTCCAAAACTCCGACGGGGTGCTCAAAATTGGTTCGAACCCCCCATGAACAAACGAGATATGCTACCCCATCATATTTGACATTCCGGACTCAATGGCACAGTCAAAATTTTCATGAGGTCATTTCGGTGAAAAGTGGGTCCCACACCCAATGGGCCAGTTTAGTTAAATTCTACCGGAGACGTCGGAATTTGATCGAAAGCTCCCAGAAGTTCTCGAATGGTCATTCTAGACTAAATTTGGAATTCTTGAACAAACCGCGCTGACGGAATTCCCATCCAAGAAAAGTTACCGAAAATATTGACCAAAGTCAACTTTAAGTCAAATTTCGAAGGCTAAAGAATTAATTGGCCCCAAAATCATATCGGAACCCTCAGGACTCTGGCCAACCATGCTTCTAGCCTAATCTTTCCGCTCCAGAACTGATGGAACTGTCAGAATTCCCATCTGAGGTCGTTTACCTAAGGTTATGTCCAAAATCAACTTTTCAAGGTTCAAAAGCTCCAAAACAGGAAAACAGGCATTTAAACCAAATGAACGACCAGGCGACCGAACCTACAGTGCCAGCAAGTTAGAAATGACTTGGGGTTGCTACAAGAATGCTCTAACCACATAAAAGAGGCACAAACACACAAATGACCTAAAGAGTCATTACAACATCCACTACTAAAAATACTTTTGTCTGCAAAAGTAAGAGTCAAGAAGTACCTGAGGGCTGAAATAAGTTGGGGAACTGCTCTCTCTTCTCCCGCTCGGTCTCCCAAGTAGCCTCCTCAATTTGAAGGTGCCTCCAATGGACCTTAACTATAGCAATGGCTCTGGACCTCAGTTGCATCACATCTCCAGCCAAAATAACAATTGCCTTCTCAGTATAGGTTAGGCGATCATCAAACTCAACGGCATCATACTGGAGCACATGAGAATCATCTGGAACATACCGACACAGCATCGAAACATGGAAAAATGGATGAATAGCTGAGAATGATGGAGGTAAAGATAACTCATAGGCCACCTCACCAACTTCCCTCAAAATCTCAAAAGGCCCAATATACCTGAGGCTAAGCTTGCCCCGCCTCCCGAATCTCATCACGCCCTTCATTGGTGATACTTGAAGGAATACTCTGTCTCCTATGGCAAATCTCAATGGTCGATGCCTGCGATCTGCATAACTCTGTTGTCTACTCTGAGCCATCCTGACGGTCTCCTGAAATAGATCTGTACCTCTCGGCCAAGGCTCCGTAGACTCAAACCAACCAACTGGAGTGCGACAATGCCTACCATATAAGACCTCAAACTGGGCAATCTAAATGCTGGAATGGTAGCTGTTGTTTTACGCAAACTCTGCCAAACGTAAAAACTGGTTCCACTGGCCTCCAAAATCCATAACACAGGTCCACAACATATCCTCAAGAACCTGAATAGTATGCTCTGACTGGCCATCGGTATACGGGTGAAAAGCTGTGCTAAGATCGACACAGGTGCCTAACTCTTCTTGAAGTACTCTCTAAAAGCTTGAAGTGAACTTTGAACCCCGGTCTGAAATGATAGAAACAAGCCCATCATGCAGACGGACTACCTCCCGAATGTAGATACGATCTAACCTCTCAGCAATGAAGGAAGAATGAACCGGAAGGAATTGTGTTGACATGGTCAATAGATCCACGATGACCCAAATTATGTCAACACCTCTAGAAGTTCGTGGCAACCCCACAACGAAGTCTATGCTGATGTGTTCCCACTTCCACTTAGGAATATGTAATCTCTGCAACACTCCACCAGGCCTCAAAATGCTCGGCCTTCACCTGCTGGCAACACAAGCTATGAGACGCATAGTCTGAGATGTCCCTCCTCATACCTCTCCACCAGTAGTGCTGCCTCAATTCACGATACATCTTAGTTGTGCCTGGATGAATAGAATATCTGGAATCATGGGCCTCGCTAAGGATCAGTTGGATCAAATCACCAACCCTCGAAACACACAGACGGCCAGCAACCTTAAAACCCCATATTAATCTAGGGTAACCTTCCTGACATCACCTGCCAAAACCCTACCTCTAAGTGCCACCAACCCCTTATCCTCAAACTAACTACTACATATCTAATCAAGTAGAGATGACTGAACCCCCACATATGCTAACACTCGGCTGGAATCTGAAACATCAAGCCTCATCATCTGATTGGCTAAAGACTGAATGACCATTGCAAAGGGTCACTCCAAAATAGAAAGGAAAGCTATAATACCCATATTCCCTGCCCTTCAACTCAAGGCGTCTGCTACTACATTCACCTTGCCCGGGTGGTAGAGAATAGAGAGATCATAGTCCTTCAGGAGCTCGATCCAACGGCGCTGCCTTGAATCAAGATCCCTCTAGCTTATAATGTATTGAAGGCTCCAGTGATCGGTATAGATCTCACAATGAACTCCATAAAGGTAATGCCTCCAGATCATAGGAGCAAAAACTACCGCTTCCAACTCCAGATCATGAGTGGGGTAGTTGTGCTCATGCAGCTTAAGCTGCCTCGATACATAAGCAATAACCTGACCCTGCTGCATCAGAACACAACCCAAACCAATGCCGGATGCGTCATAATAAATCGTGAAGCCCTCACCCTCAATTGGAAGAGACAATATAGGAGCGGTGGTGGGCAACTCCATGATCCTCAAAAAGCTCCTCTCACACTCCTCCGACCACACAAAGGGAACATCCTGGCAAGTCAACCAAGTCAGAGGTGCTGCTATAGTGGAGAAACCCTCGACAAAGAGCATATAGTACCCTACCAATTTGTCGAAGCTCCGAACCTCAGTAACAGAAGTGGGCCTAGCCTAATCACGGATAACCTCAATCTTCACCGGATCTACCATAATGCTTTCCTTGGACACCATGTGCCCCAAGAATGCTACATGGCTCTGAGTGTATACCAAGATATCTTCACTAAAAACTATGATGAAAGAGTCCACATACAACCTGAATACACGAGTCATCAAGTCCATGCAAGCGAAAGGGGCATTAGTCAACCCAAAAATCACTACTAGGAACTCATAATGGCTGTAACGAGTCCTAAATATTATCTTAGGGATGTCCGCTTCTCTAACACTCAACTGATGGTAGCCATATCTCAAGTCAATCTTAGAAAACACTGCGGCTCCCTGATGCTGGTCGAACAGATCATCAATACGAAGCATGGAGTAATGATTTCTCACTTTCACCTTATTCAGCTGCCTATAGTCAATACACATCCGCATGGTACCATCCTTCTTCTTTACAAACAGAACTGGGGCACCCCAAGGCGATACAGTAGGCTGAATGAACCCCTTACCTAAGAGATCCTGAAGCTTAACACTGAGTTCTTTGAGCTTTGCAGGTGCCAGACGGTACGTTGGGATAGAAAAAGGATGAGTACCCAGCTCAAAATCAATGGCAAAGTCAATATCTCGCTCTAGGGGTAGGCCAGGAAGGTCGGTAGGAAACACATCAGCAAACTCTCAGAATATAGGCACCGAATCAACTATATGGCTCTCCCTACTAACATCTCTAACATATGCAAAATATGCCAAACATACGCCAGCCACTAGCCTCCGAGCCTGAATATAAGAAATCACTCCAACCGGCGTGTGAATAGAAGAGCCCTGCCACACCACCAGTGGAATACCAGGCATGGCTAATGTAACAGTCTTGGCATAGCAATCAAAGACATCCCGGTGAGGGGATACCCAATTCATGCAAAAAATCACATCAAAATCCACCAAACAAAGCACAATAAGATCGACCAGAGTGTCCTGCCCCTGAATAGTACCCACACAAGTTCTATAAACCCGATCCACTACTAAAGAATCCCCTATTGGGGTTGAAACATGCAAAGGTATAGATAAGGGCTCAGGACTCACTCCCAATCGAGGCACACAATAAGCCGACACATAAGAAAAAGTAGAACAAGGATCAAATAAGGCTGAAGTTAACTGATGGCATAAAAGAACCGTACATGTGATTACATCATCAGACGCCTTGGCCTCTGCACTCTAACTGGAGCTGCATAGAGATGGCCCTAGGACCCTCTACTCCACGCATCCACTCTAACGCCTATCTTGCCTCCCCGAGGACCTCCCCGAGCACCATGCGGCTACCCTCCTCCTCTAACTGGAGGTGCTACCACTAAAAATAGTCACGCTGCCTGAGGAGTGGGTAAAGTTGATCTAGAGACAGGGCACTCCCTAGACCAATGACAAAACTCCCCACAAGTAAAGTAACCCTGCGAAGATCTATGATTCATGATCTAAATTAGAATTGTATTCTTATTTTGAGTTCTGATTACTTAAGTATGAGATTATGATATTTTATACATTGAGATTATTGAGTTGTTGTTCATTCTTTTATTTCACTTGAACCCTAATTGATCATATTTTGTTGAAAGCCTTTGTGCATTTGTTTCCATGCATTGATATTTGAATTTTTAAGTGAGTTCAAGAGTATTTTAAAGTATCTTTTGAGAAGAGTTTAAGGGAACACAAATGGCTCCAAAAGTATTATTTTCACATTGAGAAAGGAACTATGATTCATGATTAGTATGACCGTCTTGTATGCCATAAATGTTTAGGCAGTATGACATCTAGATTTGCCATCAATGTTTATGCTATATGACTTCCCTAGTCATCAATAATCAGCTCACAATATGATTTCAGATATAATTTTTTTGATTACAACCTAAATATAGGTTATTTCAAGAGTTTTAAGGGAACTTTAATGGTTTCGAATATATCATTTTACATTAAAAAATAGCAATTTTTTCAGAAAATGATAAAGAGTTTTTAGACAAATTTAGCACAACTTCAGTTACCTCTGAAAGAAGCTTTTTGAGAAATTATCTCGACTCAGAGAATAATTTTACATGAGCATACTATATTATATTTTTGAGAGTAGTATTAAGCACTGATTTAGGATAAGAGTTACGATAAGTCTAACTCTAAAACCTACACCGCCAATGTAGATAGGATCATATCGCAAGATGGGTGACTCCTCACCTGTCTCAAGAAGGCTTTTTAGTGGATCCCGAAGTTCTATCACGACCCGAACCTAAGCTCTAGCCGAGACACGATACTCAGAACCACGAGTGGCCCCAAGCTAACCCTTGGCCTAACAAATCAAAGAATATCATAAGAAACTAATGAGGAAGCTGAGGCATATGCTTAATAAGCATTATTAAGGAAATCAACAAATCCACGATGACTGAAAAACTAAGTCTGAACTAAGCCTCTAATATTTAAACCGAAGGAAATAAGTTTACAGGAACATGGCCCCTAGTTACCTCAAACTTATTAACCAAGAAAGTACTAGATTTTGACTAACAACTAATCTAGGAAGTCCCCGAATGAGGAGGACTCACCAACTACTGGCTGGAACTGCTACAACCTCCCTAACCACGAGCCTGGGTACGGGGGCCAAAATCTACATCATAAAAGGATGCATCACAAAGAAAAGTATGCGCCAATATGTGGAATGTACTGAGTAAGTAAAGGATACTGGCATAATCATAAAATTTCATAATGAGGATTGTAAAATAAGGTTGCAATAATCATATGCTTAGCGAAAGAACTAAAGAGAAAATAGTTGGAGTTCATGTCTAAAAGCCATTTGCAATCTTTCTTCAAAAGTATATATAGAGATGAGTTTATTTCAATAGTCCTTCATAATCATAGTTGTAAATAGCATACTTAAAGTTAATCAAGTAGAGTTAAGATCATATCGTAAGAAAAATGCATAAAATAGGGATTTTCTTATTTCAAAGAACCACTATGTGAGCTCATGATGTCCAAAAGCTAACCCAGTTGCAAGGGCTGCCATATACCTATCCAGAGCATAGGACCATATCATATCTATGTGGATCCACTAGTCTGAGCCTATCAGCACTAAAAGGTCAACCAACAAGGCAGTAAAACATAATTCTACGGTGGCACCTAGTTATGTCACTTGAGTTTTCTAAAACCCGCGTCCTATCAGTACTAAATATTCCTCCCAAAATAACATATATTCATATAAGGCTCATAGGTATGAAAACCATTTATCAGTTTGAATCATATATGAGACTAAGCTAAAAAGTCATATCTAAGTAACCTGAATTTAGGTTGAAATTTATATCATACAAGTCTTCATTCTTTAAAGTCATAACATTTTAAGGAACCATGTAAATCATGATAAATCAATACAATAAAGTTTTTAAAATCAAAGCAAAGCGATGAAAATATGAATTCATGAAAAATATCATAAGTTCATAAAAAGCCCTAACTTTGCTTCTAACAATCTTGAAGAATTCTTGAAAAATCAGAATACTTTAGGCATGAGAGTGAAGATATACTCCCATTAAATCCTTACATACCTTAGAAGGGAAGCTTGATGAAGAATCTTGAAAGATGAACTCTAGCCTTGATGTTTCTTGAATTTCTTAAGCGTAGAATTTTAGGAGTGAATGAGAGGATTTAATTATGAAAAACTGATTTTCTACACGTTTAGGGCTATTTAGATGACTCCCTAATGGTTTTTAGGACAAAAATACCCTTTAAAAACTAAATAAGAAGAGCTGGAAATCTGAATTTTATTCCAGCAGATAGTAGGTCCGTATTCACTCCATATCGCGGAGCCATTATGTAGCTTATGGCAGGTAAGAGTGTCCCTTGTAAATTAGTCATAACTTTTTACTTCGAACTTGGATTGATGCAAACTTGGTGGCATTAGAAAGAAGATTCATAGAGATTTTATTTGATAGGTTATGGATCATTTAAATGTTAATATTCTAAGAGATATGGTTGTTTGAAATTTACCCTTATATGGACTAAAGGAAAAACATAGCCGATAGAAATGCTTTGAATTTGGCTTGGTGTTAGAGGTCCCATTGGACCCTAAATCACTTCCGATACCCATTTTTCATTAGGTAAAGAACCTTAAAATATATGAACAAGTAGGACATCACCCGTTTCATGTTTATATACTTACGACGAACGATTCAAGTAGTAAGAATAGAGTTGCAAGGTGTTGCAATTATGTGACTCCCCAGCTTAAGATAAAAAGTCCGACATTGGCAAAACATAGGAGAGATATTGGGTATATAAGTAAGAAAGTCTTACCAACTAGTGACGCATTTTAAAGTCATGCGAGCCTAAGACCAAAGCAGAAAATATCACTAGTGGGCTATGTCATTACAAATGATAACAGAGACACTCCAGTGTCAGCCTTGTCGATGTGAGCCAAAGTTCAACTAAGTTTACGCAAATCCAAGTAAAGCGGGGCAAATCGTAGTGTTGAGTCTAGGCAAATCCCATTTGGTGGGGGCAAAGGTCAGCGAGGACACTGAGTCCATAAAGGTGGTGTATGTGATGCCCCAGCTTAAGATAAGAAGTCCCACAACTGTAAAACATAGGAGAGATATTGGGTATATAAGTAAGTAGGTCTTACAAAATATTGACGCGTTTTAAAGCCGTACGGGCCTTGACCCAAATGGGACAATATCACTAGTGCGCTGTGCCGTTACAAGTTTAGTTGTCTCATATACTCCGACAAGGTATAGGGCGGCTTTGGAAACGTGGGTAAGACATTGTATGATCATGAGTCTCATAGTGATGGTTATCGGTTGAAGAAATCCCCAACAAAGTAAAGTATATTTTTATTTATATACTTCAGTTCTGTATTTACTATTATTGCATACTTAAAGTAAGTGCTTAAATGTTTTTCATCATGATTTATACAATACTTTAGTTGAGTTACTTTAAGTCTTTCAGTTTAGCTATTTGTTTTATTCAGCTATATTACATACTCGTACATTCAATTTACTGATGTCATTCGATCAACAACTTTTCATGATACAGAAATAAGTGTTAAGGATCATCAGCAGGTGCTTTGTTGAGATAACTTTGCACTTCTTGCTAGCTTCTGTGAGCCTTCCTTGCAATATAGAGGATTCCATTCCTGTTTTTCAGTTCAGTAGTTTTGAGATGTCGTGGGTCTTGTCCCGACATCCATGTGGAACTATAAAGGCTTCATAGATAGTTAGTATTGAGTTTCTTTCAATATTTCCTTTGAACTATTTTTGCAAACTATTATTCTCATCAGTGTATTTTCAGACTGTTTTGAGTATACTATTTTGAGATAGTTTGAGTTTGAGACGTTTTGAGACTTTTGAATTTAAATTCTGTTTTAACGCTTAAATCTGCTTGAGTTAGTTTTTCGCTAATTAGTCAGCAAGACCAAGGGTTTGCTTTGAGATCAACAATGGTTCTCGAGTGTCGGTCACGTCCAAGGTGTAGGTTCGGGGCGTGACACTAGTATTCAACAAGATGACTAACTTTAGTATGTCAAACAAACAGAGGGAGGAGAATAACATCCGGATGACCGCAATTGTGCCACATACATTCCTAATTTCTTAAGTTCATTTTCTTGTCTATACATTTTGTTTATATCCCTTCTGGAAGGTCACTGAAATTATACTTTAAGGCTCTAGGCATATATAACAAGAAAAGAAATCTACAGCCTTTGTTGTTACTATAGAACATAGCAGCAATATCATCGATCAAAATTTTAAAATTTAAAGATTATATATAAAGTTTTATACCCTAATCACTTCAGTCTTATTTGTTAGGAAAAAGGGTAATTGGGTTTTCTACAAGCATAATCAAGACCTAGAGATATGCTTTATGAATAGCAAATTTTGTTCCATATGACCTTATTTTCAAGATCACTTGCTTACACCGACCATCACTTTTAAGTGATTGAGTTGAAACACCATATATTTAAAAATATATAGACACACAAAGCCAAATTCAAATCCGCGAACTTGGAATGATGCAGGCACACTCCTCTGGTATTAAATTGCATGGTTTGAGATTGTTCTATAAGATAGCGGATCACACTAACAATGGTACATTTAACCTCGCAAATTGTGAGTTCATTGTAATTCCAACACATGAGAACCTACGATTTGAAAATTTATCCTTCTCTCTATTTACTACAAACACTTTTGTAATTTGGTGGGAAAAATATGCTTTTATTTGATAATTTATTGTATAATAGAAATTATGTCACAACAAGTATTTTCTTAGTAAAGCCCCTAATTCAATAGACTGCCATGTTAGTTTACAGTTTTAAATTCTAATATCCTTTTTAACTCACACATCCCTACAAGGATTTAGCTAAGAATGTAATACAATTGAAGCATAGGATCCATCATCCATGTAGGTGATACAATGTTATTGGGACTAAGGCTAGTAGTTGTTGTTATATTTATATTAAGTTCAATAATTGCCAAGAGTCTGTTTAAAGGTTTGGTACTTATATATTTAAATAGGAATAATGTGAGAATTAAATAACCCCCAATTTTCCTAAAAAGAAAATGATATAACATTGGAATGAAATGGGCCACAATAGAGCAGAATGGACATGTATGACATATTTCAACCCAAACATGTTTAAGCTTGAGGCATAGTATTGATTGAATATCGGGCAACAATAGAGCATAATGGACAGATATAATCTATGTAAGCCGATCCAACTTGTTTAGGATTGTTATTTGAGGCATAGCTGATTGATTACGCGACTACCTAATGTAACCTACACCAATGGTACTACACTTAGGTTACAAAATGAATTCTGATTTTCAATTCCGACCACATCAGGGTGATAGACATATTAGGTAACATTAAGCTAGTATGCCAAAAGAGGCTTTCCGAACTGCCTAAAAGATGCGACAATAGATAATGTCAAGCCAGCAATGTGATCTTCAAAATTCTTCTCTTTACTTTTGATAAGTTAATGTAATGTTCAAAAACCAATGGATTCCTTTTGTTATCGAATGAGAACATAATAAATACCCCCTTTAACATTATTAAATTGAGTATTGCAAATTTCTTACATAAAGAACATATAGTGTGCCACTATTGGCAGTGGAGAATAAGAAAGTAAGAATTGCAATAATAATATATCGCACATATATATGATGTAGGGTTTCTGTAAGATTTACTAATTGTTGGTAGTTTAGTAATTTTTGTAAATTTTACATTTGTTTACTTCTTATCTTCCTTCCAGCGAGCCTCTGACATTAATACTCAACACCAAAGTAGGGAATGATTTTTCAACAAATAGGGAAATACTAACTCTTGAAAAATTCTTGATTATTTAGCAAGTTCCCTTGGTTTGATGAGTATTCAAAGATTTTATAAATGCTTGCACTAAGTCACTGCGATAAAACATAACTAAAAATAGTGTAGATCTCCAATTGTACCTAGAATTGCATCAATACCATGCACGATAAGCATGTTGCACATAAAAGCAAGCAAAATATACATCGTTGTTTTAGGCTATGTAATTTCTTCTATGTCTTTCAAAAATTCCATCAATTCTTTCAAGCCAAACAGCACGCTAAATGGCTTGAGGGATGGTATTCCAAGTCTTCTATAATTTCTCGCACATCCTTTCTTTGTTTCAACATATCAATTGTTCCCTAGTGGAATTTCGCATGGAGCAGTACATGTGTAAGATTAACAACAACATGCTCCACAGCGGGGTAGTAACTCTACAATGCAAAAAGAGGTGGCCAACATCTTTAGCATGTTCCCTTATGAGATAAGAAGCTCCAAAAAGCACTATAGGTCTTACTATGGTCACATAATATGATATTTCCTAATGCTGAGTATGGGTTTGTACTAAATTTCTACAGAAAATGTTGACAGGTGACAACTATGTCATGGCCATAGGAGAAATAGTTAAACTTTCTACTAGGAAGACATACAATTGGTATGCGGTGAAGATATCAACAGTGGAATTGTGTTTTTGAGAGCAATCAAGGGTATTGGAATGACGACCATGGGAGATGAGAGTTTGAATCCCAACATAGGCAAAAAAGCTAAGTGACAATTTTTACATCTACCTGAGGCTTGGGGAAAGTTATGGAGTACCTATATTGGTGGGAGGATGCAAGTACTCAATGGAAACATTTATGGAACACGTACATTGGCCCAAATACCATTGTTATATTTTAAAGAAATTGTTCTCAAGGACTGCTATGTACTTTAACCTCCTCGAAAATATTGTCAGTAACATGAGGAGCTATATCAAAAGATAAACGTAGGTTAAGCTCAAGCTTCTAGAATAGACATCAGACAAAGGGTCTTTCAATCGAAAGTTTAATCCTGTCACAACCCAAAGTACACTCTAGATGTGACATGGCATATAAGACCCCGAGAGGTCCTACGCAAGCCACTTGACATGCATACAATATAATATGATAGAAAATACAAAAATTTAAGTAGAAAGTTTCATATCATAAAAGATTTAGACATGAAAGAAAAAGTCTAATCATTAGTCTTGACAAGCCAATCTAATACATCAAAAAGTTGGTTGGGACGTAACCCATACACCACATACAATGTCTGAAAACTAAAGACATAAAAAAGCATAGCAAAGATGACATGGTCCTTGGAACATGAAGATCACCAAGTCTTCGAATGATGAAGAAAACACCTATCCCCGAGCGTGAGGAGAAAGAGCGTCGGACCCTACATTATTAAACAATGTAGGCATTAGTATGCATTAGTACATGGAATGTACTATGTATGCAATAAATGCATAAACATAAACGTGATCATAGGAGGACATTTAAACATCATATGCATGACCAAGCTAAAACATTATAAAGCCTTTTAAGGATAAATCATAAATCATGAACGTGATCAATGCATCTTAAAACATAATGAAAGCTTTTGTAAAACCTTTGATGAAAACATAGTTCTTTGTGGGATATTTACCGTTAACCGGCATAGACCATGTGAGCTATAACATGAAATTCGGTGTCTTACTCCCAAACCAAAAAGAGATGTCCAACTTGTCAAGGTAAGGACCATACTTCTAGCTTAGGTGGATCAACTAGCTTAGTCACTTAAGACTATCCTATGGGGGCACGTAATTAGGGACAAGGAGATTGCTACTAGAGACCCGGTCTCTACTAACGAGAGAGCCTCCCTCTCAATATCCTCTTGGTGCTATGTAAAAATCCCAACGGAATTGGGCATAAACATATTTATATCATCATACTTCAAAAGACAGAGTTAAATTATCAATCCAATCATAATGTCATTATAGAATAGCTCTCTTAAATCATGATTCATACATGTGTGAGAAAATCTTTCATACCCATGATTTCATAATATGTGAGAAAACCTTTCACAATTTATTGATTCTTATCTCATAAGATCCTTAGTTCATAAGCATCCTTTTCATAAAAACATGCATAGCTCTCATAAATCATACTTCATAAATTCTGAAGCTTTCTCCCTAAATTCATCATTAAAATAAAGTAAAAAGCATGGGTCCATTTGAAATCAATTAAAAACCTTGTAATTGAATCAAATCATGCATAATAAGATTGAAATGAAATAATTAAATCATAATAAATTCGGTAAAAATTGAATTGCATGAAACCCTAATCAAATTGGGTAAAAATTCAATTGGAGATTGAGATTCTTTTGGACTTAATGGATGAATGGTATCCACTGGTGAATTCCCACATACCTTGATAATCAAAGCCTAGCAAAGCAAGAGAAAACAGGAGACTTGAATCTTGAAACCCTACCTTTCTTCCTTGAGCTTGAGTGAGAATTGAGGAAGAGGACTTGAGAGAATTTGGATAAATTTAAGTGAATGGGAGAGATTAGGGTTAGTTTGTAGGAGTTTCAACGGTTATAGGGTAGTTATAGGTCTAAAACGACGTATTTTAGCAGTTAGGTAGGTACGAAAAGACCAAAATGACTTTCATTAAATAAAGCCGAAGTGACCTACGGTCTGTAGAACTTTCTACGACCCGTACTTGTCAACCGTAGAACTACTCACTGGGGCCATATATTTGGCCAACTTCGACAAGAATTTTCTATGGCCCATCAATCTTTTTACATCTCGTAGAACCCAAGTTCAAGCCCATAATTTCCTTAAGTCAAGAACAGTATTACGGAACACATCTACGACACCTAGTCCAAACAACGACCCGTCCTGTTCACTTGTATAGAAGTTTACTTGGACATAAAAATTCAAAAACTCAACCATGGTCCTACGACTTTCTTTATACAGCCGGTAGGATTTCCTACGGCCCGTAGATAGGGCAGTAGTTCCTGCACCAGTGCAAAAATCTGAACATTTACTTTTTTAAATCTGACTTTCCAATTTCCGAGGTGTTATAGATCTCCGGTGATATGGAATTCTAGAAATCTTCATAAATGTTTGAATTACAATGAACAATGTTGTTTTTGTGTTTTGGCAAAGAATTAAAGGTTTTAAGAACAGAATGAGAACTTCATGGAAGGTTTGGCTTAAGTTTTGTAGTGACAATAAACCATCAGTAGCAAAGAATATTTAGAACAAATGAAAATCAAAAGGCATCTCCTTAGAAGATGATGAACATAAAACTTATGGCCTTAGGGGCCGTTTGGTAGAATGTATAAAAATAATGTATTAGTAATACTTATATTAGTTATGCTTGCATTAGTTATACATATATTATTTCTTATGCATGGTTTGGTTTGGTGTATAAAAAAAAAACATGCATTGTATAAAAATATTTATTTATAAAAATATCCTCCACAATTATGATGGAAAAGAAGTAAAACATGTTTTGACAGGTATTTGGGTGTTTAACCATGCTAATGCATCCTTTAGATCCCTTTGCATTACTAATACCTAGAAATCCATGGTATTAGTAATACACTCATTAAAGTACTACTAATACATAGAGCTAATGCATGCATTATTTTTGCAAATACACTCTACCAAATGCCCCCTTAGTCTTCATCCGTTGTCCACTAAAAGTTGTCATAATTCAGCTCCTTGGTCCAATTTACAACCCAAAAATACAAAGTCTCCATTCTCAAAGTAAACTAAATCAAGATACAAAAGCAGATTTGTGGAAATACATTACATGAGAAGGACAATTAGAACTCTGAAGATTATGGAGGCATCAGAAGAAATCAACAAAAGCATTACTAGATAAATACTAGTGTTAGAGAAGAAGATAACACAGAACAAGAATAATTTTCAAGACCAACTGAACATGAACACTGGAGAAGTAAAAAAATGAGACCTATCCTTGATCAATAGTCAGGATATCCTGATGTGTTCCATCGGGCTTCTTTTCTGCAAGAACAATTGTAAGAATGTTAAGTTTTAGAAATAAAAATCAAAATCAACAAATATATAACCAAATAAAAACTGGAGAGTGGTACCAATGAAAGGCTTCATTTTTTACGAGGTGGTGCCTCAAGGGCAAGGACCCATATAAAATCATTAGCAGAAGAAGCATTTCCTCTTTTTCTTCTATTTTTGTTGCTTTCTTTCAACAAAAGTTCTTCTTTTTTCAGGTGATACTAGATGATCTATTGTCTTTTGAGGGGTTTTACAAATGCAGCTTATTATTGGTTTTCCTAATTAAGCACATAATTCAAATAAGCCCAAAATTGGAAAAACTTTGACTACTTCATTTTGTAGACATAATCCAATTCATAGTCATTTATAAAATGCAATCCAAACATTAGGATTCAACGAATCATGTTTGATTAATATAAATCGAAAGGTCGACTCTCCTCACCCTCTATCCCCAACCCACTACCAAGACAAAAGAAAACAAGAAATACGCATCTAATCAAAGATATAGCGACATATTTTTAAGGTTTATGTCAAACATTAAGAGCACCTCAAAAGTAAGGCACTCTTCGGCAAGTGTCAACAATTTTAATACACAAGACATTAGATGACAATGAGAACACATTTGAATTCCCAGATACAGTCAAATTTGAACAAGTTAAAACAATGGTATTAATAAGTGATGCAAAAGATAACCAAAATCAAAAAGTAGAACTAATGTAATTTCGTCTATAGTTTATGTATCAAAATATATAAATAAATAGCCATAAACAACTCAAACATAAGTGGGAACCAGTTAATACTTTTCAATATTTTCCCCTAATTGTAGAACTCACCTTGATTTTCATACGCGTCTCAAAAGATATTGTATTTTGTATAAATGATGCAGGATGACACGTATAATTATAAGATAAGAATATTAAGTGTTCAAGATATGTAAATTCCAGAATTCCATGTTTACAGAGTAAGATTAGTTAACCAATGACGAAACTCAATAAGCAAAATAACATAAGAGTGTCTTCAAAAAAAATTCAGAGATGAATAGAAGGGCACTCAAAATTTTTAGATAGTTTGATTTCAGAAACTTCATAAACATAGTCAAGATCATTTTTACTGTCCCTATAAATGAAAATCATGTACTCACTGTTAACCTTCAATTTTTAAGTGATACATTTTGCACAAGTTTTGGACTTTATTAAGTAGAATTGGCTTGAATAATATATTCATTCTAGTAGAAGAAATATTAGTATAACTAAAAAGGTTAGCTTTTAAGAAAGAAATATTATTAATATAACTAAAAAGGATAGTGTCATAGAGAAAGATAACATCAGATTTAAAGTAAGTTGGTAAGTGAAGTTCAAGCATCAAAACATGTGAAAATCGAGCAAAATAGATTGATTTATAGTATGTCCTACTGTAGAATATTACACGCAAAATTGGCATAGCACAATTTGCCAAATTTCCTTTTGGTCTTTAGTTTTTGCACAATATTATTTAACCTTTCAAAGCCATACATGTCAAAAAAAAAAGCATACACCTACTATAAAAGATCATCCATCCAAAATAAGTATTAAGTTTTTTCATAAATTATTACATCAGTTGCACTATCTTGATCAATGTCAAGAGAACATGTATCCAATCCATTTTTGTTTCAATAGTATAATGGAAAAAAACACTGAAAGACATCAGTAGCAAACTACATGTGCTTGCTATTCTTTAAACTTTTTCTTCATTTCTTCATCTTCACGTGTATTTATATGAAAAAACTTAATAGTAACCTTCAAGGACACCAAATTACTCATCATACATGACTTCATGATAATTATGATTACATAAAATATGAAAAAGAATAATTGAAACTAGTCGGATGGACCTTTTAATATACATTAACCTAGAGAAGATTAGAGCAAAAATATCGATTGCTCTTGTGGAATGACTATTAATGAGTTTGATGGTATTGACTTCTTCTTTAGCTAGCCTCTTGGCTTCCCAAAGGATATCGAAGGAACTTATAAAAATACCTAGAAGGCTCATGCCAATCTACTAAGCAATTTTTGTGGCCGGTGAATTACCTTTAATCAAATTTTTGATTTGGTTTGTATGTTGGCAGATGGACAGGGCTTCAATCATAGGAGACACGATTGAGTACTTAAAGGAGCTTCTACAAGGCATCAATGAGCTGCATAATGAGTTGGAGTCCACACTAGCTAACTCTTCATTGAGTCTAGTAACCAGTTTCTATCCTCTAACACCGACTGCACTAGCTTTGCCAAGTCGTATAAAGGAGGAACTTGTTTCAAGCTCATTTCTGAGCCCCCCTTGTCCAGCCCTACTGGACAACCTGCTAGGATAATCCTTGCATCTCATTCTTTTAGAATTCATTATGTTATTGGTTTTCAATGATGCATTGTTGTTCTTTTCATTCATTTAGGTTAAAGTGAGGGCCAGGGAAGGAAGAGCGGTGAACATTCATATGATCTACAGGCACAAACCAGGGGCTTTTACTCTCAACAATGAAGTCTCTGGACAATCTTGGACTGGACATTCAACAAGTTGTTATTAGCTGCTTCAATGGGTTTGTGTAGGATATCTTTCGAGCTGAGGTACCTTCTTTTTGTTTTACTTCCATCTGGGATAGTAGGATTAAAAATGTAATAGTATTAATTTTAGATTGTATTTAATTGCAACAACTGAATTAAGCTTTTGCCTAATCAAAACCCAATTGATACTAAAATATTTGAGAATTATATTCTTGAATTTCGCATATAAATTCAGTCTTTAATCTTCCTATTTTCATTTCCGCATTGTTTTCTTATTTTTTCCAAGTAAGTTGATTCTTATCACAGTTGCTAAGTATTTGTCTAACATAATTATTGTTGCAAATATTTTAGTATCAATCGGGTTTTGATTAGGCAAAAGTTTAATTCAATTGCTAAAATTCGATTATTACAACTAAATACAATCTAAAATTAATACTATTACATTTTTAATCCCACTGTCAAAGATGGAAGTAAACAGAAAGAAGGCACCTCAGCTCGGAAGATATCCAACACAAACCCATTGAAGTAGTTGATAACAGCTTGTTGAATGTCCAGTCAAAGATTGTCCAGACCCTTCATTGTTCAGAGTAAAAGCCCTAGTTTGCGGCTGCAGATCATATGAATGTTCACCGCTCTCCCTTCCCTGACCCTCACTTCAACCTACATGAATGAAAATAACAACAATGCATCATCGAAAACCAATAACATAATGAATTCTGAAAGAATGAGATGCCAAGATTATCCTAGCAGGTTGTCTAGTAGGGTTGGACAAGGGGCTCAAAAACGAGCTTGGAACAAGTTCCTTATTTATACGACTTGGCAATGTAAGTGCAGTCAGTGTCAAAGGATAGAAACTGGTTGCTGTTCTCAATGAATAATTAGTTGGTGTGGACTCTAAATCATTATGCAGCTCATTGATGCCCTACAGAAGCTCCTTTAAGTACACAATCGCATCTCCTAAGATTGAAGCCTTGTCCATCTGCCAACATACAAACCAAATCAACAATCTGATTAAAGGTAATTCACCGGCCATAGAAATTGCTTAGTAGATTTGAATGAGTCTTCTAGGTATTTTAATAAGTTCCTTCGATATCCTTCGAGAAGCAAAGAGGCTATCTAAAGAAGAAGTCAACACCATCAACCTCATGAATAGTCATTCCACACGAGCAATCGATATTATCAAAAAAGTAACTAGAAGGAACCTGGACAAGCTCTACTGCAATCAGACGACCATTAAATTCATCTGTTATAACAAGACAAGATGAACCAATGCCGGATATAGTCCAGGATTCATGTTGCTGCACCTGACCATCCTCAAATATAATAAATCTTTCAAAAAAATATCAAAGAAAATGAACCAACGTAGGATATATGACATATATAGTCTGTAGAGGGGTTATAGAGGGTAATCCAGATTAGATTACACACTGAAAAAGTAATAAATGAAGTCTATTTGTTATCAAAGTATAATTTTTTTTCCTAATTAATCACAAAATCCAAATAAGGCCCAAATTTAAAAATCTTGACGACTTTTTTTACAGACATAATTCTACTCATATACATTAACAAAGCACAATCCAAACTTAAGAATTCAATTTGATCAACATGGCAGTATGCAAACATAAAGATTGACTCTCCTCTCCCTCAATTCCCAATCCACTACTACCAAGACAAAAAGAAAACAAGTAATACACATCTAATCAGAGATTATAGTGACATGATTGACATCTTAATAAGGGTTATTCCGACATTGTTTAAACATTAAGAACATGTTAAAAGGCAAACACTCCAGTATCAACAATGTTAATACACAAGACATAAGGTGAAAATGAGAACACAATTAAATTTCCAATTTGAGACAATTTTGAACAATTGAGTTAACACGTGAAGCAAGAGATTACCAAAAAAATAAAAAAACTAGAACTAATGTAATTAAGTCTATAAATTATGTATATAAATAACCATAATGTCTCTGACCCTTTCAAAGTTCTTCCCTAATTATAGAATTGACCTTGATTTTTATAATCATCTCAACAACAACTGCACAATATCCTCGTTTCATTCTGCCAAAAAAAGAGAGAGAATTTTTTATTTTTTCTGAAGAAATAATTTAAAATTTAAAAAGTAGATGAAGAATAATTATGTTGTTATAAATTGAAAGCAAATAAAAACTGCGGAAAGGCCGAGATGGAGACGGGGATAGGGAGGGGAGATTCTCTCAAGTTTTGGTGAAAACTAATTTGAGCAATTTATATTACAGTGTTTGCTAAACTCCCGAATCCTAAAATCAAAATATCTGAAAAAACCAATCAAGTGAACTTGGCTTGGGGCCTGTTAGTTTCATGGAAGAATGAACTTGCTTAGGTTTGGAGTGATTTTTTTTCAATATTCTAGTTCAAGAATGTAAATTAAGTTTTGGGTATAATCAAAAAATGTTTTTGGTTAAAAATTCTATGAGAATTTTCACAATTTGTTTGTAATTGCATGCAATTAATCTTGCATATCCTTAAATATTTGTTAACTCACCCTATGACACTTCAAAATTCCGCATCTATCATCACAATTTTTTAATGGTAATAATACTATGAGCAAATATATAAGATCTAATATCCTATCATTAAATTAAACTAGTATACGTGCCCGCGCATTACGCGGTTAGTTAATAAATATAATTGTAAATATTAATTTATTGACAATTTAAAAATTGAACTTCTTATTAAATAGTATTATCAAATAAATGTTACACATTAAATATGTGTAGATAATAACTTTAACAATACATTAAAATCAAAAATAAAAATAAAGATTCAAATCCAGCAAATTAAACACCAATCATCCAGCAAAAAAAAAAACTTAAAATCATTAAAAATTATAAACGAAAAAAAGGAAAAAAATCAACAAAAACTATCGGTTTACAATAATTATTGATAAGAGATGTTAATGGTTAAAAAGTTGCTATATCTATATAATACATACACAAATCTCACTGATAGTGTTAATTCTAAACATGAAGTAAATAATAGTGACTACTACAAAGTCACATTCAAAGAAGAAGGAAAAAAGTTATGTACATTTTGATTTTATTTTTTTATGTTTTAAATAGTTAATATATTTTTTTTTTAAATTATTCTATGTTAATCAGTTACCCATATTTTAGGAATCTTTCATACCCATATGTAACTCAAAATTAAAATGATAATATTTACATAAATTTTAAAATGATCCCACTAATTGTAAAATATTATATTTTTTAAAAATCTTTTTAATAGACTGGGATTTGAATCAACACATAATTATAGATAAGTGGTTTTCTTGTATCATCTCATCCTACTTTATCTAAGGTGATTATCTTTAAATTAAATTCAATAGTTAAAGGTATAAAAAAAATCTTATGGTCTTTCTGAGCCTTTAATCCTTCGTTTCAATATATATTAATTTCATGGATCACACATGTATCAATTTATCTTTCCAATAAACAAATATGATGAATTAAAAAAATCAAAAGGAATAACTAATGAGAACAATATAACATATCAACTTAGTATTTAGTTTAGGAAAAATATATCAACACAAAAATTAAAACAATTACATAATCGAAATATATAGAGTACATAAATTTTACAATTCAACATTACTACAAAACAAAGAAGAAATAGATAGAAAATCTTACAAAACAAAATAAATAATAATAAATCAAGATGTAAATATATTATTTAGGAAAAATTACTATACAAAGCAAAAAATATTTTATTTTTTGAAGTAGATATAAGAAAAAAGAGATAAGATTTTTCTTAATTTTAAGTGACAATTTTTAAATTATGTAAACATAGATTCAAGAAATCATGTCAAGAAGTAGATTTGATGATTTTTAAATTCTATTTTCTAGCTAGGTGTACAGTTTGTTTCAAACTAATGTTCAAGAGAGAGATATGAAAACATGTTTTGTCCCTAATGTCATTTTCTTATTGTTTTTTGATAAAAAACACACGAATAAAATTTGCCGAAATGTTTGATGAATATTTGATTTGTGCATGTTGAAGACAAAATAGAGGAATTAAGATATTATTATTTTGATTACTCAGTACAAAAAAAATAAACAATTATTGCATAATAGGAATAAATTTTTGTATATATTGAAACTAAATGAATTGAAAAAAAATATTACATATGATTAAACTCTCTCTTTTTTGATTTCTTATTGTCCTTGAATGCATGTTGACAGGTTGAATTATTCTCCTTTGTTAAATACTGAAATGCTGTATTGTTGCTTTGTTGAAGAGGGGAAAGAATTTGATTTGGTATGATTATTGGAGAATGTTATTTTGTTTGTGATATCTTTTCCTATTTTATATTAGAAGTTCTAACTGTTATTTATATTTTAGATTTAATAATTGAGTATTATGTGGAAATATTATAGATAAGGCCTAAAAAATTGGGAAACAACTTGTCTTTTCAAAAAGTAACTTCTTCTTTTAATTAAAAAAAAAAGAATAACAAAACATTTTAAATTATGTTTAAAACCCTACCGTGTCTTTTAATTATGGAACATTTAAAAATTGAATTTTTAAAAATTTTATATTTACAATAAAATTGTGATTTTGACACAATTAATAATTTTAAATATTAAATAAGATTTTTGTACAATTAAATAGATCTCTTTTAGTTTAGGTATTATTATTATTATTATTAAAAATATAATAACTTTTTACTATTAATTTTTATCAATTAGTTATTTCAAAAAATAGAAGTTCGACAAATATAATAATATAATAATGTGATACAGATTAATTTGTTAGAATGACTGTAGTTAATTTTGAATTTGATTAGAAAATAAGGTATTTCATTGTTACGTACTCCTAAAATTTAGCACCATTATCTATATATATCATTTATAGTTTTAATTTTTTAACTTTTACATTTTAAAAATTCATTTTAAAAAATTAGGCAGTTAGCAATTTATTAGGAACAAACACATGCAATTTATTTAAACAAATAAAAAAGAGAGATCAATACAACAGTTTTTAACGTAAACAAATTTTAAAGACTGTTTTTAATTTTTTTTAAAAATGTTTTGTTTTGTAAATTGTTATTTATTATTTAATATATCTACAAATTTTGTGGTGCTGACATGTGGCACTTTTTACTTCTCCTATTATATATAGATAGATTTGATGCAATCATTTTTATGAAAAAATATAATATTGATTTTAATTTTTATCAGTTTTTTATTATTAGCTTTCTTATATTATTCTTCAAATCTTATTTCATTTTTATGTCTTTTGATAACAATGTTATCCTTTCTCATATAATACAAAACTAATTTATTAGTTATAATATTAGGAAATAGAATTTTACGAATATAAGATGAAGGTGGAATAAAAGGAATCACATTTCACTAAAAGTTATTTTCACCTATCATCTTCAAAAGAATGGTAAAAGATATCGAGGAAGTTCAAGTGACAATTTAATAGATTTGTTAGTAAATGCATTGTCAACTTCAACATTTGAGAAGTTGATATATATTATTTGAATATGTTCTCTTCAGAATACCAAATGATATTTTTATCATGGGGAGTATATATGTATTGTATAATGTTTTTCAAAACCGAGGTTGTCGCACTAAATTTTTCTTGAAAAATTATTAACGAGACAACAATCAATATGAATACTTTTTTTCTAGTAAAAGTTTAACGACAGAAATTATGACATTCTAAAGGAAAAGTTATAAAGTATTAAAATTAATATGAATGTCCACCACTTTCTCACATATCCACAACCTCCCCATAATCTATCTTCATCCATGATTCTAATGCATCTTAAAAGGTCATAGTAATGACAATCCCTTATATCCCTTAATATAATTCTATTGATAATTATATGAATAACACATTAGATTTTTTATAAGATTGGAAGAAATTTTTAAAAACTCCCATCTCTCTATTTATACCACTTTCAGTTTTTAATATTGTTTCTTATTTGCTTTTATTTTATAACAACAACAACAAACTCATTATAATTCGACACGTGAAATTTGATATGGTGGTGTGTACGCAACTGATTGTAAAAAAAGGTGATACATTTGGTCCTCACCTTAAATCTAAAATTCGCCAAAGAATATATGGCTTTTAAGTGTAACTTTATTTTGTGATCCATGTAGGATAAAATTCATAATAAAGAGTCCCCTCTATAATGCATACTGTGTAGTATGGAGTCTGCAACCCATATTACTACATGGCCACAAATCATCCAAAACAAGCTTTATGTTTCCCATAAATTATAGGCTACATGTTTTTTGATGGAAATGAAGCACAAATGATGATGGAGAAACATTAGTAGCAAACTAGATGTGCTTGCAACCCTTCATTTTTTCACATCATATACTTGAATTTATAGGAAAAGTACCAACCGTAACTAGCAAACTAGATGTGATTGCAACCCTTCATTTTTTCACATCATGTACTTGAATTTATAGGAAAATTACCAACCGTAACCTGCAAGGACACCAAATTACTCATCATTCATAGCTTCATGATAGTAATATGATTACATAAAACTCGGAAAAAGACCTATTCAAATTACTCGAATGAACCTTTTAATCTACATTAAACTGGTAATGATTAGAACCAAAATAAAATACACAATTCATGTCTGAGATAATGGTTATTCTATTTAAACATGCAAGATATAAATGATGGGCTCCATAAATGCTTCAGTTACTAGTACTTATTTGAGTCAGATAGAATATCTAATACTTCAAATCTATAGTTGGCACTAAAAGATTTTCTCAGAAAACTAAAAAATGGTAATTTTGGGATTAAAAAAGTAACTAGAAGGAACCTAGACAAGCTCTGCTGCAATCGGATGACCATTAACTTCATCTGTAATAACAAGACAAGATGAACCAACACAGGATATAGTCCACGATTCATGTTGCTGCACTTGATCATCCTCAAATATAATAAATCTTTCCAAAAGATATTTATTTTATATTAACCCTACAGGATGACATGTATAATAATAAGATAAGAAAGAGTTCAAGATACAAAAATTTTAGAATCCCATGTTTATAACGAACGACGAAACTCGATAAGCAAAATAACATAAGAGTGCCTTAAAAAAATAATTAGGAGTAGTATACAAGGGCACTCAAAATTTTCTGATAGTTTAATTTCAGAAATTTCATAATCACAATCAAGATCATTTTAACGTGTTTGGCCTTGAAGAGATAGGTCTTCATAGGAGAAAGCGTATTTAAATCTTTAGATGAGGCGGTTCACACAATTCAACACTTCAAATATGATAGTCTCACAAAAATTAGGGAGGAAACTACTATACATTCTTAAGAAACTATACTATACTAGCTTATGACAACTAGATAAAGTTAAGAAATACTCGCCCACTATGACCTCGTTACAAGCAGTAAATCCTTATCTCTCGGTCTACCTAGTTACAATTTATCTTCACATTCCCTTTCACAACTTAAAAACTATTCATCCATTCACTATGCATCATTGCCTAATCAGTTCTATATCCTTTGGAATACCACAGGGTTCTCCCTTCAAAATCATAAGTCTGTCTTAGATCTATCACCTCATGAGTACTCTGTTCTTCTATTGAACACCTATACTTGGTCTTCACTAAAACAATGGCACATCGACATAAACTCCCTTCTGGTTAAAGTATACTCTAACTCATCCTAACTAGTAACTATTACTCTACCTTCTATTATGAAACCCACACAAGATTATTACTCCTTAGCCCACACATAAGGGAAAAGTTCCTCATTAATGACTTACTAGGTACATGGCTACAACTTACATACTCTATTCAATAGCTATCCCCATCTCTTAAGTTACCACAGTTCCAAATATATACTTTTAACTTTGGAACTTCTACTTGTTTTGGCTCATACTATCGCAAATCACACTACTTTTCGGGCGACAATACTACCCAAGCATTCTAAAATATACTCCCTCTTGAAGGGTCTTACATGAAACAAGGTTTTAAGAAAGAGAAACTGAGAGTACATCTCGCTTTTGCTCAAATGCACGATTCATATGAATAAGGGTGCATTCCTTTGAATCAATTCACTTAATGCACACTAACGGGCATCTCTCAAGCCCTGTGTAATCTCTTTACTTTTTGAAGACTGTATCTGCAAGTAACTCATCAATAAGAATCTGATATTTGCTATTTCAACCACCTTGAGTATGAGGCTTTGTTATTTCAACCACCTTGATACACCGTCTTGAAATACATTACATGAATAAGCTCCAATAAAATCATTCGAAGAAAAACATAAAAACACATCTAACTCTGCCTTTATATGAAGCCTCTATTTTTCAAAATAGGTGCCTGGACAAGACCCACGACACCTCAAAACTACTATATTGAATATAAAAAATGCAGTCCTCCTTAGTAAGAAGGTCTCACCAAAAATCGACGAGTGGATGATGTGATCTCAATGAAACTCCAGTTGATGATCCTAAGTACTTGAGTCTTTATCATGAAAAGATGCAGGTCGAATGATATCAGTAAATTGAATGTACGAGTATGTAATATGGGTGAATAAATAAATTAGTGAACTGAATGATTGAAAGCAACTTAACTGAATCAATACATGAATATAAAATGAAAACCATTAATGCTTTACAATAAGATATGCAATGAAAATAATATACTTTACTTTTTAGGGAGTTGCTCTAACTGACAACCATTACTATGAACCTAGCAATGATAAACCATTTCTCCCACATTGTAAGGACCATCTTATACTTTGTCGGGCTATAGGATGCTATTGTAACTATGGATCAACCTAATATGCCTTCTCAGAGGCAGTGGGGTATCTGTCACGACCCGATTTCTCGAGTCATGATAGAGCCTACCACCCCACCGTAGGCCAGCTGAAATCCTATCCCGGAATTGAACAATAATTAGACTAAGGGTGGAAACGAACCTCAACTAGGCGGAAGCATCAAATAAAACACACAAAGAAGGTTGAGGTGAAACCAAACTATATATACAAGACACATCCCAGAACCTAGAAGCCACAAGTACAGAACTACTAACAAAAGTACAAGTCCCAAGAGTGGACCATAGAAACAAACTATCTCAAAAGCAAAAGACAAGTAGAAATATAAATAGAGAAGGAGATAGGTAATCCTAGAACACTATGTAATCACCCTCATCTCTTGAAAAGACAGCTGCGGGCTCGAACTCAACGCTGATAACTGGTGCTCAGACCTGCATTACGAAAATAGATACAGAGTGTAGCATGAGTACCAACACATAAGGTACCTAGTAGGCATCATAGACCGACTTAGCAAGAAAGGTAAAAGCAGGCAGACAAGATAGAATCAACAACAACAGAGTTCAACGGAAACAGGAACAGAGAAAATAGAAAGCAAACAAAGAACAACTAAGCTAAACCCAACTGACCCTCGCATAAGACCCCATAGGCACACTCGTGTGCAAGTTTAAATAAAACCCGAATGGACCCCCATAAGCCCGACAGGCACACAAAAGAGCTATTCTACAGAAATGAAGGAAGACCCAACTCCAGAAGCCTCAACACCCACAGGTCTCGGACCCAAAAAGATATCACCTGGGCCCAGCCCAATCATCAATCATGAACTGAAAATACCAGACTTAACCATGTAACGTCAGCCTTGGACTGGAACAGTACCTAGGCCCGGCACCAATCATCAGTCATGAGCTGGAAATAACAGATTCCAACCGTGTAACGTCAGCCTCGGACTGGAACAATACCTACGTTCAATAGTCTAGCGCTGGAAATACCGGCTCGAATCGGGTAACGTCAGCTGCGCAACTGGGACTAGTAACCTAAGAGTAACGGCCTCGTACAGGAAATAATAGGCAGCAATCCTGTAACGTTAGCAGTTGACCAGATGTTAGCAGCCTACCCCCGACAGCCCAGTGCTGGAAATACAGATGCTAACTGGATAACATTAGCTGCATACTGGAGCTAACAACCTCGAATCGGATAAAGACACCACCAAACAATATAACGCAGGGTTAAACACTATGGGCCATCGCCCCCACAAGGATTCCACCGAAGGCTCCCAGCCTAGCATAATCCAATCGACAATCGGCTAAACAACAACATCTTCCGGTAGTACCCCAGAATCGCAGAAATAAGAGAGAAAGAATCGAAAGATTCGAAGCCACGAAAATGCCTAAACTAAGGCTCATTCTATCAGACCCAAGTCTTATATACCAGTCTACAAGGACCTAGTCCATCCGAAGCGACGTGGGATAAATACACAAGTCAACAGTTGCATAGGACTAAGGCAATACTATCCTAAACTATTCCAAGGCCAAAACAATCACATAAATTAGTAGACATCAAGAAAATACCCCGAACACACGCATGCAACAACAAATAACAACCCAAAAAGTAACCCACAACAATTCAACGGTAACGCAAGCCAACAATCCCATACTAAGGCATGCTACTACACCCAAACAGCCCAGAAATCAACTCTAAATGAAGAAAATCAGAGAAAAAGAATGGGAGCACTAACCACCCAACCCAGATTCACACAAGTCGGCAAGTAATCACACATTCAAGCTCAATCTTCGAAGAAGGGAAGCCGTAACCTACTGGAAAGCCGATCACGCACACTCCAAGTCACTCTGTCAGAGTTTTTCCCTTCCGTACGACCTCAGACTGCTGCCACACTATCAAAAACAGAATCACAACGTCAATGCGGTCATTCAGACACTAAAATCATCCAATTCGGAGAAAGACCAATTTCAGAGTCAAAATCGGGACGTGGGACCCACTCTGAATTTTTTGGAATTGACTATTTGAAGAGGTCCCAAATCCTCCCACAAACATGTATTCCAAAACGGAACACTCAACGAGGCTCGGATCAGCTCCATACAACAAAAACAGGAAAATGCAAAACTTTACAACAAATAGGCTTAAGATAGCAACTTACGTCTCAAATTCATGGAAAACGAGGTACACTGAACATAATCAAGCCATGAACCCACGAAGTCAACGAGAATCTGAGTGCTTGGGACTTCGAATCACTGAAAACAGACAACCGAGGAGGGAGATATGAATTTTTGAATGTTTCATAAAAAATGAGCTCGGCCTCCATTTATAACCACTGCCACCCGCTCTTCTCCACGAACGCGGAAGGAAAGTAACCACTACTCCACAAACGAGGCCCAAGGCCCACAAAAATGGAGGTAAACTCGCAACAGCTCCGTAAATGCAGCCCCAGGCCCGTGAACGCAGAGTACAAGGACACCCCCACATCACAGACCTCCACGAACGCGGAGAACCTTCTACGAACGAGGAGCATAAGGTCACAGACCTCCGCGAACACGGCCTCTGGCCCGTGAACGTGG